>JH720295.1:1963041-2008824 GCA_000231825.2 Tetrahymena elliotti 4EA
GTAAAAATAGTGTTTCAATATTAATTTTACATTTTTAAAATGAATAAAAAAATAAATTAAAATTTTTATTTATGAGCTAGAAATTAGCTTATTTGGGTTAGCTTACTTAGTATTTATTTGGATTGCTTACTATTTCATTCATTAATTTTTATTTTTCTTTAATTCAGATTTTTCTTTTTTTCTCAATTTTTTATTTACTACTTTATTTAATATTTATTTTTAAAAAATTTTTTTAAGTTTGAATAATATTGGTAAAATGAGTGTATAAGGATTAGGATTTGGCCTAGCATAATGCTATAATATCTAAACTTTGACTCTTGCTCTCAAGTAAAAAGAGTATTTCAATATCATTTTATATCATAATTGTATTTTTGAATGAATGAATCAATACATTAATTAATAAATAAAGACTTTAATGTTTTTCTTTGCTTCCTCTCTCATTCATTGATTAATTTTTATTAATTATTTAAATATTTAATTCAAATTTTTATGTTTTCTCATTCTTTTTAATATTTTTTTTATTATTTTTTAAAAGTGGGAATAATATTGGTGTTATTGGGTCATAAAAATTAGGATCTGAGTTAGCAAAATGCTCTAATCTCTAAATTTTGACTCTTAGCCTTATGTAAAAGCAGTGTTTCAATATTAATTAATCATTGTTTTATGAATGAATAAATAAAGACTTTAGTTTATGAGCAATTGAATGACTGATTATTTGGGTTAGTTTATTTGATATTTTTTTGACTTCCTAGCTCATTCATTCATTAATTTTTAATTGTTCTTTCCAATTAATTCACATTTTTATAGTTCGTTTAAATATTTCTCTATTCAATATTTATTTTTTATGTTTTTTAAAAGAAAGAATAATATTAATGAAATGGGAATAAAAGGATTAGGATTTGGCTTAGCACAATGCTTTAAATTCAAAACTTTGACTCTTCACCTATAGTAAAAATAGTGTTTTAATATTAATTATGCATTTTGAAAAATAAATAAAGAATTTGATTTATGAGTAACTAACATAGACTCATTTTGGTTGGTTTATATTTATTTGGCTTACTTACTATTTCATTCATTAATTTTTCTTTTTTCTTTTCTGGTTTAATTCAAATTTTTATGTTTTCTAATTCCTTATAATTTTCTTTATTCAAGATTTATTTTTATAATTATTTAAAGGTTTGAATGATATTGGCCAAATCGGTGTGTAAGAATTAGGATCTAGCTTAGCATAATGCTCAAATCTCTTAAATTTGACTCTTCAACTCAAGTAAAAATAGTGTTTCAATATCAAATATGTATTTTTGAAATTATCAGCCCATTTTCTAATATTTTTATTTTTGGGGGAGGGGTTGTTTGTAAACCCATTTCTCATAAATAAAGAATATTTTTTAATTGAATTTTTAAAAAATAATTCATAATATTAAACAAACAGTCTGAATTTTTGAAAATTTACATTAATTTGCATATCAATCCATAATATTATGCAATAATTCATTTTAATTAAAGGGAAATAAAAATATTAAAAGTAGTTTAAAATCATTTAAATTAAAATAATAATAAATAGATTAAAGCTTCACATGCAATAAATGAAGAATAACATGACAATTATTAAATAACTGTTTCATAATAGGAATTATTTTATCAAAATAAAATTATTTTATTATTTAAAATTCAATAAAATATCTGATATGAATAACAAAAAATTGAATATTGTTAATATTAAATTTTTTAAGTTTGAACAATATTTTTTTAATATTTGTTAAATAAATATAATTTATTAGATAAGCATATACTTGAAATATTAATTAAAGTGAAGATGGATTAATCAATAGAAGTTACTTTTAAGCCGTAACCGAATAAATCCTTATTATTTCTAAAATAAAACCAAACTCAAGAGCTAGGCTTATTGAATTAAATAAATGAGGGATCAGATGAGATAAATGATTCAAAAAATATCTTCTAAAATAAGGATTGCTAACCGTAGTTGTAGCATTAAGGCGATTAAGATATATCATGTAGCAGTTTCTATGTAGAACTAAATCATATTCATTAAGCTTCATAAAATGATATCAATACTTCCAATAAACTTTTTAATAAGATGAAATTAGAATTGTCTACCTAATAAACATAAAATAATTATTGTGATGAGAAGAATGACATATCGAATATTCAGTCTTAGTCTAACAATAAATTGGTCTAAGAAGAGGAAATCAAAATAAATTTAAATGTGAAACAAAATAATTCAAGTGGGGTATTATTAAATGAAAAATAAGTAATTAAAGAGAACTCTCCCTTCAAAAATAACAGTGAGGTTAATGGATTCAAGTAAGATCTACAAGGATATTCTAATACTTTGTTTACTAAAAATACAATTATAAAAAGTGAATCTAAAAATTAATCATCATAAAATGACTGTTAAAGTAAAATGTAAAAAGGAAGTTAAATGAAAATGAATAGCTAAATCTTAATATAAGATGATATTTTTTATGAAAATGATAATAAGAAACTAGGCAATAAAGTAAATTTTGCATTGAAAAGCCAATACAAGTAATAATAAGAATAAAACAACACAACAGCATATAAGTAGAATTTACAAAAAGCAGCAAATATAATAGGTAGACTTTTGAACTCTTCTATGAATAGAGTTATGAGAATAAGATAAAATGTTACAAATTTTAATGTTTTTTTGAAGGTGAGATATTCAAATAGAAGAATTGAAAATTTAAGTGATTAAGAATTTCTGAGTATAAATGATTTATCTTATTTTCACTCTTAAAAAGAATAACTCTACTTAGGAGGGAAGGTTGTTAAAATTTTGCTATATATTATTAAATATGCTAAAGTTTTTCCTATTTTCATGCCAAGTAATACAATTAGAGTTATTTGGGATCTAATATAAGTTATGTTTATTTATTTCTTCTTATACATTTATTCTTTACTTATCTTTTTTGATTCAAATTATTTTGAAAATTAATTTATTCATAAATTTAATTCAACTGCTTTAGCTCTCTTCATTGTTGATATAGTAGTTAATCTTAATACAGCTTTTTTTGATAAAGACATGATCATAACTAAGCGCATATTAATTGCTCAGAACTATTTTTTCTCTTCAATTTTTGTGACAGATTTTATTGGTATATCTATTTTAGGATCTAAGATTATTTATTCCAAATACATTTTGCATTAACTTAATGAAAATTTCTTTGTATTTGGGTTAAATCTACTTATATTTCTCAAGATAAATGGAATTTCTAGCAAGAAAAAGAGATTTGATTACATCTTTACTCTTACGGAAAATTAAAAACATATTTGTAAACTTATTAATTAACTAGCAAGTGTTATAGCAGTAGCTCATATAGGTATTTTTTTATTATATTTTATGTAATTAATAAACTTTTAATATAAAAGCTGCTATAGGATGGTATTTTGTTGGAGTTTAAGAAATGCATAGCAATAGAAATAATTGGTTAGAAAAAATAGATGTTCAATCTAATTCTATTTATGACTAATATATTTTTGCTATATATTGGTCAATTACAACAATGACAACAGGTTATTATTTTAAGTTTTTTTCTTCAAATTTCAAAATTTATTTTTTAAAAATGATAGTTGGATATGGAGATATTTCTGCAACAAATTCTATTGAAGCTATTTATATATCTATTACTATGATACTTTTCAGTTGTGTTTTTGCTTATTCTATTAATAATATTGGATTTATTTTACAAGAAATAGAAAAATCTTCAAAGCAACTGAATGATGATCTTGTTACTATTCAAAGGTATTTTTTATTTTAATGGACTATATATAAAGTCTTTTGTTTTAATAAGATATCTTATTAGGAAGAATGTAAGTATTTAACTTAAGAGCAGAGTAAGACATTATTTATCCTTTTTAGCAAAAGAGTAAAAAGATAGAGATAAATCATAAGAAGAAAAGATATTATATTAACTTTCTAATAAATTAAGAGATGAAATAACTCTTGAAATAAATTCTAAAATTTTAAATAATAACCATTTATTTAGTTCTAACTTTTCAAAATCAACAATAAATAAATTAATATTTATTATGAAGGAAATTTTAGTTAATCCTAATGAAATAATTATTAGTGAGGATAGATATGATGATTCTTCTATTTATTTTATATAAGATGGCATAATAGAAATATACTAATAATAGATACAAAAATAAGGATAAATTACTGTAATAAATACTTTATCCAAAGGTTAAATATTTGGTGATATTTCATTTTTTACTGGTCTTTAGAGGCAGGCATCAGTAAGAAGTGTTAATTTATCAACCCTTTATAAGATAAAAAGAGATGAATTTCTAGAGATATTAAAAGAAAATAAAGAAGATTTCGAGCGTTTTAAAATGATTTAAGATTAAATTATATTTTAAAAGGGAAAATCAATGATCCACAATGATTGCTATTATTGCAAAGATAGCAGTCATATTGCCAGTTAATGTCCTAGAACTCATAAATTATTTGATAAATAATTTATAACTTTAAAATATAATTTCTCTATGTTCTAAGAAAGACAAAACTAAGAAAGAAATACTAAAATTAAATTAAATTCAAAGTAGTTTTTTACTTTTTAAAAAATTTAACTAAATTTTTTATTTTTATATTAGGAAATCGATTAAAAAAAATAAAGACATAATTTTGTGCCTAAGATAAAATTTATAAATTTAGGATAGTGAAATTCTATCTCTCTACAATGATAATAAATTTAATTCAGATGATAATAATAGTTAGACTGATATAGAAGAAGATGATGAAGACGATGGAGATGAAGATGAGGATGATGATACAATAAGCTAAATTGATGATTAATCTGTAGAAAAATAACCAAACTAAAAAAAGAATATTCGAAATTAAGAATAAGATAAATAATCTAAAAATTAATAATCAGCAGATAAAAATGGTAGTGAGGAAACTTCATAATAAAATAATGAAAATATTTAATGCAATTATAACTTGAATTAGGACAATTAAGAATTAAATAAAGCTACTTCTAGATCTATTCGGTCATAAACTAAGTTAAAATCTGTAGAATTATCTGAAGCTTTAGAATAAATTAACTAAGAAGCCATTAATGCTTTAAATAAGCAAAGTAGTTGTTAAGAATCTTATTAAGTTCAAAAAAAGGATATAGATTCTATTTGTTAAAAAAATATTTAACAAGGAGATTCACTAAAAAATAAAGTTAAAAAAAGTTAAAGTGGACATAACAAAATAAAAAAACATTCAATTCAATCAATTTAGATAGACGATCTTATTAATAATGAAAATAATTAAGTTTAGGTTAATTCAAAATAGGAAATTTACAAAGAATCATCAATGTGTGATAGATCATCTCAAAATAAAATATGTGATAGAGCACCTCAAAATAAAAAAAATTCCTTTTTAAATAGTGAAAATTTATTGATTTAAACTCATAAAGAAAAAAGATGCTCTCTCGAATAATCAGTTTAAAATTTATCAAATTTAAAATTTTTGCAAGGCAAAAATATTTCTTAAACATAAATAAATAATGGAAATCATTATCAGTAAGATAATTCAGTTAATAATATAGGATCACATACATCATTAAAAGACCACAACGAATCAATATCAAATTCTCTATTACCTAAAAATAATAGATAATCTTTAGTTAAAAATTATTAAAAAGAATCTTCACAAGAGAAAATTTAAGTATAATAGTCAAACAATGTATTTAATAAAAAAGATTCATTAAATTAAGAAATAAAAATGATAGAAAGATTTTCTAGAATCCTTTAAAATTCCTAACTGCCTCTCATCCTTTAACTAACTAATTCCAAAACAGATCCTTTATTCTTATCAAATCCTATTGATTATTTTGATAAAATTTCATTCTTCAAGAAGTTCTATCCTGATTATAATTTTGATAAAGTTTTAATAAAATTAAAAACCTAGTAAAATGAAAAAAAAAAATTAAGAAAAATGGCTACTAAAGAACGCCGTCAAAATATTGGACTCAGAAGAGTCTCTATCTTTTAAGTCAATTCTACTTTTTCCAAAGTTCCTAAAGATTATGATATAAATGAATATAAGCCAACATATCTCTCTTATGGTATAAAAATGTAATAAGGAGTTATTTATCCATTAAATAACTTTTCATTAAAAAATAATTGACAATCGAAATAAAAAATTTATAAACTGTAAATATTTCTTTAATTTAATGTAAAATATTTTATTTTCAGGGATTTAAAAAATCAATTTTAAATTAAAGTAAAACAAAGATAATAATGTTTGAATGATGATATTTTTTCAAAATTAATTCACTTATTTCAGAAATTTTGATGCTAATTAAAATAATTGATCTATTAAAATTTTAAATACTAAAAAAAAGTGATTTGTACTCCAATAAATATATAAAAATATTTAAAATTGAAAAGAGGATTCATTTCAATACAAATCCAACTAATCTTTTAAGTTTGAATAGCATTTTGACCAAAAATTGCTCTCCTTCTTCACTTATAAAATTTTCTCTTTTAATTAATTTAGTAAATTCAAGTAAAAATTAATTTGTAACTAGAAATAAAATTAATTTACTGTAACTCAAGATCGAAGTAAGTTAAATTCTTAAATTTTTTCATTTCCCTACAAAATTCTGCAAAAGAATCTTGCTCGATGTAGCAATCACTATAGATTAAAAAATAAATAAACTCTCTTTCATTAATTTTTTAAAAATATGATCAAACACATTTTTAAGTCTTATTAAAATTAAATGAAAAACAAAATTTCTGAAAAAAAATAAAAAGATTGATTACCTTAAATTGAGAATCATAACTTTTAAATTCTAAATGTTGGATAGCTAACTCAGCATTTAGCTTGAACCTTGACTACAAATTTAATTATTGCTTTTATTTCAAAATTGGAAATTAAAACATTATGAAAACAACATAAAAAAAATTACGATAAAGTTAATACAAGTTCTTAAAGATGTTAAATTTATTTCAAACCACTGCCTAATTATAGAGAACCTATTTCATTAACATCATTATTCCTTTTAAAGTAATTAAATTTTATAAATTAGAATTTGTTGATTCTATGAATTATACTTTAAATCTAGAGATAAACTTTAAAGTTTGTTGCATAATTTTAGTTATTCTCCAATATATTCACACCCTTCATCCGTTATTTAATTACTTCTTTATATTTTAAATTTTTGTAACAAATTTAAAACAAACCAGCCGTAAAATTATTTTCAATTTTAAAATATTTGATTTGAAGAAAAGGAAAAAGAAATTAAGCATTTATTTATTTATTACTATAATTCAAGAGTTAAGTTCACTAAGTTCTTAAATTGTGAAATATTTTAGCAAATTTGCAAAATATTTTAATCATTAACACCATTATTCCTGTTTTATAAAATGATAATTAATAAAAAGGATGCATTTAATAAAAAAAACCTTTACCTTAAATAAAGACTAAATTATAATAAATTTGGACATTCTTTCAATCCATCAAGCAAAAAATTAGTACCCTCTTTATTGAAATAATTATTTCTATTTTAAATTATTTTAATATATATTCCTTATTTAAATTATTAATTATTTTATCTACACTAAACCCAAGTTAAATACTTTTAAGTTTATACACTTAGATAAGGCTTTAAACATCCCTTTTGAATTTTCAATTTCATTATTTCTATTTTAGTTAATTATTTAAAATTATTCTATGTTTTTGTCAAGAAAATGATAAACCATAAAACCTCAATTTATGTAATAATTAATAAATCTAATAGATAGAGAAAAAAGCAACTCTGAAAAGTTTGATATGAATGTAGGTGGTATGAAACCAAAAAGGAGGTAATAAAATGAGGTTTTACAGTGATTTTTAATATTAATGAATACCTCAAGTCTAGAATAAAAGTTTCAAGATTTTAACAACAGCCTATTTCATTTATAAAATCGGTAGTTCCTTTGTGTCCTATTAAATTGTTGCTTTTAAAAAAAGATAAAATAAAGATTTTTGTTGAATGACAATACCAAAAGACAATCTTTAAATTTTTGAGATGAGCACATTTTTAAAGGTTTTGACCTAAAATTTTTGATCCATGTGAAGTAATAAAATTATTCCTTTTATTCAATATTTTTAATTTAAAATATTATTTTTATTTAACATAATCATTTTTTTACTAAATTGATAAATTTAAATCTGAGAGAGCCTTTAATTCAGAAATCAGCTCAGCAAATTTTTAAATTCCCTTATCACCTAATTTGCATCTTCTTTTTATTAGTAAATTTTTCTTACCATTAAAAATAGCTTTCAAAAAATATTTACAATAATGTTAGTGATAATCTTTAGATGTTTTAAAGCTATGTTAAAGCCTCTTTAAGAATATCAATTTTTTCTTCATCTAAAGTGCAGAGACTATTCATTTATTTGTTTTATTAAATATTTATTTTCAGTAAGATAGAGGAATATTAACCTAAAATTTAATTTCAAAGTCGATATGCTTAAACATAATTTAAGAGCATTCATGATATTACAAAGTTACTAGTTACTTATGCTTTCTGGTCTTTAAAAATTAATTTTGATTTTAATTTTTGAAAGAAAAATAAATTTACCGAAATAAAATTTTAAGTATGTTTAAATTTGTATATTGTTTAAGCACTCCTTTTAATTCTTCTAGTTGTTAATTATCTAAAGAGGAATCACTTTTAAAAAATTATTTGATATGTTTCTATCCTGTGAAAATCTTTATTTTACAATAACTCAAGTTTGATTTATGTCTCATCAAAAAATTTTGAATTAATTAACTTTTTTTATGTTAAAAATTATCTTCGTGAGAATTTAAAGAAATTAGATGCAAAATTACTGATTAGATTGAAGGATATTTCATGAATTAGCTACTTTTTTTATTTTTTATTTGAATTTTTATTATTTATTTTCTTTTATTACTTTGTTTTTATTTTTATGTTCTTATCAAAGTAAAAAGGTAACTAACTCATGATATAAATTTTTTAATTTACCATTTGAATTTTAATTAGTTTTTTAATTATTTTTTAACTATTTTACTTAATGTTTTTATTTTCTTTTTTGCATACATTAATCATCTAAAACATGCAAGTTTCATAATTAAGCTCTCATTATTTAATCTTTTTATTAATCTTAATTTGATTTATTTAATTTAAATTTATAAGCCAGATAAAATGTATCATTCTTTTTAGTATTTCTAAAACATTTTTGTTAGAATAAATAATATGATTACTTATTTATTTGATTAGTTTTTTACTTTCAAATCTACAAAAAATTAAAAGATATTTCAAAATTCAGATCTCTTTTTTTAAGCCTATTTAGGCAATAACAATTTAATATTTTTCACTTTTTTACATTTAAAATTACTTGTTTTATTTACAGAAAAAACAAAAAAAATAATGTTTTTATTTTTAAAATATTTAATTTTTATCTTTCAAAAACAAATACTAATTCTTATTTAATAAAGTTATTTAACCAATCTAAATTTTTTTGTTAAATTAATTTCATGATAAATTATATTAATGTAAATAACTTCTTTAATTTAAAATTTGCAATTTACTGATGTAATATGGGAATTTTAATCGAATTATTTTGAATTGTAAAAAATAATGTTTATTTAAAATGATTTAAAAAATAAAATAATATAAAGAATAATGAATTAAATCATTTAAATTTAGAAAGAAAAATATTTAATTAAATTTAAACAGAAAGGTGTTTATTGTTATAAAAAAGGCTAACTGAAATTTTAAATTTGAAATTTTGATTAACTAAATTATTAATTGGTGGAGGTGTTAAATGTTAATTAAGTGAATAAATTATTGAAAATTTAATTAAAAATGTGGATTTAAATAAAAATAATTTAATAGTGCGGTTTGTTTTAAGTTCATTAAAATTGAAATAATTTTTGTGAAAGAATTAATGATGACTTACAAATGTTTTATTTTGTTATTATCTGCTTACATACTAATGATAGTATGGATTTTCTTTTAAAATGAATACCAAAAATGAAAAGGAAAAATAACAAATAAAAAATAAACAGAAGGAATTTCTGTCTTAGTGCAAATTTGAAAGAATGGGTATCATGCATGCATTAAGAATTGGTGCAGATTTTTGAAATAAAGAATTTAGAGAATGAGATTAGCTTTTGGGATAAAGGATTGATATTTTTTAGTATTTGATTTTGTATGGTGGTGGGTGTAAGTGAAAGAAAGAAAATAATAATCAAATGTTATGGTAAGATAACAAGAAAATATGCAAATAAGTTTACAAATAAAAATTGATATAAAAGATAATAAATAAATAATTAATTAGGTTTGAATAATAAATACAAAAGAAATATTAACAAATCAAAGATAATAAATAGATTTGATTAATATATATATTCATTTAATCACTCATTCATTGAATCAATCTAAGTAAATTAGCAGCTAATAATTATGAGTTAGGTTTAATAGTAAGGATAAATTCAAGCCAATTCTCAATAGCTCAATTCCATTAAAAAATCTAAGCAATTAGGCAATTATATTTTAAGTATGTTCAAACATTTCATTCAAGTCTATGCAATGCGATTTAATTTTTATTTTATTAAGACAAAACTTTAGGAGAAGGTGCCTTTGGCAAGGTCAAATTAGCTACACATTTATTAACGGGTGAATATGTTGCCATTAAAATTTTAGAAAAAAAGAAAATCATAGATGTCACTGACGTCGAGCGTGTTTAAAGAGAGCTTCACATTTTAAAGATGATTAGGCATCCTTCCTTGATATAGCTTTATGAAGTATTTAAGCATTCAAGCATTCAACAATTTCATCTTGCCTTTCAAATAAATTCTGTTGAAATTCAAATTATTCTTTTAAGCATTAAATTGAATCAAATAACAAATGAAATTTTTAGCATAAAGCAAATAAAAGCGATATCATTTGAGAGTAAATGCAGGTTTTTTTGATGATTTTAAATTGATTAATGATTGATTTTATGAATTTAGTTTGAAAGCAAGATGTTTTTTGACATTTTTGGGTTAATTTAAACAAAATATAAATAGATTATTGAAACACCTACTCATATATTTTTAGTTATGGAATATTGCAGTTAGGGAGAAGTCTTTGAATATATTCAAAAAAAGCAAAGGTATTTCATTTAATAAATTAGATTTTGATACATATTTTGTCATTTAATTCATTTTTTAGGCATTTGTGATTGGGAAATCCATCCATCCACCCCTGAGTATTTAACAAAATAAATTGCACTTATATTCATAACATTCAATCGTTATTTTAAACACATAATATTCAATTGAATTGAATGTATTTGCTGCATAATATCTTCAATTTTTGATTTAAAATGAAATTCAAATGTTCTAATTTTTAAATAATAAAAAAAGGTTAGATGAAGTTGAGGCATCAAAATTTTATCAGGAGATATTATATGGGATTGAATATTTGCATAAATTATAAGTTGTTCATCGTGATTTAAAGCCAGAGAATCTTCTTTTAGATATTAACCACAATATTAAGATTGTTGATTTTGGTCTATCTAATATGTACAAAAAGAATGAGCTTCTTAAAACTGCATGTGGTTCTCCTTGTTATGCTGCTCCTGAAGTAAATAATTTGAATTATTAAATTAAAGAAGAAATTAAATAAATAATTTTTAATTTTAGATGATTGAAGGTAAAAAATATGAAAGTCCTTAGGTTGATATTTGGAGCTCAGGAGTTATTTTATTTGCTTTGCTTTGTGGATATTTACCTTTTGAAGATGAGGATACAAGAAAATTGTATGATAAAATTCTTAAAGGAAAATACAGCATTCCTTCTCATGTGTCTCCTGATGCAAGAGATTTAATTGAAAAAATACTTTCTGTTGACCCAGAAAAAAGAATGAAATTTGATCAAATAAAAGCACATAAATGGTTTAATTTATATAAAAGACCTTACACTATACCACCAGGTGTAATAGTAGGATATAATCATATGCCTATAGACTATGATATTGTAAAAGAGCTTGAGCAGTAAGGTATTGATAAAGAAGAACTTATTAGAAGTTTAGATGCAAATAATCACAATAATATCACAACATCATATTACCTTCTTCTTAAAAAGCATATTAAGGAAGGAGGATAATCTAAGGCAGATATCAATTCACCTATTTTTGATATAACTCTAATTGAACCAAAGAAAAACAACGGTAATTTTTTATTTGATTTCATTTTTATTGAAATAATTAATGATTATTTCTCTTATTTTAATTCTTCTAATAATTTTTTTTTTTTTTCTTTGAATATTTGAATCATATTTTAATTCTTTTTATTTATTTTAATTGAAATATTTTAATGATTTTAATTTATTTTTATTCTTTTAATGACTTTTTTATTTGATTTTCATTGATTATTTGAATGATTTTTCCTCTTATTTTAATTTTTTTTTATGATTTTTTGAACAAAAAAAGATTAAAAATACTCACATAATTACCTAAACAAACTGATTAGAGATGTGAAGAATACAAGTGAAAAGAAAAAAATGATTCAGGATCAATCAGGTATTTTTGATGAGAAAATTACAAATACTGAAAAGAAAGGAAGTGGTTAACCTATGTTATAAGGGGCATATATTTCTAATTCTTACACAAATAAAGTTTATGACAATGAATCATAAAAGACGATCAAAAATAGAAGAGGTAGATAACACTTCTATTCAAATGCATCGGATTTAGCTATAAATGAAAACAATACCAGTTTTACTAATCCAAATAGCACAATCTCTCATATATAAAATTAATCTTATCATTTATCTCCAAGCAGTAAAAACCCTAGAAACGGATATCATTCAGTAGCTCCAGTGAATTATAACTAGAATTAAAAGGCTAAATCTTATTCTTTCCATTCTAATAATACAAATAATCATATTGTTAATAGCAGCAATAACCATAATAATATTTACAATAATATATTATAAAATGACTATAGCACATAAAATCCATATCTACAGCAAAATCAACAATTATAAGCTGCTTTACTTCATTAAAATTCTGCCAACTCCTCCTCTTAATAAAGAAAAGGCAGCTCTTACAATTAATATAGAATTAACTTAAGGATAAACAATTAAAAGTAATATTAAAAAAAGACAACAATTTTACCCATTTAATAAAAGAAGTGAACCAACCAGCTTAAAATAAATAAATAAATATTTAATTACCCATATAATAATTTTCCATTTAAATTGGCAAAACATTAAATTAGTATATATAAAAAATAAGCTAACTCCTAAAAAACAACAATAATTCATGTATACATTTATTAATAATATTATAAAATATTTACATAAAATATAATCATAATTCTCTCTATCTCTTGCATTTCCTTTAAAAATGTTATTTCATCAATCTTTATATCTGCAAATAATTTGTATTTATTTTGTTAAAGCAATCTACAATAATTGAATCTTAATAAATAAATTTGAGAATTAAAGAAATATTTGATGTGTAATTATAAATTTAGAAGAACATATTCAAACACCATAAAGAGATTTCGAACAACATTTATTTATTAATTTTCCTTCTCTTTTTTGTAAATTTTAAGTTAAAAATTAAGGTTGCCAAATAACTTCATAGGTGGATAAAATAAACCTTGAATCATTTAAACTAAATCAGGTAAAAATTGGGTAATATTATATTAAAGAAAACATAATATAAATCTTTTTAAATAATTGTTTAATTGTTGTTCTAATTTTTTTATTTCCATTGTGAAAAATTTATTCAAATGATTAAGCAATAAAAACATTTTAAAAAGCAAAATATTTGATTCTCCATAATTTTTTAAAAGAAGTATTATTTCATCCATTTTTTAATTCAATTAAAATATCCCCTTTATTTTAATAATTAAGTTAAAATTGATTTTAAAAATTTCAAATGATCTTTTTAAATTAAATCTTAATTTATGATAGAAAGCAGTGAATGTTTAACAAAATAAAAAAAATATGAATAATAAATTTAAAAAATGAAGAAATTATTATGAATTAAATATTTTAAAAAGAATTTGAAATTTAAATAATTAATAATACATGAAAAAGCTATTAAATTTAGTCCATTGTTGTAATTTCTTTTACAGAAATTTTTTTTTTTCATATTCCAACGAAAAAATTAACAAAATTATCTTAGTGCTTGCATGAGTAAAATTTAGAATTTGGGTGGAGTTGTATCTTGTTTTAGCCTGTTTTCTTTTATTAAAAGTAAAATTTTGATTTATAAAAAAAATATTCTAAGTGTATTGAATTGGTTATTTACTAATCTAAAATACAAAACCATTAATTTGATTTGATTTATTTAATTTTACTGTTGCATATTTTTATCAGAAAAGAAAATTTTTAATTGAATTTGATTATAACAGTTTCAAATATCTAATGTTATTTACTTTTTTAGAAATATTTGCGTTAATAGTGGAAAAGAATTCTAATTTTATAAAATTAAATTTAGTTTAAATCCTAGTATTTATCTCAACTTAAATAATGATTTATGATAATAAACTAATCTTTCTAAATTAAGTATGAATAATCATAAAAAAAAGATAAGTGTTACTTACTCTTCAGAAACCTTTTACTATGAAAAGCCAAAAATATCAACCAAACAATAGTATAAAAAATATTCATCTGAAAATTAACTTTTGTGCTTTAAATTCCAAATTTATTCAAATACATTTATAGCTAAACAAAATATAATTAGGAGAAATAAAAAATATTTTACCTTAATCTTAGTAATATGAAATTTACCTAATCCACGAGAATTAAAATGTAATGTTGTGATTATAAATTTTAAATGATTAATTTAATAGAGGTCTTTTTATTCTTTTTCTTTTTTCTTAGCTCAGTGTTATATATATTTAAATTAAGAACTTAACGCAACCAACTCCAACTCCTATATCAAAGCTCTATGCAAAAATTTAATAATATTTGTTTTGTAATTCTATGTATGTGTATTGGATTGAATCTTGTGATTAGAATGTGTATATATAAATTAATATTTGTTTTTAATATGTACATATGTATGTATATGTTAAAGTGAATAATACTTAGAAAGTGAAAAGGTATTTGATAAGATTAATTAATAAAGAACGATTATTATTAAATAAATAAACTAACTAAAAAGCAAAGGAAGAAAAGCAAAGAAATAATATTAAAATTAAGAATAGCAAGAGAGCTAAGAATTTGATGTATTTTTCAAAGGGTAAAACATAGTCTGCTTAGTCTAGCATGACCGACTTGGGGAACCCTAATCCTACCCCAGCTAGACCTCAATCTGCAATTTAAAAGAATTTGTTTAACTACAATATTTATTTCAGCGAGCGAAATCAAGGATAGCAATAGTCTTCGTAAGTTGCACAATCTCAATCTCAAGCTAATTTACTCAATGCATAAAATTAAAATTCCAATTACAGTTCTTTGAATAGCCAAAATTATTAGTATGGGTAGCAAGGTAAGAATAACATTTCTTTGAATTAGTTTTAAATAAGTCCTTCTGGGCATGGATTAGGATAAGTCTAGCACAATTAGCATCGTCATTTGAAGAGTTTAAATAATAGAGAAGCTGGTCAAGGAATGAGAGTTTTAATGCAGCATTCAAACAATAAATTTAAGCCTTTATCAATTCCTTTAGCTGTTCCTAAGCAGCTGAATGGAAGTCAATCAGTGACGAATTTTGCATAAAAGTAAATAAAATAATTTTAAAGGAATAAATTAAGCTTTTTCAAACAAATATTTTAGGAGATCAGTGACTCGCATAAAGTTAGTTGGATATTCAGGCGATCCTGAGTTTTAAATGATAAAAGACACTTCTGAAAAGATAATGCAGGCAAATGATGGAATGCTAATAGTTAATACTGACGAAATTGATAATGAGATTGATTACGATCTCAAATTAAAGTAGCTAAAAAGGAGCTCTTCTGCATTTTTACCTGCTTATAAAGCTTTCAAAAGTAGCAATAACAATAACAACAATAATAACGCTGTTTCTCAAAATAATAATAATGGTAATGTTGTGAATTAGATGACACAATCGTAGACAAATATTTAAATGAATGGGTTAATAAGTGTAAATTCAGCTTCTAATTTCAAGAGGCCATACTACTTTTTGACTGATAAGAATGAGCCAATCTTTACTTTGAAATAACTGTAAGAAAAGTATCCATTAAAGCACAAGGCTAAAGAGATCATTGAAATGCATGAAGAATTGTAGTAAAATTTTGGTAAATTACTGTGTAATAGAGGTAATGCAGGAGGTACTGAAAGTTTTATGCCTTCCCTTTAATCAATTTATCCTAGTTTAGGTGATATGGGGAGATTCAATTAGGTAAATGGGTTCGGTAGTATGCAAGGTTACATGCCTTCTTACAACTCTATTTCGACTTTATCTTCTACTTAATCAACAACAAGAACAGCATTCAGTAATCAGGCAACATAGAACTAGATAATTGATGATATGAGTGAAAAGAAATTTGTTTATCTTTCAATTAGGACTGCTTAGAAATTCTTTGCTAGAGAATCATCAATGCCTTCTTCTTTTTTTCCCTTTGCTGGTAATGAGTAGTAATAATAGTAATAGAATGGAAGTTCTAAAAAGAATAATAATGAATTATCAAGCTTACAGCTAGAAACAAAATTATCAAATGAAAATTAATTAGAACCTCTGTAACTTTAAAATGAGAATAGCAATAATTAAAATAATTAATGGACTCAAAATTAGACTATTTTATATAATAATGGAGAGCCTTTTAAGATTATAATTGAGCTTTATACAAAAATAGCTCCAAAAGCTTGCGATAATTTTATTAAGCTCTGTGAAGGTTTTATCAGTAATGAAGGAAATTATTTAACATTTAGAAATACATAAGCTTTGAGAATTAAAAAGAATGGATATATTCAAATGGGTTATGCTAAACCAGGAGTTTCTATTTACAATGGCTACTTTGAAGATGAATCCTTTGCAATTTAGCATGATAGACCAGGTATAATTGGCTATTGTAACAGAGGAGTTCCTCATTCAAACAGCAGCTAATTTTATATTACTCTAGGAGAAATGAAGTCTTTTGATAAAAAAATGGTAGCTTTTGGTAGAGTTATTAGCGGGTTCAAACATCTTGAAAAATTGAATAAAATGACATTAAATACCGCCTCAGACATCCCTCCTTTCAGCATAAATATCTGCGACTCTGGCACAGTCATGGGTCGCCCATCGACAAACCAATCTAGAAAATCAACTAGTTCTAATATATCAGGAATAGCTGTCAGATCACCTAAAAGTGGAAGAAATGATCCTCTTTAATTTGGAGTAATTTTATTTGAGAAATTATATATGACTATTTACATTTACTAACCAAATCAATAAAAAAAAGAAATCAAACAAATAATACAAAAATCACAAGTTTTAATTAATAAGAATAAATTCAATGAGTATTACTAACTCTTTTCATTCAAATTATTATTAATTTTTTATCATCTTAATTAGAAATAAAATTTAACTACTTTTCAAGCACAAGTAACCAACCCAAAAATTTATAATTTTTCAAGTAACATCTAATTCTTAACTAAATTAATTCAAAAAAAAAACAAACAAGCAAACGAATTGTAAATAAAGAAGCAAACGAAAATTTCAATCTAATTAACAAATTTTATTTAACAAACAAGCAAAAACAATCAACCAATCAATTCTAATTTATTTTTTTTTGACTTCTTTATCAAACAAATTAAAAATTTTCATTTGAAATGTAACTTGAAATAATTTACATATTTACAATGCTAATTAGTTGACTTACAGTCTCTTTTATTTTTCTATTTTCTAAATTTTGTAAAAGAAAATCTATCTTCAAAGCACAATCATTCATTTTGAATATTTAAGCAGCTGGTCATGTTTTCAAAAAATATCTTTACTTATAAGGAATATTTAATCATTCAAATTCTCACAACGCTTGATTTTTTTAAATTTATCCAAGATTAATTTTACACTATTAGTTATCAGATTTATTTTTATTTTCTTGAAAAAATAATTATTTTATTTTTTTTAACAATTTTTATTTTTGTTTTTTCTCTCTCAAGAAATTGAGCATTTTTTAGTAAAGTTAGCAATTTAAGAGGAAAATTTATTTTTGAATTAAATTAATAAAAAAATTTTAATTTAAAAAAAGGATATTGATCACATATTAGATGATGATAGCTATAGGGTTGTAAGACCAGATATTTTCTTTTATAAAGGAGAAAAGCCAACTAAGCTGCATACATATGAATAGTATGTTATACAAGAAGCTGATAAGCATAAAGAAGTAGCTGCAGTTGAATATATTTCATTGATGTTGGCTTTCTAGAGCATAGCACTTTAATGTTAAGAACTATTGGTTCATTCTTATGCATATAAAAGCATAGATGAACTTAGAGGTGAAATGAAAAACACTTTTGTTAAACTCTTGAGTGAATGTTAATCTGTTGCTTTGCTTTATGATTCTAAGGATGATGAAGTTTTCATTGAATCTAATTATGGTAAATTTGTTGTCGCTTTCACTTCTTTAGATGTAGATAATTTGTGTGACTTGAATTGTTGTGGTTCTCTATTTGTTATATACAGAAAAACAACCACCTCATTCAGACCGGCTAAAAGAACTGATTTGTTATAAAGTGGTGAAAATATCTATGGAGCTGGCTACATAATGTATGGCCAATCAACATAAATTGTTTTCCATACAGGACATCGTCTCAATGGTTTCACATATGATCCCGAAGACAATTTATTTGTACTCACCCACCCAAGAATCAAAGCATCTAAAAGAGGAGGAATCATTTCATGTGATGAAGCCGTCCTTCATCTCTCAGATGAAAACATTTCTAAATTCATTAAAAGAAAAAAAATCTCTAAAGAATCTTACGTTTGCAGGTAAAAAATTCTTCAACAAATTTAATTATTTTTTTATCAGAATCTAATTATTTCTTTCTTTGTATTGATGAATGAAAGTATACAACCAACAAGTCAAATCATTTTTTATGTGTCATTTTCTGCTGAATCTTTTGGTTCTAAAATACTTTATTGGAAAAATGATAAAAATGATTTTAAATTTAATTCTGATAAATTTCTTTAACAAACTCAATTTAAAAAGAAATGTTTAAGAAAATATTAAAGAAATTTTTAAGAAAAATGAAATGAAAATAATTATTAATAATATTTTTGGAATAAAAAAGATATGTTGGAAGTAGAGTAGCTGATTTCCATAGAACTTTGCTTTATGGAGGTATTGTAATCTTCCCTTAAAATAATGTGAATATTTTTGAAGCTTTCACTTTGAGTTATATTATTGATAAGGCTTGGGACAGGTCAAGCTGTGGATAAGATGGATAAGTTTTGATTAAAAAACCAAATGAACTAACTGATTAGATTTAGCTTTATATTGGATTCAGCTAAGACGTTTTAGAAATAGATAACTTGTATCTATCAATTAGGAGAAAGAATTCTCTGTATAAGATACATGAAATACCCTCTTCAAAAACAATAAAATCATCTTACTCCATACATAAATCAATAAACTCCCCATCTAAAATGTCATAACCCATGATGTTTTAATGAATGAAAGAATGAATGAATTAATAATAAACAATAACTCAAATAACAAAATCAATGAAAATTGAAAAATATAAATAATTTAATCATATTCAAATTTTTCCTACAAAACACCCTATTTTGTAAAGTAAAAAGACTTTTTATTTATTTTATGAACTCCTCCTGTAAAGAAAAAATATTTTTAATTTATTATTAAAACACAAAATAATTATAATGAGATACTTTAGACTAATTAACCTACCTACATACATACATACCTATCTAACAACCTGCTTAGTTTGCTTATGCTTTGTCCTAAAACTAAAAGCAGCTTTTTTAGCTTAAAAAATATACAGATTGGTTGATATATATCTATCTAAGTAGAAAAATAATATTTCTTGTTTGTTTGTTCTATTAATTTGCTCAAACAAATAAGCATCGAAACAAAGAAAAATAATAACTCTTCTTTGCATTTTTAAAAACATTTTTTAGACTGCCTCATAAAATTTTATCTTAATAAACAAATAAATAATATTAAAATAATTTCATTTTGAAATGGACGAACAAACAACTAACTAATTGTTAACATTTTTATATTTAGCAAGAATATTTGTATAGTAAAAGTCAATTCATAATTTAATTTTACATTTTTAATTCATCTTACTTATTCTTCTTTGATTCAACTTACAACTTCTCTTCTTAATTTAGTTTCTAATTTTATTCAGCTTTTTTAATATTTAAAATTTTCTTTTTTAAGATTTTACAAAATAGAAAGATTTTTTAATTTATCTTAATAATTTTTATTTTTATATTTCTTATCTCCTCATTAGTTTTTAAATGTGATTTACATTTTTATAATGCCTTAAGCTTATATTTTTTATTATATTCTTAAAAATCTTTTTATTTCTTATCTCCTCTTCAATATTTAACTTTTTTAAAGAGTATTATTAATATATAAATATTTTTTTATGATATTTTAAAATGAAATAACTATTAATTGATTAATAAATAAAGAAATATTAAATTTTCAATTTCAATGAATTCATTGAAAGATTGTATAAATAACACATAATAACTTTTAATTTATCTTGATTATAATCTTTTAAATGGTATCTTAAAATTGATTATTTTCTCCATTTTTTTACAGTGATTTTAATAAAACTAAAGAAGATATCTAGCTTTTGAAGAGATATTATCAAATAGATTTTAAT
Organism: Tetrahymena elliotti 4EA; assembly: GCA_000231825.2. NCBI lineage: Eukaryota > Ciliophora > Oligohymenophorea > Hymenostomatida > Tetrahymenidae > Tetrahymena > Tetrahymena elliotti. Next base: position 1,983,831 of record JH720295.1, read on the forward strand.
AATGATTCTTTTATTAAATAAATTAATTGTTTATTTTTATAAAATTATAAAAAATATTGTATATCTTTTAATTTATTTTTAGTTTTTTCACTAAAAAATATTCTTTGTTTCTTATCTCCCTAATTTTTAACTCTTTTAGGTGTGCTTTTAATATCTAAAGTAGATATTTTTTATGGTTTTTTTTGAGATAATGAACACGAAAAGAAAAGAGATAATCTTTAAAAGATAATTCAATTTTATATTTTGGTTTGTTATTGAAAATAAATAAATAAATAAAAATAGAAAGATACACATTTAGTTTAAGTTAGGATAGTTTTTGCATGTGAAAAGTCATAAAAAAAGCAAACAAATATACTAAAATAAACCAATAGAAATAATTATTATTTGTGAAGCGATTTTAATTTATCAATTATTAATTATTATCTCACTTTAATCCTAAGTTCAAAAATTTAATCTAAAAAATTGTATTAAAAAGCATAAGTAGAAATACATTAAAATGTCTTAAGAAGTTAGCAATACCAAATAGCAAGTTCCAGTTAAAAAGCAAGAAGATGACCATTTCAAAGCAATTTTGAAAGATTTAACAGCAGGCTCTATTGCAGGTCTTGCAATTTGCTTGACTGGTCACCCTTTTGACACTTTAAAAGTACGTTTACAAATGGGTAATAATGAATCTCTTCTCAAATGCATCAAAGAAATGTATGTAAAGGAAGGTATGCTTTCTTATTTCAAGGGTATGGAATCTCCTCTTGTTACTGTACCTGTTGTTAATGCCATTGTCTTCGGAGCATATGAATTATACAAGAAAATCACCCACACTGAAGACTAAGAAAGATTCACATTTTTTGGAGGATTATGTGCAGGCATGTTTGCAGGTTTTGTTAACTGTATTGTTATTGGACCCATTGAATTAGCTAAATGTAGATTATAAATGCAAAAAGAAACAGTAATTTGACATTCAAATCTTTACCATCTCCATACTATTTTCAAATTTGCAAATTTTCATTTTTTTTAGGCTTCATTTTATGAAAGAATAAAAAAATCAAAAGTATTTTTAGCAGAAATATTTATTAAAGACTAACATAATTCAAAAGTTAAGCCACAGACATAATTATTTTTCCTTATAAATAAATGAAATTATTAGTTACTGATATCTTTTACATAATAAATATTTTAACTATCTATCTAAAATAAATCAAATAAATTCATAGCTAGATTCTAGGTTTTAACATTACAAAATTTGTCAAAATTTTAGAATAAAATCTTAAAGAAGAACTTTGAAGATATCATTAAAAGCGATTAGAAAAGCTAGATCATTTATTTAGATGAATTATATTAAGAAAAACTAGATATTTAGATGAATTATATTATGAAAAACTAGATATTTAGATGAATTATTTTTAAAAGCTCATTTAGATTAATAATAAAAGCAAGCTCATTAAGATAAATAATGCCAAGAGGCCAAAAGTCATTGATATATAAAAGCATAAGAATTTATTTATTCATTTTAAAAGAACAAGCAAGGAATGGTTAAAATTTAATAAATCAAGAGAGAAATTGTAAATATTTGTAAAGAAAGTGATTGAAAAACAGCCAATTTTAGTAGATCTAAAATATGTGTTTACTAGATCTTTACTAAATTTAATAAATAAGCCAATCAATTTATCAATTTCAAATTTAATTAAATGATTTACTAGAACAAATTTTCTATTTAACCACTTTAAAATTTAATCACTATTTGATTCATGCATTCATTCTAAATTCAAATATATTTATGATGCTTTTTTAAAAAATTTAGATTCTTTATAAGGGTCCATTTGATTGCTTTTCTTAGATTTATAGAACCGAAGGTATTAGAGGTATTTATAGAGGTATGGTTGCCACTTAATTTAGAGAAATACCAGCATACGGTGCTTAATTTGCCAGCTATGAACTTTATAAAAGCTCTATTATTAAATATGTGAACCATGGAAAAGACCTCTCTCACTTTTAAACTTTGATTGGAGGTGGATTTGGAGGTATTATGTGCTGGGTATTTTCTTATCCTTAAGATATTATAAAAACTAAACTTTAGTGTGAAACTGGAGCAATTAAAGGATTAGATGGTGGTTTTTTTAGAGTTGGTAAATAAATTGTTAGCTAGGAAGGTATAAAAGGTTTATGGAAAGGTTTTAGTGCCTGTTTAACAAGAGCTTTTTATGCTAATAGTATTGGTTTTGTTGCTTATGAATATTCTAAAAAAATGTTATAAGATGATTTACATGTTGCTGAAGTAGCACATTCTCATTGATTGAATTTTTTGCTTATTTCATTCTTATTTCAATGTTTGTATCTCTATTATTTTTATTTTTCATTCATCCATTACTATTTTAATTATCAAAAATATTTCAAAATAAATCCTTAAATTATTTCTTTATTTATTTATTTCTTTATTTATTTATTTTTATTTTATCATTTTTCAATTCTTTAGTTTTAAATATTAATTCAAAACTGTGTTGAGGTATTTTGAAATTGAATGATCTTTCTGAGTTTAAATATTTAATTTAAATTTAGACCCTAAAAAGAATTTTTGAAAACAAAGCATAATAAGTTGATTGAATTTAGGAAATTCATTAAAAAGCTAAGATCCCTTCAATACCGAAGGTTTGACTGAGTAAATTGTATAAAGTGAAATTGAATTATTACAAAGTTTGTTAGTTGGAATTGGGTTTAGGTTAACAATATTTAATAGAAATATGTAAGTTGTTTACAATAATAACTATTTTAAAATAATCTATTTTACTATTTAATTAAAAAAATATTCTTGATTAAATCTTAATTTCCTTTAAAAACTAAAGAATTTACTTTGAATTAAATTTAAATTTCTTTTAATTTATTTTAATGATAGAGTTAATGTCAAAAACTTAACCTAATTTTTTTATTATTTCCAATACAAATATTTATTTTAATTTTATCTTTTTGTTGGTTTATTATTTCTCAATTTGAATAAATGTATTTTTATTTCTAGAATATTTAAAAAATATAACAATTGAATTAAAAAAGGAGAACTTATTTTTCAGTGAAATATACAAAAATTTTAAAAATATTAATTCATAAATTACTTAGTTAAAACTGAGTGTGCATCTTACTTAATTTGGAGATAAAATTTTTAGTTTTTAAAAAAATGAATTTAAACTGTTAAGAAAATAATAATGAGTTGATATAATTTATTAATTTGCTCAAATTATTTTTTAGATAGTAAAAAATAAAATGTGCATGTAAAAGGATCATAATCATTTATTTATTAAATTTAGATTTGAACTATTAAATGTTATTATTAAAATAGCCTTACAATATTTTTTTTAATGGTAAGCTTATCAAATACAAAAAGGAGCTTTCTTAATTTGTTCTTAGTTAGTTGAATATACCTAATAATTATAAATATATGTAAACTTGAAATAAAATTAATTTTAAGCTTGATTCTTTAATAATATTTTCTGATTGGTTATTTTAGATTTCATATTATTTAAAAAATATTGAGTTAGCATTTTAGAAGATAAAATAATAAAATTGTTCTTGGATTTACTCCAAACATGTTTTTTATATTTCATTCAAATTAAATGTGCTTAGAAAAAAGCATTTTTTAAAATCAAACCTTTTAAATTTATAAAGTTTCTTTAGTTCACTAAGTGCATTAAAAAATTCAATTTAAAGGTCATTTTAGATAATTTAAAATGACACAGTGATCATAACAGCTTTTTTTGATTCTGTAAAATAATATGATTAATAAATCTTACATTTTTTTAAGGAACAATATATTTAAAATAGCTAAATAAGATAAATATCAAATAGTAAACAAACCTTCATATTTTAATATTATCTTTATATCTTCAAAGATTGAAAAATTCATAAATAATTTGTAAAATTTTTATTTTGGAGGTAATTTGGACTTAAATTGAGAATTGAAAATTGATAGTCTCATAGGTAATTTCACTATCAATTTTATTATATTAATCATGAAAATGTATTTGTAAATCTAGATAGAAAGATAGATTAGTATATTTTATTGTGAGTAAAAATAAAATAGATCTATAAAACTAAATAATGAATTATTTTATTCCTCAATAATATTTTAAAATGGTATAAAAGTTAAATTTTTTATAGATAAAGAATTAATATTAAGTAGTTAAGAGCTAGTTAGATAATTCTATGCTATTAATTTACTTTCCTTCAAGATAAACATAGCCAAAATTGTGAAAAATCCATAAGAAATAAATATAATGTCTAACACTATATTTATTTTGCACAAACACAAACTAATATAATAAGTAAGTAAATAAAGAAAAAAAGTTCAGATTGACTAAAGTTATTAGTAAAACAAAATAAAAAAATTTATTATTATTTTAATTTAATTGATTAATTTATTCATTTTTTTTGGGTCAGTAGAAAAACTATCATGAAATTATGTACTCCTATTACCTAAAATTTAGAATTATATTCTCATAATTAAGCAGTTTTAAGTAATCTAAGTACACATTTTGTAAAATTTAAATCTTTTTTAGAACAACTAATTAAATTCAAATTAAAAGATGTTCTATCTATATAATGAATGATTAAATCTAAGTAACAAAGAAATTAATCAGATATTTTTTATAATTTCTTTGCTTTTGATATTTTTTTATCAAATTATTTGAATAAATAACCAGGAAAAAATATTAGTATGAGATTGTTTAAGGTGTTAATGACTCGATAAATAAATATTTGCTGTGTTTTGAAATTTTTGTATGCTTTTAGATTAAAATGAATGAATTGATTATTTGTAATGTAAACTTGCTGATGTTAATCATTGAGATAAATAGATATCTTAAAAGTAGAAAATATTTTGTGAGAAATGTTCTACTGAATAATTAGATTATACTAAATTTACTTTAAATATACTTGATTTTTTATTTGAGGTATTTTTATAACTAAAATTAGAAATTCACAAAAGGCTTCATGTATTAATTTTACTTTAATTAAAATTAAAACAACTAGAAATATATTTTTATTTTATGTCTACATCGTTTGCCCCAAGTCATTCTTATTAAAAAATTGTAAATGAATATCATTTTTGTAATTGAACTAGCTATCTTGCATAATTGTCAATTTATCTTTTAAATTCAAAACATTTTACAAATTCCAGGGAAATACATCTTGTTCATCTAAGTAAAATGAGAAGATGTCTTATTGAGTAACAAGAAAATTAAAACATGTAGTTCATATAAATATATTTCCTAGATATGTTTTTGCTAAATATTTTTGCATAAAAATTTGAAATAAATTTGTTTGTTTGTTTGTTTGCTTGCTTGCTTGATTGCGTTTGAGTTAATAATTTAATTTATTGAGCCTGAAGCTTAAAAAATTAATTTGAAGTAAAATTTGAATTTATTTTAGTAGCAAAAAAAGAGAAGGAAGTAGAAGATAGAAATACTGAAAGATAAATTGATTACAGAAAGTTTGCTTTCAAAAAATTCTTTACTCAAAACAATGAAAAAATATTTATGATTGAATTCCAAGCAAATTTGTAATTTTAAAAATTGAGCTTTGTGTGTATGATTTTTATATTAATATTTTCAATTTGATTGGATTTAATTTATGATTTTAGTTATTTTCCTTTAAAGTAGTGACTAGCTAGCTGATTCAATACTTCTAGTGTTTCTTCTATTTTTTTCTCTCAAATTTTATGTTTGATTTTAATGAATTTGGCTTGAGACGGAGTTGCTTAGTTTTATCCCTTAAGGATTAGAGTAAGGAGAATACATGATAAACGCAGTTACTTTAATTTATTAGTAGAGGGAATAACTAATTTAAATTTTGTGAAATAGAAAGAATTAATAGAGTTTTCCATTTTAAGATATAGTAGAAGAAAAATAATCCTATCTAAAAAAAATTGTATTTTTTAAGATTCAAGCAATTGTGTGAAGGAAGCAAATAAATATATATGATTTGGAGGAATATTTTAAAAAGTCATGTGAGGGCATAAAATAATGATGTAAATAAATTACTTCACACTTTTGGGATTATCTTTATTAAATTAAGAGAATCTAATCATTTTTCTCTATCAAAAACGATAGCAGTACTGGTTAATTTTACATGTGTTTTAATATGGTTACTGTAATACAAATAAGATTGTTTTTTGTAATGTTGATTTATGCTAATAATAATTGTCTAAATAGAAATTTCCTTCTTCAGAATAGAAATATGTTTAAATATGAAGAAGGTTGAAGATCTTGGTTTGTGAAAAATGCATATTATTTAAACTTTCAGAAATTGTAAGAATCAAAAAATAATATAGAAAGCATTGTTTTCGATAAGAAAATTCTATATGCCCATTATATCTTGCGTATTTAAATTATGCTAATAGTTATTAAATACGGATAAATGTTCAATTTTTTACAGAATTTGTCAGAATTTATAGAATTGCTTGCATGTTCCTTTCATAAATATTTAAACCTGTCTTTATAATCGCATTATTTTTTTTTGATTATTTGTTTGGTTGCTTGCTAGAAATTTTTCCTATTTAGATCAGATTAGGTATCTTATTTCTAGTTAAATATTTAAAAAGATTAATGAGATTAGTTGGTGTGTGTGTTAATTGTATTTTGATATTAAGAAAAATGGAAAAAAATAGTTGATTTATCTCACTTTTCAAGAGGATAAATTGGTGGCTTAAATTTTAGAGCCATTATTGAGAATGTAATTTAAATGGTTTTGATTGATTTGAATTTTGATATTTCATTTAGATGGATCTATATATCTGTTTGAGCTTTTATTAAGATTTTAAATTTGATTTTTGAAATACTTGGTATTTTTATTAATTTATTTAGTTTCTTAGTTTGTTTGTTTGTTTGTTTGTTGCTGGCTTAAAATTTTAAGAAAATATTACGTTTTAAAAAGGATAAATTTCTTGGTTATTTAAATAGAGGATTTATTTAACGGTTTGGTAAATTTGTATCATGCCAATTAAATTTGGCTTTTATTTGTTAAAAAAGAAGAAAATTTAGATTAAAAACTTATTTTTTGCTTATTCTTAATTTATTCATGTAAATACCAAATATTATATCAGATTTAATCTCTTTTTTAACCAAGCATTTTTTAATGCTTATTTTAGTCTGATTTGGATGATTTATTTGTAGATCAATTTGTAAATATTAATACATATTTATGCAAAAATAAAGTAAATTCAAAAAGATTGTTCGTGCTTTTAACTTTTTAGCAGCCATGCAAAAAATTGAAAAAAAGTAAAGGGAAGAAAACAACATAAATTAGTTATATAAAATAGACATGAAGACAGATTACTTGAAAGAAATATCTAATTAATTTAAAAATATTATAAAGAAGAAGATTTTTAAAATGAATATGCGTTTTAAAACAAAAAAGTGAGTAATATTGATTTAGGAGGGGGTTTAAGTTAATTTATAAGGCAGATTATTCTAAGAAAATTAAATGAGTAAGTAACTAAAGCTGATTGATTTTTAATTTCCTGCTCAACAATTAATATAAGAATTTATTGAACGGGGAGATTGGTAAAGTAGAAGAAATAATTCTTATATTGGTGAAAGAAATAAAGCTTTAATAAGAGGGGGAGGGGGGGGGACTTTTTTAAATCAGAATCTAAAAAGGAGGTTTTTGCTCAGGATGATAGAGCGTGCATAATGAATATATCTATTTATTTATTGGCTCAAAGATAAAAAGGTATAAAATTAGATTTTGTCTTCAACCAATAAATAAGCTAAAAGGAATACTAATTAATTTTACGAAATTAACAAATCAGTAATAAATATATCGTAATTCTCCTCGAATATTTCTACATTCATCAATTTAATAAATGACAATTACTCAATTCGAATCTCTATAGTAAAATCAACCTTAATCAATCTTTAATTAAATATCACTCAGATAATGCGACTACTCCTTAATTATTTATTTCTCAATATTATTATATCTTGTTATTTTTCTAAGTATACGATAAAAAAAATAAATTAAATTAAAGCATCATTAATGAAGGGGAGAAAAGCTAATAAAGAAAAAAATTTGAGATTAGCATAGTTCAATGATTCATTCTTTAATTTCTTTTGATAATAATAATATGAATGAAAGAATCAAATAAAATAATAATTAATAAAACAAAGAAAAATTCATCTACTATTACTTTAATAAATTTGAATAAATAGAAATCAAGAAATAACAAAAATCATAATTTTTTCTTTTTATAAACAATTGAATTAAATAATCCTATAAGTTTACCTGAGGTAGAGAGAGTCTCAGCCTAGATTTGTAAAAGATTTAATAAATAAAATTGAGTTAATCAATATCAGAAGAAACAAGCGCACTCAAAAGAACAATTACGCCAAACAAAAATTATGGAACCCGAAGACGGAGGCTAGGAGCCGAACTATAACAACTCTATCATATTTAGCTAAATCGACAACAGCGTCGAAATTACCCCATAAAAAATTGTTTCTGAGGAGGACATTCACCCCTCTCCCATCGTAGAACCCAAACTAGAAAATAAAAAGCGCAACAAGTCTTTTTAAAAGAAAAATAGAGAATAGATGAGAAACAGAATCAAAAGTAATAGTCCATTCTTTTTTTTTAATTAAATTTAATTTTTGCTCTAACAAAAATACTAACTAACTAACTAAGTATCAAATCAATCAATCATTCGATCAATCAAAATATCAATTCAATTCTATTTAATATTCAATCGGACAATCGTCATATTATTGATTTGGTAAGAATCTTGATACTTCATTCACGCATGTATTTTAGAGTGAGTGAATGAGGGTTTGCAAGGTAAATGATTAATATTGGGGAGTGTGTCATTCATTTTCTATTGTTTGATGAAAATATGAAAATAGTTATATAATTTTACTTGGATTTGTACGGTGATTTAGTATTCAGAGAAGTCTACATTTCTTTATAAGTTAACTGCTATTTGCTTGAATATAAAATAAAATTAGTGAAATATAATAAACTAATATAGAACATATCTAAATATTGATATAGATAGATTCTGAAATTTCTACTAAATTATTAAATTATCCTTTAATTTGCTCCAGTTTTAAATTTGCTTGATTGATTATTGTCAAATCATTTGCAGTAAGCTAATGGAAATCCTTTGGATTATGTCTAGTACAGCTCTTGCTTTGAATTTAAAGGCTTTACCAAAAATTACAATTTATTATATGGTAGAATGAATGGATGTATGATGTATGATTAGGCAATCAATCAAATTAATTTGGATTTAAAGTTTTTCAGGAATCTAATTAAAATTGCTTTAGTCTTCTTTTTGCAATCAAAACTCATTCTCAAAATAAATGAAAGGGAAGAAGCTTAATGATTTGATAAAAAAGCAAATAAAAAAGGAAATGGCATTAAGAATTATGCAGTCTATTGGTGTAATTAGCGATTTTGGATATTTTTAAATGGGAATAAGTAAATTATATAAATTAAGAACTAGGTAGAAGTATAGTTTACTTTTAGCCTTATGTATTGTATAGAATAAGATAACTGGTTGGATAGTTTGTCTTTCTGTCTGATGAAATTGATGTTTTGATTTTTTGAATTGAGAGATGACGCATTTTATCAATAAATAACAAGCTTATTTCTTTATCTTATAATATTTTTAATATTAATTTCAATAGACAGTCTCTTCAGTAATAGCAAAAATAACAGCGTAGCTTGCAGCATGGATAATCTAGTTGAAAATCTCCAATAAAATTAGCAAGCTCAAAATCATCACTAATCTAATTCCTTAAATGCCATTTCATCCTCTTTTGTCCTCTCTTCAGATTTAAACACTTGTGAGAATTCTATCAACATAGCTGCCCCTACACATTCAAAGCCTAATCATTTCAAAACTGAAACTCATCCAAGAAAATAAGTCTTCATCAGACTTCAATCACTCGAAGACCAAGATCAAATCGAGAAGGACAAAGAGCAAGGTATCCACAAAATTTGTGGCAATTTTAACGACTTCTATGAGCTTAAAGGTAATTCATTCATTTTCTATTAAATTATTAACTTATTTAGTATTATTAATAATATGCTAAATTTATCTTCATAAATTAACAAATTTCTCCACCAAAAAACTCAGTGGATCCTCACATATTTAACAAGAAACAGCAAACAAACATCATAAACTCTTAGAAACCTATTCAATTACCCAATTTATCTATGTTACAAAAGCATATTATGATGAAGAATAATCTTATCAAAAATGGTTTAAATTTGACCTAAAAAAATTTTAATTTACACTTTTATGATAAAATTCAATGTAAATATTATTAAAAAAGAAATTCTCGGAGAAGGATGTGTTGGATTAGTCAAGAAAGCCATCCGCAAATCAGATGGACAAGTTTTCGCTGTGAAGACGGTCAGAACTCGTGATGAAGAAACCATTGAAAATGTAAATTTAAATTTATTACCCATCCATAAACCCACATAAAAATAAATTAAAAATGATCCCCACTTGACTACCTCAAAAAATAAATTGATTGAATTGAAAAATTGGTATTTTAATCAAACCAACTAACTCTTTATCAATCAATCAATAAAGCAATCATTCATTCATTTAGTCAGTCCTCTTTCTAATTTAATTAGGAATTTATTAAGGTAAGCATTACAGTGAAATGAGTATGCTTGAAACTTTATTTTTTTGACCTTAGTTCACCCATCCATCCATTTATTTGTTCATTGATTTATTTTTCAATTCATTAATTGGTTCATTTATCCATTCATTCATTCGATCATTATTGGTTCATTGATTGATTAATTTATGAAAAAAATTATCAGCAAAAATAATTGAATGAATGGGAACAGAAATAATTGAACATTAAATGGAAGTATGTTAAAATTTGATTGATTGATTAATTTTGCTTTTCCAAAATTGAAAAAAAATTCCTTATTCGAGGTATTCGAGGAAGAGAAAGGGTGTATAATTTATATGTAATTTCGTTTGAAAGTATACTAAAGAATAAAATTAATAAATTTTCAAATCAACTTGAATTTACCTGAAAATAATTTGAAATATTTTCTCTTGATAGTAATTTTACAGTGGCTAATTCATCTTTTTTTAAATTAAAGATTAAGTAAGAGTTCTTACATCTAAAATAATTGAATCACCCAAACATAGTCAAAGTATATGAGCTCTATATTGACAACCTCAGCGGAAAAATACACTCAGTTATGGAACTTATCAATGGAAAGGAGATGTTCGAAGTCATCCACGAACTCGGCCACTACTCAGGTAAGAAGTTATTCTAATTAATTTTTTAAAGACTTTTTGACAAGAAGAAGAAAATATGAAGCAAAAATTTAGCTTTCATGTTGTATAATAATTTGAAAATGGTGATTTTAGATAGATAAATTCATTCTCAAACAAAAATAATTGTTTGAAGATAATTTAAAAGATATAAGTGTCATCTAAAATTATAGAAAAGAATAATGCATATCTGCTAATTACATTAAATAGAAAAAAAAAATAGACAATTTTCAAAAGATTCTCTAAAAAAATACAAGATTTATTTCAAATTAAAGGAAAAAGGATCATTCGAGTTGATGAACTTAAAATTATTTCAAACTTTTTCAATGGCATTTTTAATAAAACGAGCGAAAGAACTCCAGTTAATTTAAAACTAAAAAATAATCATAAAAATTCATTAAAAAGATTAAGCGAGGAAATAGGTAAATATCAGAATGATTACAATGTTACTTTGAACTATATTATTAAACTAAAGTTTGTTTGTTTCATTATTTTCCAAACCAAAAAGAAAATTGGCTTTAGATTTGAATTAGGTTATTCTAGATGAATAAGATTAAATTAAAACTGTAAAAAAAAATTAATTTTTCTTTAAATCAATCAATCTCCTTGAATTAATTAAATCCAACAGATATATTTATTTATTAATTAATTTATTGACCTACACATTGATTTATTCATTCAAAGTCTAAACAAACAAGCAAGCAAGCAAGCAAAAAAAAAATTAAGATTAAAATTTAGTAGTGCAAACAATTTTTTTTTACCACAAACATAATTATTTCTTTGCCATATCTATCTAAAACATTAAATTTCATCCTTCTTTTTATCAATTAATTTGTACTCCTCTCTATCATGCCAAAAAATTAATCAATGATCAACCAAATTATATCTTATAATAATTCTTCTTCTATTCTATGTCAAAAAAATATTTTTCTTTTGCATAATATTTACACTCTTTTCTCTTTTAATTCTAATAGAATTGGTTGCCAGCAGAATCTTTTCACAAATACTTGATGCTATTGCATACATGCACTAAAATTATTGCTGCCATCGTGACTTAAAACCTAACAACATCCTATGCAACAGCGGTAGATTACTTTATAATTAATTCTTTTATTAATTTGATTTAGAAATATCTTCCAGTTCAAAGAGATATTCTTCAACTTACACATTATTTTTGAAAAGATTTTTCATTCAACATAAATTAAAACATTCCCAATCACCTTAACATAAATTTCAATTTTAATTAATGTAAATTTTCTCAAATATTTTCTTTAATTTACACTTTTACAAAAATATTCTCTCTTTCTTTCTTTTACACCCATGAAAACCTTAATCTCAAATTCAATTTTGTTTAAATATTTTCTACTTTTTTAAAAAGATATTTTTGATGTAAAATCATCATCCATCTGATTAGTTATTTAATTAACAATAATACAAAAAAATATTATACAAAATTTTTATTATCAGCATCCCATCCCTTTCTCAGTTAATCTCTGATAAATATCAATTTAGATATTAAATAAGCAATAATTTATGCATTTATTTCACTATCAAATGATTGCTAAAAATTAAATAGAGTGGCTAATATTAAAACATTAAAATATAAAATTGTCAATTTGTACCATAATATTTGGTTTACAAAATTATATGCATCATTATAAATAAATTTTGCTTGCTTAAAATTTTATAAAAGACAGACTTAATGATATAGATTAATATAAAAACTATCAATTTTTCTATATCACAAAAAATAAAAGTGTTTAATTTAGGTTATTTTTACTTAATCGTCTACTATTTATCTTCAAATCTTTTTCTCTTTAATATTTTTCGATATTAAGAAGTATTATTTTTATTAATTTAGATGGAACTGAAGTTAAAATTACAGATTTTAATGTATCTAAATTCAGTGATCACTATAAGAATTACCAAGGAGGAGAAAGTATCATTCATTAGAGCATTAAGATGTGTACATACACTGGTACTATGGCTTTTTCTGCTCCAGAAGTTTTCAATGAGGAAATTTGTTATGATGAAACAATCGACATGTGGAGTGCTGGTTGCATACTTTTCACAATGCTTTCTGGAAGAGAACCTTTCTAAGCAGAATAGTAATGATTACTCAATCAAATCTTTTATGAAGAATTCCACAATTAAATACTTCATTCTCAATTATTAAATTTCTTTTAATATCAATTTAGCGTTGATGATCTTGTCAAGTTAATTTGCTAAGGAAAATACAATTTTGATGACCCTGTTTGGTAAGACATATCTTAAGAGGCTAAGGACTTGATTTCAAAGTGCTTGACTGTTGATTCTACCTAAAGAATAAAACCAGAAGAGGTAATATTTTCATTTAATTTTGATTTTGAGTTTTCATTTAATTTACTAAGATAAATAATTTTGTCTATCACAATTGTATAAATAAATCTAGACAAATTATTTAATTGAGTCTAATTTCATTAATTTTTTATAGTACTAAAAAACTCAAATAAAAACATGTAATGTATATTGATTGCTAATTAAACACATTTGATTGATTGATTTATCTGCAACTATTTTAATCATTTAAATTATTTATTAAATAGGCTTTGAAGCATCATTTTATCACTAGAGCAAGAGTAAGCAGTAGCTTTTCTTCTATAACTAATGAATGTGCATCACCTGTTAAAATTCCTATTATTGACATTTAATAAACCCAACCCTCTATTGAATATGAAGAAGAAAGAAATGAAGGGGTAGGAACTCCTGTTAATGTGAACTTATGTAGAAAACAATTAAGTCAAAACATAGACAGACTCATTGTAAATAACTCTAAAAAAAATAAAAATTTAAGTAAATTTAGCAATGAGCGTCCTAGAGCTGTGAGCAGTATTTGCATCTAATTCAGTAATTAATTTGATTTCCAATCCATGCTAAACAACCAAGACAAATAAAGCGGAAAATAATTTTAACAATTGGAAAATTATGAAGAACATCAACAAGAAGAGGAAGAAGAAAGTGATGAATTCAATGAAGAAATTTTCTAAAGAAAAAGAAAGAAAAAATTTACCATGATTTTCAGTAAAGAAGACTGCTTCTCTAATCATGCAGATACTGATTCTAGTTCAAATAACCTTATCCATAGCAATAATAACAACAACAACAACAATAGTAATGAAAATTAAAAATTAAACTAAGGACTTACTAAAAATTCTAGCATTGGAAAGCTTTCCGAATTTGAATCATAAAAAAATCGTTTGACAAACTGGAAAAAGAAATCAAATCATTCTAGCACTTAAAACTTGTTAGAAGCTTCATCATAATAGCAAATAGATAATTAAAATATGACTACTTCTTCATCTTCATCTTCTTCCTTATCATCATCATTGAGTCCTAAAAACGAAAGCTTCTTTAACACTCGTATCAGAAACTCCAAAAATAAATCTGATTTATATTGGAATGATGAGGAATCTGAAAATTACTCTGTTTCTGATTTCATTTCAAACAACAATGACTCAAAAGGTGGCAAAAGAAAAAGCAACAGTAAGGCTGCTTCAAATGAAAGTAGTCTGTCATTCATTAAAAATGCTTTCAAATCCTTCAAAAAGAGATTTGTCTTTTCATTCCAAAGAAGTAATCTCAATAATTAAACCCAAAGAAGCTTCTCTTGTGACATTTAAAATTCAGAAGACTTTAAAAAAATGTAAGAAAACTAAGTAGCTCTCATCAATGAAATTAATTTGCTAAGAAACAAAGAAATTACAGGCAAAAATTAACAGACAAATCAAGCTTTCTGCTCCTTCTCAAATGGTATCGAAACTCTATAAAAACTTTGTATCCCAACTTTCAACAAACTAATGGGTTAACAAACCAAATAAACAAACTCAAATGCTGACTAAAGAGTAGAAATTAATGTTAAATAGTGAAACCAAAGTCAGGAAAACTCAACTAAAATTATCAAACAAACAAACTAAAAAACAATCTAAAAAATGAAGATAATTTAACATAATCAAAACAAAAAAAACATGTCGTCCATTAATTTATCTAGAGTCTATAGAAATAAAAAACAAATAAATACTTGATAGCCTCTCTAAACTAAGCAATCCAACATTTCTATAAGCATGATTTAATTTATTTTTGGATGAGAAACATTGAGCTGCTATCTAATAAATTACATAAGTGCATACATATCTAACTACCTACCTACTTACCTTCCTTTCTCTTTCATGCTATCATCTATCTAGCTAGAAATAGTTAGGAATAATCTTTCAACTATCTATTTTAAATACATTCTTTTTAAACACAAACATTAAAAAACTCTGTAAACATATCAATAACAAACAACCAAAGATTGATTAAAACATAATGTCATAATATATAATAACAATTATCATGAAAATAACATAAAAAATTAAAAACGTACTAAACTAACTAAGATAAAGATCTCATACAAACTATTAAGCATAAAATATGCATCCTTTTACACATCCATCATCATACCATCCATTGATTTATCTATACCATTTTAATTTATTCCTTAAAAAATATTAAACTATGTTAAATTATCTTTAATCAACTATAATTTAGATAACAAATTCAATCTGTCTATGTAAGTATTCCTTATCTCTTCCTATTTATATATCTTTCTCTCTATCAAAGACAATTTTTTCAAATCTTTTTTAACTCTAATTTTCTCTATCTTTTTCTTTCTTTTTTCATCAAAAACAATTATTTTTTATATAATATTTTATTCTTCTTTTTACAAAATTTTTTCCACAAAATTCAAAATTTTATTTATCAATAATTCAAAATAAAATTTACACTTTACAGTTAAGTAATAAGTAATAATAATTTTTCAAAAAAACAAATTTTCATAAATTTTACATTTTTGAATATCATTAGATTATTTAAAAATAAAAATCTTTATCACTTGATCTTCTGAAAGGAATAACTATTGACACTAATCTTTCTGAGTCCATTTCATCAGTATTATTCAAACTTTTAAGAAAAACAAAGATGTATTAATTGAATGATGAAAATAATAAAAAATTTGAAAATAATATGAAAATAATAAATAAAAATTAATGGAAAGACCAATAAAATATCAAGCAAGATCATATCATATTATCAGAGTCATAAATTGATAAATTTATATATTCAAAAATGAAAAACTAATAACAAAAATCTATTTTTACCTTATTTAAGAGTTAAATTTTAGAGATTAGAGCATTTTACTAATTGAGACACTTATCCTTAAGCTCCAATTTAACCAATATTATTGGTACTTTTAAAAAATTATAATAGTAAGTGCTGGATATAAAAATATTTTTAAATATGAAAAAAAAACAGAAATATTAAAATTAAAATTAATAAATGAATGAATGAACTTAAAAAATATCAAATAAACCAATCCAAATAAGTCAGTAACTCTTAAATTGAATCTTTTTTTATTCTAAATTGCATAATTAAAATATAAACTCTATACTTACTTAAGGAAAAGTACCAAATTTTTTAGATTACAGAAATTTTTAAATTCTGACCCTAATACTTATGCTTCTATCAATATCATTCCCACTTTTACAAAATTATAAAAATAAATATTGAATAAAGAAATATTTAATAAACCTAAATTAGTCAGTTACTCATAAATTAATTTATTTATTTATTCAAAAATATAAAATGAATAGCATTACATTAAAATCTTTTTTTATTCAAGTATGAATAATTAATATTTAAATTTTTTTATTACCTCAATTCAAGAGTCGATTAGAGCATTTTGTTAATTAAGATCCCTAATCTTTATAAGTCTAGATCACCAATTTTCTGACAACATAAAAATGTGAGAAACAAGAATATCATGAAAACCCAAATTAGTTAGTTAGCTGCCCATAGTTTAGAGATGATTATTCTATTTATAGAAACACTAAAAATTTTACTTGAAGTAAATATGAAGGTTTGAATATGAAGTTAAATTAGAGCTTAGAAACTTTAAGTAGGTAAATATTAAAATATATTTCTTTTTCTAACAAATTGAAATAGATGACTTAGATCTGTAAATTATTTTATATTCTATATTATATCAGCATTTATTTATTTTTTAAAATTCGTTTAGAAATTAATTGAATTGGAATTAGTATGAAAAATATGATGAACTATTTCAAGTTAATATTTAATCCAATTTTATGCTTATTAAAAAATTCTGGCAAGAAATAATTCGATTTTTTTTTATTGTTAAAAAAATATTAAGTTAAAATCTTTACTTATCTAATATCTCTAAATTTTTAAAAAGAAATAGACTTTATCTGAAATATTCAAATTATCAATGAACAAAAATTTCATTTGATGAATATTTAATAAGTGATAAAAAATTTATATTTAAATAATCAAATACAATAAATAAAAATGATATTATTTTTGATGAATTGAAAATAAAATTATTTAACCAATTAATTACATAATACTTTTACTTATGTAATCAGATTGTGTATCTTACTTATTTATTAAATAATAAGAAATATATTGGTAATTTAAAAATAAATTGAAGTTAATATTTTGAAAGCTATAATCTGTTTTATTTGAAGGATATCTATCTATGTACAATTAATTATCAAACATTTGGAGTGATATAAGTAATTTTTGAGATATTAAAGATACTGTTTTTAATTTAATTCATTCTGTAAAAAAACTTTCAAAATTAAAATTTGTTAGAAATAATAGTAATATGAATAAAGGAATAATAGCTTTTTTAGTTATAGCAATAGTCGCAGTATAAGGCAGACAATGGTTCCATGATGTAAAGGCTACTTCGTTGAATCCATAAGTAAATATTATATTTATCTTCTTATTTATTAATATTAGTTACATTAATGGACCAATTAATTGATAATATTCATTTTGTAAATAGTTGTTTGATTAGCTTGTTGGAAAAGAAAATCACTATTTTATAGAATTCTTTACTCCTTGGTGTGGTTATTGCTAACAAATGGCAGGCGAATGGAACAAGGTAATTCATTTTATTATAGTGTTTATTGATTCTTTTGGCAATTTTTACATTTTTAGCTTTTCTGATTGCTTTTTACTATCTTAGGAGTTAATTTTTTATTCATAATAATAAAAGCTTTTTAGCCATTATGAAGAAAGCTCAGAAACTCGTAATGATGTGAAAATTGCAAAGATAAATTGTGATGACAATTAAAAACTTTGTCTTGATCATGATGTTAGATAATTTCCCACAATTTTTCTCTACAAAGCAGGTAGTAAGAGAGTAACAAATGTCTATTAGGGTTGGAGAAGATTTGAAGATTTTAAAGAGTTTATTGAAACACAAGCCCCACAATAATAAGTATAGCAACCAGCTAAAGTAGAAAATGAAGATTAAATTAAAGCCTAATAGCAAAGAGAAGAAGAAAGAAAATTAAAAGAGTAAGAAGAGTTGATTAGACAATAAGAAGAAGCTATTGAAAGATAGCACCAATAATAGCTTTTACTATTGCAAAGATAAGAAGAAGAAGATAGACAAAGAAGAGAATAGGAAGAAAGAGTTAGATAAGAAGCTGAGCAAAAAATAAAGCAATTAGAAGAAGAAAGAATCAAACTATTACAAGAATAACAAAATAAAATTAATTCATAGAATAATTAATAAGAATAAACTTAAAATTAAAACAATAATTCTTAAAACGATTAAGTTATTCTCAGTTAAATTAATTTAATATTGTAATAAACAAGAAGCATTTAACATTAAATTTAATAAGTACCCTAAATTCAAACCCTTGTACATTAACTCAAAGTTAACTTAGACTACACAATTTAAAAAGTTGATATAGTAGAACAGTATCTTAAGCATTAAAAGGAAGTCTCATAAACCCTTTACTCTGAAGTTCAATAGTTACAAGCTGAAATTAAGTCACTTAAGTAAAATTCTTAAGAAAAAGGAAATGAAGGAAATTAACAATAACAGTAACACTAATAAGACCAATAATAAGTTAAACCAGATTAACAAAAAAAGCCTAAGTAAAATGGATTACCAGTTGAAAAATCATTCAACATTTTACATTCAATAGTTTTTATTGCAGTTGGTGCTTGTATAGGATACATTTTCTTCAAATTCTTTTCAAGACAAAAGACTCCATCTTAATTACTTATCTCTCACGATTAACTAGGAAAAAGCAATTGAAATCAAATAATTGTCACTCATTTTTAATTTGTAATAAATTTCATGTAAATTCTAGTCATGCTTAACAAGCTAAATTTTCAATAAATAAATTAACTAACTTATTTTTAAAACATATTTATTATTTGTGGATTTTTATAAATTAAGAATATTTCAGATCCATATCATTCTAAGATTTTACTTCATCAAAGTTAAGATACAAACAAATTATTTAAATAAATAATTATTAAGTTCTTTTAAATTTCTATTATTAAAAGGTTAATCTAAAATAAAACCATTTATTCATTCATCTCATGGTAAGCAAAGAAATTAGCCATAATTAATTTATTAGATGAATACCGTATCAGTCTTTGAGATTTCCCCCCTCCCATCTCCATTTTTAAAATATGAGTTTAAAAAAGGCCGATTTTCAAATTTTTTGAAGAGGGAAATCTCAAAGATTGATTGCTGCTTTTATTACTTTTTACAAATTTACCAATAAACCAACCAATCATGTCCATTTAAATTTTATTTTTATAATGTGAATAAATTTTCTATCTTTAACTAAAATTTTGTTAGTTTTTATTTATATTTATAATCAATGAACTATGATATGAAATTGATATTTTATAAAAGTGTAGTGATATTAGAAATTATATAATAATGTATGTTCGTGTAAGTTATTATGAATTAAATTATTTAAATAGATTTTGACTTAATTTAAAATTGTTCATAATCTTTTACAGCTGATCCATTTTTATTGGCTGACTGAATATTCTATTTTATAAACTACTTTTTTATTCAAAGGTAAAGCAGCCATATCGACATCAAGTTTGAATTCTGACTCTCCATAATGTTCATAAAAACCTAGATTTAAAGTGAATAAGTTTTATTTAGCAGTGAAGTTAAAAGGAGCTTTTTGTTGAGTTTCTATGTTATTTTATTTTCCATAATTAATAGATACTTTTTAGTATATTTCGTATGGACTTTCATTGAAGTCTTAAGCAGAAACAAGTAAACTATTTTTATCTCCTTTTTCTAAAACAATCCATCTTTCTAAGACAAATTCTGGAATATCTAATCCAAGCTTTTTCATAACCATTTTCATGACATCATCACACATAGCATTTATTCTAAGGGTAGCTATAGAGTCAAGTGGAGTCTTTTATAAATTAACAATAACTAAATTTTTTCCTAATTAAGCTGTTGTTTAAGGCATTTCAGCAGCAGGAGTTACTCTCAAGCTACTTCCTAAAACTAAATGCAAATCTGCTAATTAAGAATGAACAAATCCATCATCTAAATCTTTTTCTGGTAGATTTTCACCAAAATTTATAATAGAATCATATAAGTCTCCTTTACATTTTTAATTATCACATTTTCTACCTGTTTTATGATCATGAACTTATTAAGCTGTTCTTACTCTAAAGTCTCTCATGTATTCTTTACCACATTTTGAACACTTTTCAAGGTTAGTATTGCCATGCAATTCAGCTAAATGATAAGTAGAAATACCACTTCTTCTATGCAAACCATCTACATTCTAACTAATTAAAAATTTAAGATATCTTTTTCTCTATAATTCTACAAGAGACATATGGGTGGGAGAAGGAATAGCCTTAGACATACTAACTTTTACAGCACTCTTTGAATTTCCTGCCTTTTAAGCTAACTTTTCCCATGCACCAGGACCAGTTGGAAGCACTGTATTGATTCCACTTCTAAAATCTGGTATTCCAGTAGAAGTAGAAATACCTGCACCAGTAAATGCAACAAAGT
The DNA here is from genome assembly GCA_000231825.2 of Tetrahymena elliotti 4EA. Taxonomy (NCBI): domain Eukaryota; phylum Ciliophora; class Oligohymenophorea; order Hymenostomatida; family Tetrahymenidae; genus Tetrahymena; species Tetrahymena elliotti. The sequence goes on from JH720295.1 coordinate 2,005,022, forward strand.
GTTCTGAGCGTTTTATCATTTCAACTAAAATGTTAACTTTTTCTTCTAATTCTTTAGGAGAATCAAAATATTCTCTTTTCTCTTCGTCTGTCTTATGAGCTGTATTCATTTTTATTTATTTATTTATGTTTGTTTCTTTGTTATTTTTTTTAGTAGTTAATTAAGTTTTTTACTTACAGATTATCTATTTAGATTTATTTATTTATTATTTATTAAATGGATTTAATTAAACCTTTTTGTTTTATTAAAATATTAATTCTTTCACTTCTTGTTATTTCCGAATATTCTTTATATAGAAAAATAATTGAAATCAACTCTAATTTCGTTTTCTATTCTAACTCCTTTATAGTAGAGGATATTTTGAGTCATTAAATTTATGGTTTAAAAATAATTTAATTTATTAAAATTATATATTCCTTATCAAGCAGTTTCAATTTAAAGATTTCTAATAAACTATGAAAATGAATATTTTTTATCATAAATAAAAATGATTGATATGGTTGTAAAATGATAATAATTTTCAACAAAGGCTTCAATAAATAATTTTTGTATTCCTCAATTTTTAGAATTTTATTTGAATTCAATATAATTAATAATTTATCAGATAGACTCTCATAAATAGAAAATGAGTGTCTACAATAAGCAAAGATTAATTTTATAATAATAGTTTTTTAAATTTTAATCACTCCAATTTTATTAGCATAAAAATTTATTTTTTAATATTTCTAAGATTCATCATAAAATTAAATAAAATTAAGACAATCAACAATACTTCATTGTATTTTAAAATTAATTTTTAAATAATATTACTATAATTTTTAAATTGTTAAAAAGTAGAATTTTTTTTCAAATAAATATTTTTGAATTTCGTATGAAATTTGAGATTTCTTTCTATATGATTTATATCTTATGTAATAAATTTTAATTACATATATATCTAAAATTTAAATAGAAACTATTTATGATTATTATATATATTATTCATTTTGTCTCAAATTTTAGTACTCATGTACTACATCTTTATGTCAGCAAAGAGAGTTTTAACAAATAAAATTATTAAGATAATCACTAGATCATTTAAGTAATTACTTTTATTTCATTAAAAATAATCATTATTTGAATTTTAATATGACTAGTTTTTTTATTTTGATTAGTTTTGATCCTAATCCTTATGCGCCAAACTCACCAATATCATTCCACCTTTTAAAAAATTATAACATAAATATTGAATAAGAATTTAAAAGAATGAGAAAAATATAACAATTTAAATTAAATCTGAAAACAGTAAATAAAAATTAATAAATTTGCTCAACAAGTATCAGTAAACCAATCAAAATTAGTCAGCCATTTATATAAAAATCTTTATCTTTTCACAAAAGCATACTTAGTATTGAAATTCTATTTTTACCTCAAATCAAGAGTCAAAGCTTAGAGATTAGAGCATTTTACTAACTCGGATCCTAATCCTTAAGCACCCATGACAGTAATATTATTGTTACTTTTAAAAAATAATAAAAGTAAATATTAAATAGATCTTTCTTAGAATGAAAGAAACATAAAAATTTGAATCAAATCTGAAAACAATAAATAAAAACCTATGAATGAACCAAACAAATATCAAGAAAACTAAGCCAAAGTAGTTTCTCTCTAAAAATATTAGAGTATATGTTATTATAAAAAAGTACCATTGATATTGAAACATAATTTTTACCTTAGATCAAGACCCAAATGCTAGAGGTTAGAGAATTTTGTTAACTCAAATCCAAATTCTTATACACCTGCTTTACTAATTTCATTGTTACTTTTAAAAAAAATAAATAAATATTGAAGAAAATAATATTTTTAAGAATGAGAAAAACATTAAAATTTAAACCAAATAAATGTAAAATTAATCAAGCTAATATAGTCAGTTATTCAAAAAAAGTCTTTATTTTTTCTAAAAAATATAATGAAAAACTATTTTTACCTCAAGTCAAGAGTTAAAGTTTAGAGGTTAAAGCTTTTTGATAACTCATATCCTAATCCTTATGTACCCATATCACTAATTTTATTGTTACTTTTAACAAATTATAAAAATAAAGAGTAAAGATATAGTAAAAAGAATAAGATAAACATAGATGTTTAATAATATATGAAAACAATATATAAAAATTAATAATTAAGCCAAACAAATATAAAGTAAGACAACCTATATCAGTCAATAGTCTCTCACAAATTAAGACCTTTATTCATTCCAAAATGAATAATTAAAATTAAACACTATTTTTTACCTTAGGTCGATGGTTAGCTTTTAGAGATTAGAGCATTTTGCTAGCTCTGCTCCTAATCCTTATACCCCAATTTCACCAATATGATTCCACCTTTTAAAATTATAAATATCTAATACAGAAATATTTTAAAAAAACATAAAAATTTAAATTAAATATGAAACAAAAATAAAAATCTATGAATACCCCTGCAAAAAAATAAAATAAACCACTCTAAAAAAACCAATCAGTAATCAAATAAAATCTTTCTGTATTTATTCATTCAAACTGCATAATTGAAACTATACTTTTACCTTAATAAAAGAGTTAAAGTTTAAAGAGTAGAGGATTTTGCTAACTCTGATCCTAATCTTTGTGCTCCCATATCGCCAACATGATTATTACTTTTAAAAATTTTTAAAAAATTTAATAGAATGAGAAAAACATAACAATTTTAATCAAAATAACAAATAAAAATTAATGAATAAGCCAAAAAAATATCAAGTAAACCCGTATTTAATGAGGAAATACTTCGAAGAATGAGAAAAACATAAAAATTTCAATTAAATCTGAAAAAAACAAAAAATCCAAATTAGTCAGTCAGTTAATCACTTATAAATTAAGGTCTTTATTCACTCTAAAATTCATAATTAATATTGAAACATTATTTTTACTAGAGATCAAGAGTCAAAATTTAGAGATTAGAGCATTTTGCTAACTCAGATCCTAATCCCTATGTGCCCTTTACCCCAATATCATTTGAACTTTTAAAAAATTCAAAAAATTAAAGATTTAATTAAGAAATATTTAGAAACATAAAAATTTAAATAAACATCAAATAAAAATGAATAATTGAGACATATAAATATCAAGTAAACTAACCCAAATTATTCAGTCAGTTGCTATAAAATAAGGCCTTTATTTATCCAAAAATGCATAATTCATATTGAAACATTGTTTTTTACCTTAGGTCAAGTTTCAGATATTAGAGTTTAGAACATTTTGCTAACTCAGATCCTAATCCTTATGTCCCTTTTTCAAGAATACAATTGTTACTATTTAAAAATTATAGAGAAATATATTGAATAAAGAAATACTTAAAAAAATTAGAAAAGCAATAAAATTTTAATTAAATCTGAGACTCCAATAAAAATTAATAATTGAGACAAAAAAGTATCAAATAATAAACCAACCCAAATTAATCAGTTGCTCATAAATTAAAATCTTTATTGATTCCAAAATGGATAATTAATATTGAAACACTAATTCTACTAAAGATCAAGAGTTAAAGTTTAGAGATTAGAGCATTTTGCTAACTCAGATCCTAGTCCTTAGGCCCCCGTTTCGCCTATATTATTCAGTCTTTTAATAAATTAAAAAAGAAAATATTGAATAAAGAAAAATTAAAAAAACAAGAGAAACATTAAATATAAATGCAATAAATAAAATTTATGAATAATCTGAATAAATATTATTAAAAAAAACTCAAATGAGTCAATCATTCGCTTATTAATTAAACTCTTTAGTTATTTATTCAAAAATACATAGTTAATATTG
>JH720295.1:2011190-2087155 GCA_000231825.2 Tetrahymena elliotti 4EA
ATTACTAAAAAATATTTAATTCAAAACTTTTCACTTCAACATATCCAATAAGCCATCTCCCTAAATATCTGATAAAAAAAACTTGGACCAAACCTAACATTCACAATTCTTTCTAAACTAAAATAAAATTTAAAAACAAAACTGTTTTGTAGAAGGATCAAATTTCTTTTCCTTGTCATTTAATTACAATTTTGCTTAAATTTAAAATGTTAGGTTCAAAACCTTTCAGATTAATTTTTTTATTTCTAATTATTTTTTATTTAAAATTCTGTGTAAATTATATCTAAAATGATATTATGATTTTTACGAATATTAAAGAAATTATAAAATAAAAATATTTTAGTATTGAAGTTTGGAAAATAAAATATAACTTTTTTTAAAGAAATAATATTTTAATTAAATAAAAACAATTAGAAATTTAAAGTTTATAGATAAAAGAAATCAGATTAAGACTGATAAATAAGTTCTAATATTTAAAAAAGATTTTTTTTGCATTTAAAGATCATACTATTTAAGATGATAATCAAAAAAAGTTAGAAAACTTAAAATAATGAATTTCTGTAGTTTCACTAAAAGTAATCAATTTAATAGTGATTTTATTAGCTTTAATCCTAATTATGTGAGTACTCTTAAACCGAGATCACTACCCCTTTTAAAAAATTATTAAAATATTAGTATTGAGCAAAGAAAATTGAAAGAGAGAGAAAAACATAAAAATTTGAATAATACATTCAAAAAACAAATTACTGAATGAGCCAAAAAATATCTAGTAAATTAATCCTAATTTAGTGAATTGTTTATCGATTAAATTCTTTATTTATTTATTTATTCAAAATGTATAATTGATATTTAAAATAAATTTTTACTTATTAAATTTAATAGCCAAAGTATAGAGTTTTGAGCATTTAGCTAAGCCAGATACTAACACTTTTGCTCTAGTTTCATCAACTCCATGCTTACTTAAAAAAAATAAATATTGAATAAAGAGTAACTAAAAGGTTGGAAAAAATATTAAATTTTGTTTTAACTGTTAAAATAACAAATAAAAATGAATGAAGTAAAACAACCCAAATTCAAATAAGTAAGTCACTCATAAATTATAGCCATTATTTATTTAAAAATGCATATGGAAATTTATTTTTACCTTATCTCTAGAGACAAATTATTGAGATTAGAGCAATTTGCTAATACAGATACTAATATACCAATTTTACAAAACCTTTTAAAAAATTATTAAAATAAATATTAAAGAAAAAAAATATTTAAAAAAATAAGAAAAACATAAAAATTAGAATTAAAAATAAATAAAAAAATTAAAATTGATGAAGTAAACCACTTTTAAATTACATCAAAAATATTTAAAAGAATGAAAAAAATCAAAAATTTTTTCTTCACTATGAAGATAACAAATAAAAATTGATGAAGCAAACCACCTAAATGACTATTCTTAGTTTAGGTAGAGACTCAAATTTTAGAGTTTAGAGCATTTAGCTAGCCTAGATATTAATCTCTACATGTCAATATTAGAAAAGCTTTTAAAAATAAAAATATTGTATCAAGAAATATTTAAAAGAGTAAGAAAAACAAACAACTTTGTATTAATGATGGAAAAACAAAAAAAACTAATGAAGTAATTAATCAGTCACTCCTAAATTGAAGTATTCATTTATAAGTAATTCATAATTAAAATTGAAGCTCTATTTTTACCTAATATAGATACTCAAAGTTTATAGATTAGAATAATTTGAAAACTCAAATCCTAATCCTTATGGTTCCATTTCATCAATATCATAATGGTATCTAAGAAATATTAAAAAGAGTAAGAAAAACATAAAAAAAATTCATTAATAAAAATAAATGAAAGAGTCAACCAAATATCATCTAAACCACAAATGAGTAGGTTGCTCATAAATTAAATTTTTTTTTTATTAAAAAATGAATAATAATTTTTGAAACTCGATTTTTACCTTAGATCAAGATTCAAAGTTTAGAGATTAGAGCATTTTGCTAACTCAGACACTAATCCTTACATGCCCATGAAATCAATGTCATTAGAGCTTTTAAAAAATTAAAAATATAAATGTTGAATAAAGAGCATAAAAATTAGAATTTAACTAAAAAAATAAAAATGAGTTTTATTTTTTCATCTTAAAATTATCTTTGTAAAAACTGATTATTTATTTTGTAATTTTTAATAATTAATACAGAATTTACAAATAATTGAAATTAAGCTGTTTGATTGATTTAAATTAATTTTGAAAATTGTTTTAAAAAATTTTAATTTTTTTAAAATGAGAATTTGTGTGATTAGATTATTTAATGGAAAAATAAATGAAGTAGAAGTTAAAAAAATTATTGATTTTAAGTGTTGAAATTAGAATAGAAAGCCATTAATTAGATCATAAAATTAGCGTTCAAAATGAATGATATAATGTAAAAATTATATAAAGTAATGTAGTGTTTTAATTATTTATTTATATATTTATATATGATATTTGGATGAAGTTTTTATTTTTGGAAATTATTTCAGACTTGATTGCAGCTAATCCATTTTCCATCTTTGGGAGAATATTGTATCAAGTATTTAACTTTTTTATTTAAGGAGAGAGCAGAAATGTCAACATCTAAGTTAAAGTCTTGCTCACCATAATGTCCATAAAAGCCCAAGATAAGAGTGAATATTTTATTTTTTGGTATAATGCTAAAGGGAGCTTTCGATAAAGTTTACTCAGGATGTATTTTACCATAATTAACTATAATTTATTTAAATAAATCATAAGGAGAGCCATCTTCATCTTAACTGTAAACAGATAGGTTATTCATTCCTGTTTTTTCTAAAATGACTCTTCTTTCAAGAGTAAATTCTGGAATGTCTAATCCAAGTTTTTTCATAACCATTTTCATGACATCGTCACACATAGCGTTTATTCTGAGAGCAGCAACTGAATCAAGTGGAGTTTTTTACAAATTAATGATAACTAAATTTTTACCATTTTCTGCAGTTGTTGCAGGCATATCTGCAGCAGGGGTTACTCTTAAGCTACTTCCTAATACCAAGTGTAAATCTGCTTTTTTAGATTAAGCAAATCCTTCTTTTAAATCCTTTTCAGGTAAATTTTCACCAAAATTAATAATCGAATCATAAAGATCTCCCTTGCATTTTTGATCACTGCATTTTCTACCAGTTTTATGATCATGAACTTTCTATGCTGTTCTAGTTCTAAAATCTCTCAAATATTCTTTACCACATTTTTTGCATTTTTCAAGATTTGTATTACCATGCAATTCTGCAATATGGAATGGGGAAAATCCACTTCTTCTATGTAATCCATCAACATTTTAACTAATAAGGAATTTTAAAAATCCTTTCTTTTACAATTAAACCAAAGACATATGTGTTGGTGATGGAATAGCTTTTAACATGCTAGTTTTAATAGTTTTATGTTTATTTTCAACTTTCTATGCTAATTTCTCCCAAGCTCCTGGACCAGTTGGAAGAACAGTGTTAATACCACTTCTAAAATCAGGTATTCCTGTAGAAGTTGAAATTCCTGCTCCAGTAAAAGCAACAAAATGCTTTGAAGTTTTAATCATTTCTACTAAAAGAGTAACTTTTTATTCTAAAACATCAGGAGTATCAAAATATTCCTTTTTTTCATCATCAGTCTTGTGTGCAGTATCCATTTTATTTTCCTTTTGTATTTTTTTTTAGTTTAAAATTTTACTTTAATCTGTTTTGCTAAATTATTTTTTTTTGAAGTTAATTAATTATAAAACTTAATTGATATTTTAAAAGTCTGTTTAAAGACTTAGTTGTGAATGTAAAATTTAGATAATTTATATAGAAAAGAGAGGCAGAATGTGTGCGGTATTAAATTTCTTTTAAATTCTTAATAGAAAAGAGCTTATAAAAAAATAAAAAATGAACAAGTAACTGAATTAGTTTTTTATATTAAATTAATAAAGTAGACAAAAAATAAATGTTCAATTAAGACTCCTTTGTAGTCACTTTAGAAAGAAAAAACTAGAATTGAAAAACTAATTAATTAATTAAATTAATAAAGAAAAATATCATCTTAATATTAATACAAAGTAATAGAAGAAATAAATTAGTTATAATTATTATTAAAATAGAACAAATTAATTAATCATGTAGAATTAAGCATTCTTTATAGAAAAGAGTCAATTAATGAACATTTTTATAAACACTTATGAACATTTCTATAAACACTTTAATTTGCTAAGAAGTGGACAGAAATAATGTCAATCTTATTATTCTTTTTTTGTCTTGAATAATTACAAATGAATCACAACATTTAGGTTACCTATTGAGTAGTTTTCATGTAATTTTAACACATTTTTTAGATTAAGAACAAAATCTCTTTTTTCATCTCCTCTTGCTATATCTTTGAAACAAAATTTCTCAAAGTATTCAAAGATTTAATCACAATCATCTTCGATTTCTTAGATACCTTAAAAAGTGTGTTTTACATTTATTGAATCAATTTTTTGCATTTGGTTTTTGGTGTTTTATTTTTAGAATAAATAAAGATGTAAAGGGGTAGAATTTCTTTTGAAGCCTGATAATCTTTCTAAGTTTTGTGAGCTAAAAGGAAGAGATTGTTTAGAAATATTTCTATTTTTCAGTAAATGAACTCCCACTATTTAATCATCATCAACGCAAGTTGTTTATTGTTATTATTTATTTTTTTTGAGGATGTCTTCTTTAACTTAAGTAAATAATTCACTAATAGAGCAATATGTTTAGCCATTCATGTACAATCTGCAGATGGTTTAGAATATTTGTTTCATATTTGAATCAAACTTCAATTTCTTTTATTTTTGATTTGCCTACTCAGCTGAACTCTATGAACTGAACATATATCTAAAAAGCTCTTTCATGTCATTATAAAATAGTCTTTTCAAAAGAAAGAAAATTCCTATAAACAATAAATGAAATAATAATAAATAGGAAATATTAAATGTGAAATATTAGATCATTTACCAAGGAAGAGCCATGAGAGAACAGTATGAAATTTAACATATCTATAAATAGCAAACTTTAGAAGAGTCAATAATCTTTACAAGTAAGCAAAAGGAAGTAGAATCAAATTAAATACAACTGTGCAAATGATTGTAAATACAAAAATAGGGCTGTATGAAAGATAAATGTAGAATTTATCACATTTCTACAAAACTTAAGAATTGCTTTTAAATATTTTTTTCATGATAAAATAAGGAATAGCTATAAATTCAAGAAGGATAGGGACTAGAATTAAGCAACCGTGCTTTTATATATAATTTCCTTATCTTACATGGTAGATTATATGTTAATAATGCAGTATTCTTGCTTATCTATTAGTCTTTTCGAAATTAAAAGCTAGGATAGCAACTAGAACATTCATAAGAATAATATTCAAACTATACATAAACACTATCATAAATAAGCTGCCAGTTATAGCATACTGTTTTAGGAAGTCTTAGAATTTAAATTAACCAAACATAGCTTCTACTAAGAAAAACAAAGTTTTAACAAAACTATGAAATTATCCACTCTCCATTTGGCTAAATAAAATGAATCCTATTAAATAAAAAAGATCAATCAATAAATTAAATAAAGTGTCTAATTATATTAAGAAGACATCAAAAGAGTATATTTGTTTAGAAAGTAAAGCATTTAAGATTTTTAGAATGAAAAAAGAAATAAATTTTACCTACAAAAACGAAAAGGATTAAAATAGCTATGAAAGGGTTGAAAAATTTAGCAACTTCAATAAAAATAACACTTAGAGCTTAAAGGATAATACCAAAAGCTTTTGTTGCTGTTAAACATAGGATAAATCTGATATAGCAACAAATGGTAAGAATATTCAGAAAATAAATCATAAATGCTTAACTATTTTCATAAGCATATGCATTTAAAGTATAAATAAATATTGCATAAAAATTAGTTAGGATCCCAAATGTTATATCAAATATCTAACTTACATTAAATTTAGCATTTTTCTCATATTTGTTAAGGTAATTTAAGTTAGTTATTGCATTCAAAGGGAGATTTATCCCAACAAAAATATATACTAATATCCATTTAGATAAATTATTTTGCAATTTAGATATCGTTGTTTTAACTAAATCTATATCATCTCTTACTGGCATAAATCCTTCAGTAAAAATTGCAAAGCTGTCCAAAAAATATGCCAAAAATAAAACCATAAAAAGAATTAAAAAAAACTAGTTTATAGAATTACGAAACTGTATCTAATTCTCCCACACACTTAATCTACCAATAAAATCCTCGCTTTAGTATGAATCATCAAATGGATATTCTATACACTACTTTTAGTTTTTGGCTGCTTGAAGTTACAAAGCAGGATTAGTCAAGTTCTGACCTATTGAGCTAAAATTTATACTGTATATTTATTTAAAAACAACAAAAAATTATTGTAGAAATAATAGATTTTAATTTTTTTAAAAGAATTTAAATTAATAAATTATTTCAAGAATTGGGTTTTACAATTAGATTTTATTTGGTTAAGGTATGTTGATTATTTAATAAGAAAATAAACTTGAATATTTTGTTTACAAATTAAATGTGGTTGTACTATTTCCATGCCATAATATATCAATGACTTCCTAAACTTTATCAGAAGCAATGAACTCATCCATAGAATTTTCATGAATAATGTAGAGTAATTTTCTTCCTTCCAAATCAGAATCAACAAAAATATCAAAGGCTTGCTCTTCCTCTAAGGCATTTTTAATTAATTTTTGAGCAAAGTTAGTATATTTCTTTCTTGTGCTAAAAAATATTAAAATATACATTAACTTAAAGAATCAAAAGAATAAAAATAAAAAAGTTTTTCTACTTTCATTTAAAAAAAGTTGGTTTTAAGTATTTTATTTTTCAGCTTTGTAAGTATTTTTAAAAAAAGATTTTGTTTATTTTACTTTTATAGAATATGTTTATGGAAGAATTCGTTTTTGATAGTAAGAGTAAGTATTTCTATGATAAGTACTATTGTTTTAATAGGATTTAGAAATGTAAAAAGAAAGTTATTATCATTTCGATTAACATCTAGTCTCTTATTAAGTGTGTAAGCCATCATATGGATTAGATCTTTTTAACTCCATAGTTATATTTTTCTTATAAAGAATAAAAGAGATAAAAAATTGATTCCTGTACATCTTGATAAAGCCTTAATCATTAACTACTAATTTTCAAAATCTTCTATCCAGCCTTTGATTTTACTTCCATTATTTTAATAATAGTAGTACAAAATATAAAAATTATTGTTTTGTAAGCACAAATTGATTATTTCTTTTTCATTTTCTGAACGTTTTATCATCTTTTAGATAACTTTTCTTTATTAGTAAAAATGATACTTTAATTTTAACATTTGAAAGTAAAATAAATGAATTACTCTGCAAAAGAGTTCAAGTGATACTTTACTAAATGAACAAATATTAAATAAAGCACTTAATTATCTTCAACCTGATTCACGATTACACTAATTTGATTTAAAACAAATAAACAAAATAACCAAACAAAAGTGAAATTATTTTTTGAAGGGTTTAAATCTTGATTGAATTGCTTTTGCTTACTTGATTAATTTAGGATTTAATTTTTCGATTGTATAGAAATAAACCATGACTAGATCATTTAAAATAGGATGAGGATTTTACTGATTTTAATATTAGCATTAATTTATGTAATCAAAATTATTCTGACTTGTGTCAAATTATAAGTAATAGGTATTTTCTCTAAATATTTTGACATAATTTTCATTTTATTGTAACATAACCTGAATAAACAGCTATTTGCTGATGTAGAACTCAAATTTATCAGTTTATTAATACTATAAACCCTGAGTTAGTTGGCTTTAATACAAATCTATGTTAATATTTAAGCTTTATCAAAGAAAATAATTTACTTAAACTCAACTAGATATTCATAATGCAAACTAGATTCAAATACACTTTATCTAATAAGTTGAAAGTATGACTAGACTAAAATTTTGAAAATTTCATCCTGGCAATTTTCCAATTAAATAATTTCTTTCATTTTATCTTTCATGTTAATTTTAATTTCAAAAGTACTGTAAAATGGCTGATAAGTAAATAAATTTTCTATTTTATCATCTGTAATGTGTTTTTGGCAATATTCATGAAGCTACCTAATACAATCAAAATAAAATTAAATAATAATGAATAAATTGTGTAAGTACTTCAAATTTTCGAATTCCTGATACCAAACCATATATAAGTAAAAGAACAATAAGTTGCTCAAATCAATATACTCAAATGAATATCTTTTATTAGTAATTAGTTTATACAAAAATAACATTGAAAAATAACTATTGTTACAGTTCATTTTTACTGGCTTTTTCTTCTTTATCTTGTCTAATTTTTTTGAGGATTTATTCTACTGCATCTTTAATTTGTCGCCTTTTTACAAAATAATAAAAAGGATTTATGAAAAAATTAATTAATATTTTTGGTTGTATTAATTGTTTAATAATTTTAATAATTAATGAGATATTATTGCTTTATTCATATATGAATATTTCTTCTTACAGACATTGTAATCTTAATATAAAAAGTTAAATTTGGGGGCTTACTCGTAATTTTAGCTATCATAATCCACTACTAATGATTCTTTTTCTTCTACTTCATCAATTATTTGCCATTATTCTTTTTTTTTAAGATTCATAATTTCAGAATTTTCATAAAAATCTTCATCTGATTCTTAATTATCTCCATCGCTTGATTTAGAAAAATCAGTAAATGATTCTTTTGATTGACTCGTGCTGTCTTTTTTTTAAAGCTCAAGCACGAAATCCTTATTTAAATTATTCAGAAACTTTGAGCTCGGTTTGATGGATGAGATTTTTGTTTAACTGGGTCCCTTTTTGAGTACTGCTGGAGTGGAAATTGAATTTTTGGATTAATTTAGCTGCTTTGATTATTAATCTTATGCAGGGTATGATTCTAATTCCTAAAGTTATTATAAAGATTCTGGCTGAGATTAAAATATAATGAGGGAATTCTGATTTGGCTATTTCAATGAATGAATTTCTTAAACCTCTTCTGTAAAAGTGAAGAGAAGATTGTTTACTATCTGCTTATTTTGAGGCTAATTTAAATCAAAACGAACAGGTAATTGCTTTTTATCAAAATTTTAACTCATGTAATTGAATAATCTATTTTTTACCTATTAATTAAGAATTAATTACTTCTCCTTTATCTTTGTTCATATTAACCATGGTTTTTGTTAATATTAAAAATGTATAATTATAAAGATACTGTAAATATTTCATACAAACATTTCATCTTCGATTTATTTCTCATTACAAATTACTACTATTTTTAGCTTGGTTGCATCATTTTAATTACAAATTCGTTAAAATACATTGTTTCTTTAATAAAAATTAATCAACTTTTTGCATTTCTTATTTTAATAATATTTTTGTTTTTAAATATTTGATTGATTTGTTTGTAGTATATATTCATTCAAACTTAAATATTCTCCAAAAAACAAAAATGTATATTCTGATGATAACTCTAATTAAAATTTATAAGATATTAGCTACAAATTCTATCTTCTTTTTAAATTATCAATGAAACAATATCTTAAAAAATACATTTATTTCTAATAATATTAATTATTATTCAAATAAATCATAAAAAAATCAACTAAAATTTAATTTCTAAAAATGTTTTTATTTAAAAGCTAAAAAATTAATATAAAAATATGTTTCTCATAATTAAAATTTTTGTCTACTGCAATTACTTATTCACTTGAATCATTCTAATTTTTTCAATGAAAAGTAAAATAGATTAGGAATTGTCATTCTCCTAAGATATTCTCTACATTAAATATTTTATTTTATATAAATACTTTAAGTTCTTATTAATTAACTCTTCATTTATTTCAATAACCTTAAATAAATCTTTAAGCAAAAAACCTAAATAATTCAAATATTTTTCAATTTACTTATTGAGAGTAAACAAGGTTTTACAGTATATAAATAGAAAATCTAAAAATATTAGCATTCTTTGTTAAAATATTTAGAGATATGAGTTTGACTAAAATAAGTGAATAAATAAGGAATAATAATCTACAATATTTAATTTGTTTTAATAAATTTATTAATAAGTACTTAACTTATTCTAATCTTTAGTGATTAATTTACATTTTATGGTGGATTTAAATTAAATTTTAATGTGTTTGTTTTTAATTAACTGTTGTTCATTACAGATTCTATTTGATTGTTTTGTATAAATGAAAGTGGATTACAAAATTGAGTTTACTCATTCTGTAATTTTCATGTAATTTTAAAATATTTTTTAAATTCAAGACAAAGTCTCTTTTTTCATCTCCTCTTGCAATGTCTTTGAAACAAAATCTTTCAAAATATTCATAAATTTATTCACAATCTTCTTCCATTTAAAGTACTCCTTAGAAAGTGTCTTTTACATTAATTTAATCAATATTTTATACATATACCTTGCTATTCTATTTTTATAGCATATAAATCTACAAAGGAGTAGATCCTCTTCTCATCCCTTTAATTCTTTCAATACTCTAAGAAGTTAAGCTAAGACTTTATCTATTAGCTTTTTTGTTATCAATAAGATGTACTCCAACAAGTTTTTCTTCACCTTGACAAAATTCAAATTACGATTCTTTTTTCTTAACTAAATCTTCTTTTATTTCTGAAAAGAGTTCACTTATCGTGCAATATATTTTTCCACCCATATAAATCCTATAAATAGTTTGAAAAATATCTCTCATCAATTATTCAGATTTTTTCTTTATCTAGTTTTAATTAATATTATCAGTTGATTTTTTCTATGAGAGCAAATACGAAGTTAGTTCTTTCATATCATCATAAAACAATCTTTTAAGCAAGTAAAAAACACCTATTTTTATTTTTTTAAAAATTTTCATTAAAATTATCTTTTTTTTTGAAATATTTTAAATGTTATTTTGAAAAAGAATGAGTCATTAAAAATATTCTTTATTAATTTTTATAAGATTTTAATTATGAAAGAATGATAAAAATTTAAATTAATTGGAGAGAAGAAATAAAAATTAATGAATGAGCGAGGAAACCAAATAAATATCAAATAAACTAACCAAAATTAATCAGTAATTCAGTTGTTCTGATACATTTTTTAATTTAATAATTTTGAGATTAAAAGCTCTCAACTTTATAAATAATTCAACATTTATATTTGAGAGATTTAGAGATGAAAATTTTACCTAAGATTATCCATATGAATATTTTGTAGATTTTGATATGGCCATAAAAGTATAGTTTGATTAGTTATACTATTCTTTATAAGTATGCTAAAGGTAGCAAGAGTAAATTAATAACTAGAGTCAGGATAATAGTAATAGCAAAAACAGGACTATATGAGAGATATATGTAGAATTTTTAACACTTTTTGATGAAGTTAGATTCATGATGAAAGAATCTTTTTATTATTAAGTAGGGAATAATAGTAAATTCAATAAATATTGGTACAAGTATCAAGCACCCATGCTTTTAGATATAATTTCCTTGTCTTACATGAGAAATAATGTGCTAGTAATGGAGGGTTCTAGCCTATCTGTTAATTTTTTCAAAGTTAAAAGCCAATATAGCAACAAGAACGTTCATCAAGATAATATTAAGGGAATACATATGAAGACACATAAACATAGTTGCTGAGACTGAATACTAATTTTTATAATCCGAAAAGGTAAATTATCCAAACATAGCTTCAACTAAATAAAAAAGAGATGAATCAAAGCTTTGAAATCTTCCACTATCAACTTAGTTAAATAAGATGTAGCCTTTTTTATTTTTATATCAAGTATAAATATGTTAATTTAATGATTAAACTTTTAATAAAATAAATAAAAAATATAAATCTTATCTACCTACAAAAGTGAAGATCATGAAAATAGCAAGAAAAGGAACAAAAAACTTGGCAACTTCTTTGAAAATGACTCCCAAAGCTTGAATTATTATACCAAATGACTTGGTAGCTGTGAGGCAAAAAATAAATTTAAGGTAGCAAAAGATAGTAAGCACATTGAGAAAAATAATCATAAATATTTAGACACTATCGTAATGGTAATACTGCATTGTATAAACAAAGATTGTATATAAGTTAGTGATTAGAGCAAATAATAAATCAAAGATTTAGCCTGAGTTGAAACTTACACTTTGTTCAAATTCTTAGTGATATATTAGATCGACAATTGCATTTAAGGGAAGATTTATTCCTACAAATATATTGACATAGATCCACTTAGACATATTAATTTATATTTTTGATATTGTATCTTCAACAACATGAATATCACTATTCACTGGCATGAAACCCTATGTATATATTTCATAACTCTGCAAAAAGTAAGCTAAAAAGCAAATCATAAAAACAATATTAAGAGCTTAATCGATAAAGTTACGAAATTATATTTATTTTTTCCATACACTCAATCTTCCTATAAAATCCTCATTTTGATATTCTGTATTGAATGGGTAGTCAATTAGCTATTTATTTTAACTACCTATCTGCTTTAATACATTTCCACCAGTCAAATTCTATCCTATCGAGCAGAAGTTCATTCTATTTAAAAAAAATAAATTTAATATTTTTTCAAATCAACTCAATTTATTTTTCAACTTAAATTATTTGCTCAAATTTAAAATTATTTTATTTCAAAAATATTTCTTAAAATTCATTAACAATCTATTTCTCCATATTTTTAATTAAGTCAGGGGTATTTATTTAAATTTTTATAAAAAAATGAACCCTAGTTAAAAAAATATATTTTCAATTTTTTGTGAAAAATCTTAGTAGGGATGAAAATTTCTAAATCCCCCTTTTGAGAAAATATGTATTCTTTTATTAATTGAATTTTTAATCATTTTATGAAGATAATTTACTGATTTAAAGATGTGTTTGTACTTCCATACCATAAAACATCAATGACTTCTTATACTTTATCTGTTGCTATCAATTCTGTGATAGAATTTTCATAAATTATGTAGAGCAATTTTCTTCCAACTAAATCCCAATCAACTAATATGTTAAAGATAGATTCTTCATCAATATCATTTTTAATAAGCTTTTCTGCAAATTAAGTATATTTTTTTCTTGTCCTTTTTTTATAAGTAAACATATTAATTTTGCTTTGAAAACCTAAAAAAGCTAATTATGAATGAAAACTATTTACTTTTCAAGAATATTTTTATGGAAAAATTCATTTTTTAATGTGATTTAAAGAATTTCAATGATGAGGACTATAATTTTTATGGGATTTTAGAAGGAAAATAGGAAATTTTAATCATTTTTTGAGGTATCTAATCGTTTTGATAAAGTATGAGCCATTAAATTAATAAGATCTTTTTAACTCCAAAGCTTAATCTTTTTAATAAAAAATAGTAAAGCCTAAAAATTATATCCAGAACACCTCGTAAGAGCTTTTATCATGATTGTTTGGTTTTCTATTTCTTCTATCCAACCTTTGATCTTATTAGCAGTCAATTGATAATATTAAAATAATATGTTAAAATTGTAAGTTGTTAGGCAAATATTTATTATTTCTTTTTCATCATCAATTTTCAAACCAATAATTTTCATCAAAACATTCCTTAATAAAATAAAAGTTGAATAAGATTTCTTCTATGAATTAATTAATTAATCTACTTACTCAGCAAATTAATTTAAATGATAAGTCACAAGATGTTAAAAAATAAACTTCAAGCCTTGGCCATCCTCAACTTGTTTCAGAACAATCCTATTTTTTAGAAATGTCATATGTGCCAAAACAAATTTATTTATTTGTGAATGAATTGAATTACTCTAATAATTTTGGATTGAGGTTTTCTACACTGTAATAATAAATCAATACAAAGGCATTTAGTTTTGGTTTTTCTTCATCTTCAGAGGTGTATTAGCATGTTTTAATATATTAATATTTTTCTTAAGTAAAATCTAATTCTAGATAATAGTTATTTTTAAGAAATATATCAATGTATTTTTCATCTTTACACTGTAAGCATAATTCAAATATTCCTTTTCCTATTGAGAATTCAAATTTTTAATTAGATTAAAGTTGCAAATGGTTAGATAGTTAGCTTTATTTAATATCGAAAAAATAAATTAAATATTCATTTAATTAGAAATGCTACTTACTGAAACTCATAAAAGTATTTAAAATTTAAACTAGACTCAAAAATGTTTTATCTGAACAATAAAAAGTATGATTAAACTAATATTTAAAGCAATCCATCTTCAATAGATTAAACTTTTAGTATTTCTTTCATCTTTTCTGTAGGACTAACCCTAAAATTTGATGCATTTTTAAATGCTTTGTAATTAGCTATTTGCTCTATTTACTCATCAGTTATTTATTATTGACAATAATGATGTAAACACCTAGATTTAAATTAAAATTAAATAAATAAAAAACTCAAAAATGCAAATACATTACTTCAGAATAGATAGGTTGTTTGACCAGATTAAATAAAAGTAGAAGAATATCAAACTACTAAAATCTATGTACTCGAATGAAAATCTTTATATTCAATAAAATAAAAGTAAATTAAATTTCTATAAATGTTCTAAAAGCCTACTTTGTGTTCTTATTTTAATCTTTATCTCCTATTGATTTTAGAATTTACTCAACAGCATGTTTTGTTTTTTCCCTTTTTTATTTTAAATAAATTATCAATAAAAAAATCTAGAAAGACAACATTTGCTTTTTTCTTTGAAAATTTGTTAGTTCTTTGTTATTTAGTTGGTTAAGTTATTGTAATAATCAATAGTATATTAATTTTGATTAATAATTTATCAATTAGAATACTAAATAATTGATTTGAATTATTTACATGAATAATTACTGATTATAAGCATTTTTATTGTCTTCTTATAAAATTTCATCTTCAACTTGCTGATTTGATTCGTTTTCAGGAACTAATCTGTTTAACTTCTTCATTAAGTTCATGATAGGGGAATTTTCACAATCTTCCTCTTCATTTTCATCTTAATCTTCATCACTTGATTCAGAAATATCAGAAAAAGAATCTTTTGAAATGGTGTGTGATGAATCTTTTTTTTTAATCTCCAAAAAAAAATCCTTTTCAGCTTGATTATGAAAAAATTTAGAGTGGGCCTTTAAAGAAGATCTTCTTATTTATGTTGCTGAAGTCACTTTATTTTAATTAGGTGGTGTATTTAGAAAATTAAATTGCTAATTCTTCCCTTAGGAAGAATGAGTAGAGTTTTGCTAATCCTTTAATTCATTTGCAGATTTAGGTGAATTTTATTTAGCAAATGAGCTAGGTTTTTTAGTGGGGCTTTTTTAATTATTGTCTTATTCTTCTTCATCTTCATAGGTAAATAAAAGATCATTCACGAACTAGCTTTTTTATTGTTCTTCCAAGTTAAATCTGACTGGAAATTTATTTTCTTGTGTATTTGTACTCATTGAAATTCTTCCTTTCTTAATTTGCTTCTCCTTTCAAATTAAATTAATTGTACAAAATTGTATTTAACTCGAATTCATATAAATCTTTCAAAAAGTAATAAATTAATCAATTTTTAGTTTAATTTTTAATAAAACTTTGCTTCTTTTATACACAAATATTATTTATTTACTTGTAAAATAAACATTTTAGTTATTAATTCTAAAGAATTTAGCTATCATATTTAATTTATTCACTCATTTAATTTATATTTCATTTTTTATCAGTAACGTTAAAATTATTCAATTTTTTTCTCCCTTTAATCAAAAAACCTATTACTTACCTTCAAGCAAACATATGAAACTAACTAGGCCTTTTTCCTTAATGTAAATAGTTTTTATTCTTAAAATATTACCTTGTTTATTGATTTTATTTAAAGTAGCCATGATTTTTGATAGCTCTTTGAAAATAAATAACAAATAGTTGTTAAATGTTTGTGAGTAATCAATAGATTGTAAACAAAAAAATGAGAAGAAAAGAAAGTAGAATTAAAAAAATTAAAAATTTAATGAATTCTTCTCATTAATATTTATTAAAAATTTAAAAAGCTTTTTTTAATTTAGGTTTCTAATTTAAATGAGATATCTAAAAAATATCTAAAAATTAAGTGAGGATAAATAATACATTTTGTAGAAAAATTTAAAAAGAAATAATATTAATAATATTTTTTCATAATAATATCAATGCATCTTGAAAAAAAACAAAATAATGTAAATCGTCAATAATTAAGACCACCCACCCCCTCATCATTATACAATGATTAATTTCAAAAGTGATTTATTTAAATAAAATAAAATCTTTGCCTGTATTCTTAAATTAGAAGAACAACGGATATTATCAAATTGTTTAAAAGAAAAAGTGTTTTAAAAATATATGCATAAATAATAAACAAATATATTTATAATCAGAAAATTAATTCTAGATAAAATGTAAATAATACAAGTGAATAAATTTAAGTGAGTAACTTGTAGAAACTAAATTTGTGTTAATAATTAATTAAAGATAAATAAATACATAAAATGAAATGAATTAAAAAACAAGCACAGATAAACAGTGAAATTTTTGTTAATTTATGTTTAAAATGAGTTAGAATAAAATAATTGTTTGAAAGGTTTTTTCATTTTTTGATTAAATTTAGATCAACCATCTTCTTTTTAGTTTTCTTTTGATTTAATTTTTTGAGTATTATTATTATCAGCCGATCTATCTCTCTTAGTTTATGTTGTTTTTTAATTATCTACAAAGCAATCTTCTTCGAAGAGATTTCCATAGGCAGCCTTACCAGATAAATTGAGATCAGTAATTTTAACAAAACTGTTATTCTTAATTTGATATTCTTTTTCTAAATAATTTTTATTTGCTTTTTTGAATTCTTCCCTTAAAGCTTTTAAATCAGGATTTCCATCTTTAATTTAATTTTATAATTTTGTGATTATTTTTCTTATTCTTAACCATCTTGAACGTAAGTAAGAGTACTAAATTTACAACAGATCTTTTACTAACTCGCTTTAGAAGATCATTTTTTCTTCACTAGTTCCTTGTAACACAGGAGAAGCATTGCATTCAATAAACCACAAATTAAGATTTTCATCAAATAAAAAATCAAGCCCAAACATCTCAAAAACTCTAGGGTCTTTTAAAAATGTGTGTTCACTCATTTTTACAGCATGAATGAAAGCTTTCTATAACTCAGGACGCAAGTACTCATCTAACCATCCTCTTTTTACTTTACCCTATATAATTATAATGCTGTTAAAAAGTAAATAAAAAAATGAAAATAAATTATTATTAATATTCCTACCTTTGAAACCAAAAAGTCCTCATATCTTGTCATATTCCACATTTAAAAGTTACGCATTTCTGTTTCAGTCATTCCAGTTATATTTTTATATTGCTCAGCATTCTCAAACAAATCCTTAGCCAAGTTAGTATTAGCAAAATGAATGGATTTCTATTAATTAAAAATAAATTTTATTTAAAACACATTAAAAATTTCATTCATCTTTATTAATTTTTAACTCAAACTTAGCATAAACTAAACAAAAATTTCTATTATTAAATTTGCTTTTCAAGGTTGAAAAACAAACAAAAATATTCATATTCTATCTTCTACTTTAAATTTATACTTGCTACTCTAGACTTGTTTATAATGATTCTATATTCTTCAGTTACTTTTAGATTTATAGCTCAATTTTTTAGCTTATGAATTGTAATTAGCAACCTTATGGCGAATGCAAATAAACTAAATAGCATAAGCATATTTACTTTTAACGATTTTTAAGAAGTTTTTCAAAAATAAATTGATATATTGAAATTACTAATTTAATAATTTAAAAAAATTTTTAACATTCCTAAACTAACTTCTTTTTATGGTTTTCATTATTAGCTTAAATACTCTTTGAAATTTTGAGTTAAAAATGTGTAGATGTTTCTAAAATAAAAAATAAAAATAACCTCTCTAGAATTTTTGTCATATTTCAAAATTGAGAGTCTGAGGAAGCCATCGTGATAGTAAATAATCAAAGGATCAGTTGAAGCAATAAGGAGATACACTCTAAAATCATACTGTTTTAGTAAAATTAATTTAATATGAGCTTGACTTATTTTGTAATAATTACCTTATGGCCTTCTAACAAATGAGGATTTGCTACATATTTTTAGGCCATTAAATTGTCTTCAATTTATCCACATAATTAGCCATTATAATATTTTCTTCTTAATCTTACTTCATACTATTCATCAACTAATTCAAGTCCATTTGCTCTGTGAGAGCCATAAGAGACCTTAGTGATGTAAGAAATTCCTTCTTTTTCTTTGAGATGTTTGTATTCTTTAGAGTTAAAGATTTCAAAGAACTGTCTGCATTCAGTCTCATCTAAAAATATATTTCATATTTTAAAATGAAATTTCAATTTAACTAAATATTAAGCAATTACTATCAAGTCTGTATGATGCAGGGAAGAATTAATTTTTCTTAAAACAATGAGGCTTATTCTCGAATCTTTTGGCATAATTGCTAATTTGATATGTTTATTTATATTTAATCAAATTAATAAATGAGATTTGATAATTTACTTAACGCTTTCAACATTCAAATCCTTTCTTGTCAAAGTTCCATGTCCAGGAATATGATTATAAACTTAAGAGACACAATAAAGATTTTTATTGAATTCATGATAATAATAACTCTTAACTTTCTTAGTGAATATCATAGTAGTGTTAAATGGAACTAGATACTTTCTCTATTAAAAATTAATAAAAATTCAAAATTACTTTTTTAAAATTTGGTAATTCTATTTATTTTTTAGTAAGATATTAAGATATATCTATAGAGTAATTTTTCCAATAATTAGGTAAACAATGAATAATAAATGCTATTCTAGACAAAATTAAATTTTAAATGAAAAAATAAAGAGTACTGAATTGAATTCTTCATCAGGCATATCTTTGTTAATAAAATCAGGCATAACATCGTAACCATATTGCTTAAATACTTATCTTGCTAAACCATCATTATTATAATCATTGAAGATGTTCATGGCATTATGAATATTGTGAGGATACAGAATATTGTATGCATCTACATAATCACAATAATTAGGATCATTGATCAATCCCATGTAGGGTTCATCATAAAGAGGATGTCCATCTGGCATATCATTAAAATGAATTCTTTTGTCTAATGAGGGATAATCATATATCATGCGTAATATATTCATTTGCTTGAAAAAAGATTGAAATTCATCACTTTTGCTTACTGAACTCTAATGAAGGGAAAGAGTTTTGTTTTACTTTGCTTTAATATCGCTTTTGGATAATTATCCTATCTTTTAAAGCTCTTGATAAATCTCTTAAACAACTTTTTATTGGTCTTTTCTATTTACTTCTCTATTGGTAGTTATGTCTGGTTTCTATGTGCTTTTAGTATTATTCTAGTCAAGCCTATCTCTGTTACGAGTTTTAGAGGAACTCTCCTCATAAAATTTCGTTGTTGGAGAATTAGAGCTTTTTACAATCATAACAATTACTGCTATGATACCTATTATATTTAGCACAATAATCCACCAAAATATCTTTTTAAGCTTCATTCTTGTTTAAAATAGCTAAAAACTTAATGCTTTGTTTGTTTGCTTGTTTCTTTATTAAATTATTAAAAATCTATTAAAATTTTCAATTTTAGTTTATATCAAACAGAAATACGCGTTCAACTATCAATTAAAAATATCTAATTATTTATTAATCAATCAGTCAATTAAAAAGACAAACAGTATATTTTAGTCAAAATCTAGTTAAGTATTTAATATTACAAATTTAAATTTCTTTTCAAACAAAATATTTCTTAATTTTTTAAAATAAATGAATTCTCATTTCTCCAAAGATATTTTTAACTCAATTTAAATTATTTTTTGCTTATTTATCAAAAATTTAATTGTCTCCATATTTAACAACCAATTTATTTTATTTTAGTCGTTTAAGTTTGAAAAATAATTTTATTTCTCAAGATTTCTTGTTTTTCCTTCTTATTACTTCTCATTTTCAACATTTAAAACGAATTATTAATATAGAGTTTATTACGAATTTAAAGACTATTTTTTTCATTCTGTTTAATCCTAATTTTGTATTTTTTAAATCCACTTAAATTATTATTTTGTTTCCAAAAATATAAATAAAATCTACAAATTACATATTCAATTTTTCTTTTATTAAATGAACAATCTTTAGAGTTATCTTTTCTAAGATATATATTTAAGCATTCAAATACTCTTTTTATTTTTCAAAAGCATCAAACAAAATGATAATAGTAAACCTTTCTATATTATTTTAATTATTAAGATGAATGACTCTTAACTCTGTTATTACTAAGATTCAGATGCAAATTTGTTCTAATTTATTTAGAAGAAACTAAAAATAATTTTTTCAGTAGTTAGATGATACTTAATAGGTGAAGAGTTTGGCTATTATTTCAATGGCTAGAGAGAAGTAGCTGAAATGCTATTCTCAAGATTTCCTTTATATAGTTTTCTCTAGTAGAGAGTATTAGAATAAATAGAAAATATTCTAATTGTTCTTCAAATTTAAATAGCCTAGTATTTATCTTTAATCTTATGAACTTATAGGAACTCATGATAAACAATAAGGCATAATCTGAAATTTATATATACTCATTATTACAATTAAAATTATTTTTAATTACATAGAAATAAAAATTAGAAAACTATGAAATTTAATAAGAAAGAGTGGAACTCAACCAAACATAGGGGTGCCAAGCAGATATGTGACATAATATGTACTGTATTTCTTTTTCCTTCCACCTAGTAATTAACAAGAATTATCAAGGTTGAAAGAAATTATTTAAAAATTAATTATTTGCTATTATGAAAATAGTTTTATCTGTTTAAAAATGCTTTGATGCGGTTTATAAATTGAGAAAAATTATTTATTCTAAAAAAAATAAATTTCTGAATTTAACTATTTATTTTTTTATAATTTTATTCTATCATTCAAATAAATTTTAATGATGAACTTACTTTTAAAATAAAGTCAAGAATTTAAAACCAAAGGTTATTTGTTGTTTTTTATCCTATTTTTAGAAGAAGATGTTTTGCATTTAATAATGATTTTGTTTGATAGAAATATAGATTTAGTAGATATTTATATTTATTAAAATATATTTGAAATAAAATATTTTTAATTTGACATTTTTATACATATTAGAATATAAATATATTTATTATTAATTAAATTTCTTAATAAAAGAGACAATAGATTTTTAATTGCTAATAGTAAATAGTAGTAAATGGTGGATAAATAACAATCACTTTCTTCATAAATTGAAAAGTTAGAGGACCAAATTGTAAGAAATTTCCTCAAAAAAAATCAATATGAATATCAAAGATAATTAGGATATGGAGACTTCTCTCAAGTTATTGAGGCATATTCTTTAAAATGCTAATGTTTAGTAGCAGTAAAAGTTCTTAAAAAATTTAATGATAAAACTCAGATTGGTTTATCTGATTTTGATAAAGAAATTTAAATTCTTTAAAAACTCAAAAATGAAAAGTATGTTTTGTAAATTATTGACAAGATTATAGATGATGAATTAGGATTATCCGCCATTGTTACAGAGTTATGCGATAGTAAAATTAACTCAATCTTAATTCATTTTTTAATTGATGTTTATAATAGGCAACTTAACTACAATTTTGGAGCTAAACAGATTAGATTATGAATAAACAGTAGCCTTAGCTTTTTAATTAGTTAAAGGTTTACTTATTCTTTCAGAAAAGGGTATAATCCATGGCGATATTAAGCCTGACAATATATTATATAGTAAATCTAAGAATCAATTCTTGTTAGGTATTTATTTAATTATTAATCTCTTCTTGAAAAAATTAAATGAAAATATGAATAAAACAGCTGACTATGGGCTATCAAAGATCATGAAAGACCCTTCTTAAGAAAAAACTTTAGGAGTAATTTATTTTAATGAATAATTAGACAAGTAATTAAATTTTTTTAAGTCTCTTCAAGGTAACCTCAAGTATTAGTCACCAGAAGTAGTAAATCTTGATAAACCTTTCACTATTACAGTAATTATGCTTATTATTCAATAAAATCTGAATTTATATGTATAAATAGGTGGACGTATTCTCTATTGGAATCATTTTAATAGAAGCTTTTATCTAAAGAAGACTATAAGGAAATGAATGGCTTAATTTAAAGAATAAAAATGCATTGGAAGTATTTCCTTTTCTTTAGAATTCGCCTTAATCAGAATTTGTAAATAGAATACTATTTAAGATGGTAGAACTAGACAAAAATGTTAGACTTAAACCAATAAATCTTATTCAGAACCTAAATTTTTTTAGCATTAATGAGGATTCTCTTAAATCCCTTAAAGTGTTTAAAGATTAATCTATCACTTAAAGTTTATATAGTTCTTAGATTGCGGTTTAAAGTAATAGAGTAGTAACCAAATCAATAGATGATGTAGTCAAATTAGCATCTATGAACCAAATACTAGAAATTAATTTACAGTAATATTTTTTATTCATTCAAATAAATTGAAATAGATATTACTCTAGTAGTCATACTATTTAGAGAACAATTATCTTAGTGCTTTAATAAAATCTCAACAATTAATGTTTTAATATTATTGAATCAAATTTTAAATGATTTGTTTTTAGAATAAACTTATCTGCTTATCAAAAAACAAAATAAAAATTTAGAGGGGAGTAAGTGGTTATCTATTATGCCAGACCTAGAAGCAGCTCTTCAATTCTTTTATAATCATTATAATGAAAAGAACTAGATAGATAATCAGAGGAATAGATTATTATCATCTCTATTCCCTCCAAAATATTTTTAAACAAAAATAGATTTATTTTTAAAATAAATGCTATCAGATTATAAAATTGTTAAATAAATCAGCATTTAAAAAATATTTTATCATCAAAAAAACATTTACTTTTTAAAATAAGCTTTGATATCACTCTGTCCTCTCAAATTTTTTAAATGATTTAATAAATTGTTAAACAACCATTCAGTCTTATGAATAAATAAAAATTATTTGATTGCACATAAAAAATTTTTTAAAATATCTAAATTTGAAATTACCAAATAATTAGAATAGGGGGGTGGATAGAGGGAATTGAACTTTTTATTACTCTTAAATACTGATCTTTCATAGACCATAAATAGAAGTTAGAGGATAATATGAATCCCCTCTATCTACCTCCCTCCCCTATTAATAATTTTTTTCTTAAATTTTTTAAACAATAATTAATCCACTTTTTTAGATCATAAAATCTAGAACCTAAAGATACAAAAAAGATTGCAGCAAGTTTAGAGACTTGTAATTAATTGACTTCATTGACTCTAGATCTTAGGTATTGCATTTATTAAATTAATTACCATTAAATTTTTAAATGAATGAATACTAAAATGATATTATTGATAAAAATTTGCTTTCATTTTCTTGAGTTAATTCATAAATAAATAATTATATCTTGTTTTAGTTTTAATGAAATTAGATAAACTGGAGCAAAAAACCTAGCAACAAGCTTAAAAAATTGCCAAAATTTAAGTTCATTATCTCTTCTCCTTAAGTAAGATCTATGCTTAAACTTTTTAGTCAAAAATTTTCAGCAAATTAAAAGAGAAAACCCTTTTGATACCTAATTTTATCATTTTGTTTACCATTCTAATTTTATTTTTGAATTTACAATAGATCTAATAAGATCGGGGCAGAAGGAGCAAAGCATATTGGAGCTAGTTTAAAAAATATCCCTAATGTAAGTTCACTTACACTAGATCTTAGGTAAGCAAATATAAGAAATATTAAACTAATTTATTTCAAAGTATATTTATTGGAATAAATTAGTTAATTGAGATAATTTCTTTTTAATTATTTTGTGTGTTATTGACCATAGAAAATTCATTTTTACTAAACTTGATTAGTGACAATGAATTAGAAGATGAAGGAGTGAAAAACCTTATGAGTAGATTAGAAAAATGTCAAAATATTAAATAACTAAGTCTAGATCTCAGGTAATTTTATTAGAATACAATATACAAAAAAGTATTACAACTTAATTCATAATTAATGTCATAGAAGAATTCATGATTTTTTCAATCTTTGATTAATATTTTTAATTTTTAATAAAAAATCTAAAAAATTTTTTTATTTGGTTAATAGTTAAAACGGTATTAAAAAAGAGGGAATTTCATCCTTAGGAACGAGCTTAGAAAAATCTAAACATATCATTGAACTCGATCTAAATCTCAGGTATTCATGAAATATTTTATTATAGATTAAAAAATATTTAAAGAAAGATATGATAAATAATTTGTTGAAATAGTTATGAAATAAAAACCTTTTTATCTATTACATAAAAATATATTTTGACAAATTTTTTAAATGAATAGAATGAATTCTCTGAAGATAAATGCAACTAAGAGTATTGGTAAAAGCTTAGAAAATTGCTCTAACTTGAAAAAACTGTCTCTGAATCTAAGGTAATATCTTTGGAATCTTTCCTTTTTTCTGGAAAGCAGAAATTAAAAAATTTTGATCTATTTTTCATTCAATTATTTGTTCCATTTTTTCTTATTTTAAATCTTTTTTTAATCTTAGCTACAATCAGATTGAAGACAATGCTACATAATCATTTTTTGAGAGTTTAGAAGAATGTTAAAATTTAAATTCTCTTAATTTAGATCTGAGGTAATTTAAAATACATATTTTAAAATAAAACCAACTCATGACTTAGAAAAAAAAATGATATTAAATTTGATTAATCATTAATTATTTTGATTATTTATTATTGTTCTTTTTAAGTTATTTAAATAAATTTCTTAATATGTTTATAGTGACAATGAAATTGGAGAAGAAGGGGCCAAATAAATAGGGATTACTCTAAAAAATTTAAAGTCTTTAACTTCATTAGGGCTTTGTCTCAGGTGATTTTTGTAGAAACTCAAAATAAAAACATGCTAAAATATAATTGAATCAAATTTTAATAATTTTAAACATTCTTTTTTAATTTTAGTAATAATGGTCTCAAACTCCAAGGGGCAAAAAAGATTGCATAAGGTTTTGAATAATCTCCATAATTAATAGAGCTTAATCTTAATCTTAGGTAAATACAATAAGTATTTTATTTTCAAAAAAGCAAACAAAAACACTATTTAAAATAGACAATAAATCATTCACATCTTTGACTAAGCTTTTTGGCTAAAAAAATAACTTTTTAAATGGCAATAATTTGTTATTTATTTACAACTCTAAAAATATAATTTACAATTCTTTTATTTTATATTTAGTTCTACTAAACTGAATGCAAATGGAGTAAAAATTATTGGAGAAAGCTTAGAAAAGTGTCTGAATTTAAAGTCACTGCAATTAGATCTCAGGTAATAATTTGAAAAATGATTTATCTTCTAAGAGATAATTTATTTAAATAAATGACTTTTTCATTCTCTTAACATAATTATTTTAAATTAAATGTTAGAAATAATGAAGCAAGAGAAGCTTTAATTTTACAAATTGGATAGTCTTTAAGACAAAATGTTAAGTTCACTAAATTTGAATTGCCTTGTTGACTTACTATCACTTCAAAACTAAAAAAACTCTCTATAATAACTTGATGAATTAAATTTTTAGAAAACTTATTAATTACAAAAAAAAAAAAGAAATTTTTATTTTAGTTTATAAATTATATTTATCAGTATAAAAAAATACAAAATATTTCAACATATGTGTGTTTGTTAAAGTAAAATTTTTAAGTAAAAATTACAAAATCCTTTTGTATTATTTTGGGGGAGGGGAAGAGTGGGTCATTTTATAATACAGGTTTGTCAGTTTTTTTATTGATCTAATGATTTTTCAAAAATCAGATAAATCCTTTAATTCGGCAATGCTCCCCCTCATAAAGCCAAAAATACTATTATACAAATTGAGAAATCAGAGACTCTATTTTTGTTTGTTTGGTTGTATGTTTATTTTAACAAATTTGTAACCTGAATTAAATTAGCAAGTATTAAATATAATATGAATTTGTGAAATATATTTTTATGTTTTATATTTCGTAGCTTAAATTTTAAACATTTTTTTTAAAACAAGAACAAAAATAATAATTAAATATGGCATATATCTTATTTACCTCTTGATAAATCAATCATATTTTAATTTAATTAAAGTGTTAAAATAAATCTCAAGCCATTTCAAATAAATTTTTTTTTAATTTATTTAATTATCACTAATTCTTCAGAAGTTTTAGCTGCTTTATCTATTAAATTAGAAAAAAAAGATAGCCTTCTTTTTGAACTTTAAAAAAAACAAAACAAACTATTTTAAATAAAATTATTACATAATAATTTAAACATCTTAAATAGACAGTAGTAATTTAAAAACAATTACTTTATTTATTCATTTTATTTCAAAAATTAATTGAGCAAATCAAGTTAGCTATTTTAATTTTTTAAAATTGATTACTATTTTAAATAAAAAAATGAATTGAAATTGATCTAAAATAATAAATTTTTTATCAACCTTAAATAAATTATGATAATTAAATCAATAAAAAGATATATAAAATTAAAATTACTCTTCAAAAACTTCCGTCCCTTACTTTAGTAATTTAAAAATTAAATTTTAAAAAGAATATTCAGCAATTAGAAAAACAAAAGTATTAAATCATACATAAATAACTAAATCTAAATTTGAAGATTCTTTTTATAACTACTTTTTATGAACACTTTTTTCACAACTATATTCATATCGTTTTATTAAAATAATAAAAATAAAATTTTATTTAAAAAATACAATATTTCCTTGAAGTTTAACCCTCAGTTCCACCGCAAGGAAAAAACCTAGAGTCTAGAGTTAGAAAAAATAAGAATACAAACATTGAATAAATTTATTTTCAAGCTATTTGATTTGTGTATCAATATATTAAATAAAAAATTACAACCATGCATTTAATTTCATTAACAAATTAAGGCAAAAAAGATTAATAATCTTTAGGTAAATAAATGGAAATGGAAAGCTAAGATCTGTCTGATTTCAATGCATCTAACAAATTCTTAATTTGTATTTTTAACAATGAATGGGCAACATAAAT
This sequence comes from Tetrahymena elliotti 4EA, assembly GCA_000231825.2. Lineage (NCBI taxonomy): Eukaryota > Ciliophora > Oligohymenophorea > Hymenostomatida > Tetrahymenidae > Tetrahymena > Tetrahymena elliotti. Next base: position 2,038,342 of record JH720295.1, read on the forward strand.
ATTATAAAGAACATCAAATAAAACAAAAGAGAATATCTATGATAAAAATAATTAAATATTTTTGAATAAAGTCAATTAATATATAAGAAAGTTTTTTCTTCTAATCTTTTTTCAGAATTTAAATATCTATCTATTATACTTTTTCAATTATCTAAAATTAAGTAGATTGCTGAGTTCTACTAACTAATTAAAGATTGTTTACTCAAGTAAAAATTATTTTTAGTTTATTTATAAAAAACAATACAACTCTAAAATTTGAATTATAAATTTTTTATAACAAATAGAGCATCATACATGTATTTATTATCATCTAAATAAATTTGTTTTTTTTCTTGCCATTTTTTATTAAGAATTGAAGGAAGAGATGTTTGGAAGGATAATTTATTATGAATTATTTAATGTTATGTTTTTGATAAATTAAATGATGGTATTTGAGTTGATTGTAAAATAAATGAAAATTAGTTTATTAATGAAAATTAATATTAGCCAATAAATCAGAAACATAAAACAAACATTTAATTTTAATTTGAGAAAGTAAACGATTTTTTAAATTTATCTTAGTACAATTTTTATCAAGCCAAAATAAAAAGGTTGATTGAATGAATAAAGATATAAAAACAATAATTAAATAGGTTAAAAAATAATAAAAATGTTTGATTCCAATATTTAATTAGATTTCTTTTATTAACTTTACTGAATTTTGTTTCAAACTTAGAAGTGTTTTTTGGCAGAGTAAATAGACCTAAAATAGTAGAACAAATATTTTATGATAGGATAAATAAATAATTAATGAATTGATTTATTTCAAATTATCTATTCTAAGGTTTATTTCTTACCCTCTAAAATCCATTTACAACTTAAACGCTTTGCTTGCTTGTTTGTTTTAAGTTTTAATATTTTTATGAAATTATTTAAGAAATCCTTAAATTTTACATTAACTTTTTTTAATTTTAAACTTGCAATTTATCTATCCTTCATTCTATTACAGATGATAATAAATAACTAGAAAAATATTAGAAGCTGGTAAGTCGGTCACACTTTCTTTCTTCTTTCTTTCTTTGTTTCTTTTTCTTTTTCTGTTTCTGATAGCTAACAAAATTGTTAGTTTGTTTCAAATTTCTAATTTAATTATTTTGTTTCATTCAAATTTAAATGGCTTTATTCATTTTTGATAGAAGAAAAATTCTTATTTGATAGGGATTCTCAATCAATGCAATGGCAATTAGTAAAAATTAATGTTTAAGGAGATATTATGATATACTAAGAAACACTCTATGTTTTTAACTGTTTCTAATTAGGGATTTTTAATATTTAGGAATCATTAAGTAATCCATAATAATTTATATTACTAAACTAAATACACTTTAATATTATGAAGAAATTTAGTTAGAGTTTGTTTTTTTATGTAATTTCCTTTGCTTAGAAAATTGAATTAGACTTTTTGTGCACTATCTAACAAAACAAACAAATAAACAAGGATGAAAGAATTTAGTTTAGAGAGTAAAAGAAATTTGAGTATGAAAAATGTTCATTCACGGGAGATTTTAGCTGGATGAAAATTAAAGACTTTGGAGTAGCTATGTAAAATAGATGAGAGAGTTCAATTAATACATAGATATATAGTAGTGTTTAGAGTTAAAAAAGAAAGAGGAAGAAAAGTTAGAAAGAAAGAAAGAAACAAATTTGCATTTGGCAGATTAAATATAGGAGGAGAAGATGGATAGATAGATAAATAGATAAAGAGATAAATTATGAGTGTAGAATATAAAAAAGAAAGGAGGATTGAAAATAATGCAAAATATAGTCAAAGAGTGTAGGGGCGAGACTATAATAATAATAATTAGAAAAAAGGAATTAATTTTTGTATTAACCACAAAATACAATAAAAGAGAAAGCAATCACTATAAAGAAGCAAATAAAACTTAAGTAAATAACAAACAATATATTATTAGAATTCTTTAGTCCTTCAACTTATACTGATGCCACTCAGCTCTTACCTTAAGATAAGTGTTCAGCAAACACTCCAACAAGCTCCATAGATAATGAGGATGCTATGGAAGGAAGGATGAAGGTGGGAAGGCTGATTGTGTGAAGAAGTGACTGAATGAAAAAAACTAGAGTGAGTATATTGTATTTATTATATACTTTGTATAAATATAGGAAGAAGAATATATAAATAAGACAAATTAACAATAGCAAAAAAGCACCATAATATAAAAAGAAAAGAGGAATGGAACAAATTATTACCGAAAAGCCTATTATTACTGTCCCCGAAAAGACTAAGAAGCAACCCGTCAAGAGAGGCATGACTCAAATCGCTAAGGAAGAAACTAAGAGAGAAAGAATTCAAAGAGAACAAAGAGAAGAAATTGAATGCGCAAAGTTGGAAAAGTTGGAAAAGAGAGTCAAGTTGAATGATGAAGTTAGAATTACTAAGTCTGCTAAGGAATGTATTAATAGCACTTTAGGCCATAATGAGAACCATGAATCTGTCTTGGAATTGAATGGAAACGGATTTGCAATTAATTTGTCCTTATCACTTCTCTCTTCTTGTGCTTCTTTATAAGAAAACAGTGCTTGTTAAAGCTCTTGTTTGAACGCACTCTCTTCTCCTATGAGAGCTTTGTCATAGATGTCAACATCCTATTCCAACTTGGATGATGAGTCTCTCAATGACGAAACTTCCTCACCTCTAGCTCACCTCAACAACAAGAAATCCACTTCCAACGAATGCGTCTCCTCTCATTTCCTCTCCTAAAAAATACTCTCAGATGACGATGAAGAAGAATTTGATGATATAGAGAAAAGTAGTAGCGATAATCCAATACCAAATATAACGTCGCTGTAGTCGTTAGATTCATGTCCACTGCAGGGGCATAGTTAGTTGAAAAGCACCAACATTGAAGACTTAAGCACCTCCTAAAAAACCATTGCTTAGTTGTAAGTTGAAGAAAAATCCTCCTCAACTACCTCCTAAGTAGTCAAAAAAGGTATTAACAGTGCTTCATTCTTAAACAGAGAACACACCAAAAAATGGTCTTAAGATGAAACCCTTAAATTCTACAAAGGACTTGAGCTATTCGGAACTGACTTCTCAATGATCTCAAGGCTCTTCACCAACAGAACCCGCAAAATGTGCAAGGTAACTAATAAACTTTCATACTTACTTACAAAAAGAAACTTTAGAACTACTAGCTAATTAACATAATAAGAAGAGTTTCAAATACAAGTTTGCAAATAGAGCTTTTACAAAAAGAACAAAAAAAAACAAATTAACAATCAAATCACCAAGCAAGTATTTATTAATAATTTTTTATAAAATGAATGTAGAACAAATTCAGAAAAGAGGAGAAAGTCAACATTTAAGAAATTGAAAAGCGCCTCTAATGCAACAGAAGTCTCCGCATGAAGAAGGTTGTCTAAAAGCTCAACGCCATCCGTGCTAGACTCAACCTCAAAGCAGCTAAAACTCCTGAAGAGCGCATCTAAATCATTCAAAATGCTCGCAGATCCCGCTTTGATAGTTTCAACAGCATTGACTCTTTAGATATTGTAAGATATTATTATAATTTTGTTTTTTCACCACTTGATTAAATCACCTTCATTTAAATCTATCAATCCAATCACCCATTAGACTGTGCCATCCTATTTAAAGAGGAGTTTTTACATTAATATAATTATTAAAGTGGATATACAAATATACTTCCTAATTAATTAAACAAACTTTCAGTCTAAATATTTTTTAAATTTCCCCATTTCTTAATCTCAAAATCAAACAAACAAACAAACAAAAATTTGATTGATTAATTTTGAAGCTGGGTAGTTGTTATAAATCTGATTGAATGATTGATAATTCTAAGTGATTTAGATATTTCTTTATCCTCTCGATATTTTTGCACTAAATATATTTATCTCTTAATCCTACAAAAATATCTAACAAACTTTCCAATTTTTCTTTTTTATTGCCTCCACCTTAAAAATTTGTTTTCTAAATCTCAATTTTAAAAAAATAGAATGTCGTCGAAACCATCGAAAGTCAACTCAACGGATAATCTCTCTTTTGAGACAACCAAACAAGCTTACCTAGCTAGAAAATAATTTTCTCCCTAAAAGTGAATTATTGAATTACCTCTCTTGATTCATTCATTTCACTAAATTAAGCAAAAATATTAAAATAACCTAGCCAAAACAAACAATCAAAAAAATAGCTTTCTAAATAAATTTCGGGGAATAAAAGTCTAATTCGTATAAAAGAAGTAACCAGCTTATTATAGTATGAAAAATTAAACGAGTAACTAATGATTAACTAAAATATTAGTGAGTTGCTTATAAAATATGTTGTTTTTCATGTATTTCTTAATATAATATTGAATTAAATTGATCCTTGCTTACTTAAAATATTCTATTCTTACCATTAGTTTATTTTAAAATAAAAATTTATTATTTGTTAATCTTTAGAGTAATCTTTAAACTTCTTACATTATATTCTACTACATTTCAGTTATCCTTTTTATTATCGCAAATCTCAAAAGAACAATTTAATTAATTTTTTGAATGAAATTATTAATTTGCAAAAAAATTTGTTCCAAATAAATCCTATCTTTTTATCTTTTGGTTGTTTTCAATTTTTCGCGATAATTAATTTCGAAAACGGAAAATTAAATAAATAATAAATTTGATCAGAAATATGAAAAATAAACAAATTGTTTGTTGTTTTGATTATTTTTGATTGATTAGAATCAATCAATGCAGCATATCTTTCTTTGATATTCAACAAATTCCAAAAAATATCTTTTCAATCAAATTTGCAAATTAACTTAAATCATTTCTTTCTTATTCACTTAAAACAAACAACCCAAATTTTAATAAATTTTAAACAATGTTTTCTGATGTTAAATTCTACTTTTGATTTCCACTAATAAAATATCTAATTTAGATAAATTAAAAATATTCTCCTATTCAGTATTTATTTTGTCATAATGAAAAATATTTTTGCTTTTATCCAGTATTCTTAATCACTTTAATATTTCGTTAAGTTTAAATTTATTTACAAGTAGAACTCTCAATTTGCAATTTTCTTTTAAAATCTTGAAAATATTTATAAAATTATTAAGTATTTTTATCAATTCATTTTTTATCTAAAAAAAGGGAATATTTCACATTTTATTGCTTTCTTCAAAACCAAATGAAAGTGATATTTTCTCATTGAAATAATAAGTAAAATATTCATCAATAAATTTATGATCTTTCCATATCTTTAAAGCATTTGCATCTATCTGTTTAAGTTCTCTCATAAAATAACTATTTACAAAATTAAATAAAAAGCCATTTCAAATTAATAATGCTTTTTATTTTGTATTAAAAAGCAAGTAAAGTATTAATGAATTCTCTTATGACTATTCCTATCTTTTAAGTTTTGAATACTTTTGTTTGTTTGTTTGTTTGTTCTTAATTTGATTTGTTACAAAAAATTTAATTTTATTTGGGAAAAAAATTTTATAATAGAATAAATTCAAAATAAAGAAGATGTTCATTAGTTTGGTTTTTATTGAATAAATTTTGAAAGAAATTAATACAGAAAAGTAATGAATTTTTTTAAAGTTTTTATGAATATAAAGAATCAGTAATTTAATTTTAAGAATAATATATTTATTTTTCCTTTTGAAAAAATGGCCGAAGTTATAAACTAAAATTTTACTGCAAAACTTAATAGCTTTATTAAAGTTATTTGTGGATCTATCTATCTTTTTTGTAGACTATTGGTTTATTTATTAATTTTCATATATAAATAAATAATTATTTACTTTGATAGAAAAAATAAATTTTAAAATGAATTAAATTGATAAGGAGTGAGAGACTGACTGACTAGTTTGTGCTGAGTAAATTTTTAAAGAAATGAATGAATACAGTAGAATAATAGATTATTCTTGAAGTGATTATAAATATAAAGAAAGAATCAATAATTAATTAATTAGTAATTTAGATATTATATAGTAATTTTTTCATTAGAAAAGATGGTCGAAGCAATAAACCAGGGTTTTAGCCAAAGCATCACTTTCAAGGAATTAAATATGGGCAGATCTACCTATCATGTTGTCAATTGTTTTCTTTATGGTCTTATTACTTTTAATATTAATAAAATAAATAAGAATATTAATATTTAAAACTAACTTTATTTACTCTTTTATTTTAAAGTTAACATCAATTCTATGAATTCTATCAGTTCTTAATTGGCCTAACAAATTATCTACCATTGAGTTATAAATTCTTCCTTTCCTATTGTTAATTAATTATGACAGTTTTAATTTATATTTTTAAAAAGTAGAATTACTGATTTTCATTTGATGCTTCATCACATTTTTATATTCTTGCCGATTCAAAAGGCACATATTAGTCTTGGTATGAACTTAACAAAGCAATATTTCTAAACCAATTCAATCCTGGTTAGTTGGTTAATTTGTATAAATAACAATCTGCTAATTATTCTGCATCACTCATGTGAAGTTGTGTTAAACACTCACTCTTTCTAGTTGTCTTTAAGAACCAAATACCTTTTTTATTTTTAATTAATATTTTTTAGAATTATCTTATTTTTTAATCGAGGTTTTGTTTAATAAACTCATACAAAAATACAAGTTTTTTTAGATTGATTTAAAAGAAAATAAATTTTTTACCAGCTTCAATCAACTTAGAAGAATTGTACATATAACCTAAATGAGGGGAAGAGAGAGACATATATAAGAACATTTTATCACTGAATTCAGAAAGATGAGGAAGAGCTGATCTAATGATAACTCCACCAAGTGAGTGACCAATAAAACTTAGTCTTCCTAGAGTATCACCTGGACACCATTCTTTAATATATTGGGTTACCTTTGATAGAAAAATAATTGATGAAATAAATTTTATTGATTAAAAGATTTTGTGTTACTTCAATAGATAATCTCTTTCCCATATCTGCTATGTTACCATTAGTAAATTCTTCGTTTGATTTAGAACTCAAGAATAGAGCATCAGGATACATCAAATATAAATTATTTTTGATTAGTCTCATATCAAAATAGTTTCCTTAGAATCCGTGACACAAAACAATAACATGAGATTTCTTTTGATTATCATTCACTTAAGGCATTATTTTCTATTTTTTAAAATAGTTGATTAATTAATATCATTATTTATATATTTATTTATCTCACCTTGTAGGGATTAATATATATTTCTTCTAACAAAAATGGCCTTAAATCTGTTTAAGGAATTAAATTTAAATCAACTAAATTCAAAGATTCTGAATGATGTTCAATCATTAACTCCAACTAATTTTTAATAATAATAATTTAATTTATCTAGTTTACTTCTAAAAACTCTTACTTTTTATCTCAAAATATTTGAAGTAACTTCATTCTATTTTCCTGTTTTCTTCTCTTTAGGCTAAGTAATATCATGAGGGAATTGATCTCTGCTTACACTTTCACCCCATCTATTATTCAAAAATTATTCTATTAAATTAGCTCAAAAAAACTTAAATGACTCTAAAGTTAAAAATAGATTTCAAAAATATTTATAGTAATTTTTCACATTTGTGATCTTTTAAAAAATGTAAATTTTGTGTCTTAATTAATTGTTTTATTGATTTTAGCATTTTTTATTTTTCGTAAAATCAATTATAGATAGATGATATGAACTAGTTTATTACTCAAGAAATTTTCAATAGAAATTTAAATATTTTTGTTTTACTTTAACCATTTCTGCTTTTTTTAAAAAATAAATCAGCTTGCTGCTTTGTTAATTTTTTTCATTTTCAATTTCAACAAATGAATAAAAAATTAACTTCCTCTCTATCATATTTTTAATACAAATTTAATTATTTTTTATTTAGTTTAATCATTTCTCAATTCTAAAAATATGTTTTTTTGATTGATTTTTATCTAATATATCAATTAATTAATCTATAATAGAAAATTAAATTTTTAAAGCGAATTTAATTTTAATTTGAATCGTTAATTAGATTGTATGTGTTAATGAAGTGGTTGCTTTTTAGTAAATTTGTTGATTTATTTAAGGGTTTGTGAATTGATTTGATGGTTTGCTTTTTATCTAATTTTTGAAGTTTTAGAGTAGTTTTTATAAAATGTTAGAAAGTAAAATAGAGGATGAATTACTTTTCTTTCATTCTTAAAATAAAAGGCTTTTTCAAGTAATTTATGGAACGATCTCCATCGATTCTGAGCAATTCGATTAGTTTGTTCCATAATTAGAATATGTTTCCTGATACTATGTTCATGTCAGAGAGTACAAATTTAGAGAATGAGTCCATTTGTTTAAAGTCATTAAGATTATAAAATTTAGCTATTTGAGGGATTTCCTTATCAAGAGAAGGCTGCTATATAGATCTGCTTTAGTTGATGTGATTGCTAGAAATACTTTAAGTGAGTCCTAATGCTTATGTGATTGCGTTACTGTTATTATTTGAATAGTTGTTTTGTGAGGATTAGGGTAACTATTATTAGTAAATAGGTTATCTCTAATGTTGAGATGAAATTTAAGTTGAAACTCCTGATTAAGAGATTGAGTTATATGATAATACATTTATACTATTCTAAGAAGAGGGATATTATGCTTAATTAATTTAGGTTGGCTAAAATGTTCTGTTTTAAGAAAGAATAGGAGTTATTCCTTTTGGCTGACAAAAAATCTTATTTTATGAGGGTAAATCAGGATAAGGTAAATCAATTATATTCTCTTGTAATGTAGCAGATACTTTTTTTAATTCTGGGAAAGCATCCAAAACCTAAACAAGGACTTTCTTTAAATTTTAATAGCTCTGTCTCAATCCTACCACATAGTATTCAAAGAACTACTGCACATACTCCTATTTGACTATTTTTTAATTAAAAACATAAAATATTTCAAAATCCATTCAATAAAAGCAGCCAACATTTTTCATTAAACTTGAATTAAATTCTTTGCTTTATTCAAAAAAATAATGCATTTTATATCCTGTCAAACCTTTAAGGCTAAATTGTTCTCATTTTCAAAGAATTAAGAAATATTTATTTATTGAATGAATTGGAAATACTCTTCAACTTAATTTATTTTTCATTAAAATTGAATTAAATTAATAATTGTTTGTTTTCTTCAAAAAAATCATTGCTTTTCGATTCATTCTTTTAAATTAGATCGTTGCCATTTTGAATTCATTCAGGAATAATGAATTATTTATTATATGATTTGGTAGACTAATCCAACTTAAATTGGATCAATATAAATTTATTATGATATTTTCTTTATTCCTTATTCATTAATTTATTAACAAAGGTAGTTAAAGTTAATTCTCAAGAATTTTTAGCTTATTTTGTGTAAGAATGAATGAATCAAAAAATTGAGTTGGTTTGGCAGGAAGTTTTTTAACTTATTGAAACGATTTATTTATTTATTATATCTAATCTTGATTTTTCTTTTATTTATTACTTTAGTAATAAGTAAGGGCTATTAACAAGATAAACAATTTTTCTTCAAACTGTAATTTCTTCACAAAGTGTTGGCAGTTTTTGAATTTATGAGATTAAAGAGTATTGATTACATCTGTAAGTGATTTTATTAAGGAACTCTAAGAAACTGCTGGGTTGAATAAGGAGACTATTTCCGATGGCGTTTTCCTAAAATTAAAAAATATAAATATAAGTATGTAAATTTGTATACAATTAAAATAGTACTTTATTATTTACTTATGCTTTATTGTTTGGGTTATTTGACATGAGTTCAAGTTAGTAGTCGCTAAGTCTGAATTTGAAATCTTTAATTAAAAGATTAAATAAGATATTTCACTATAATTTTAATAAAATAAATACCTAATAATACGGTATGAAAGGTTGCTTCAGCTTAGCAGTAGTGATGACCACTAAATTAAATAGGAATGTATTCATGGATTCCAAACGAGCTATTATTCACTTAGCACTAAAATAAACTGACTTGTTTGAATGCATTTTCCTTTATTTTCAAATATTTAATATTAATTTAACAGATAATAGAAAGATTTTTCTTTAAAAATTAATTGATTTTAATTAAATTTCAATTTAAATCTAGATTGCATGTATTGCTTTCTTTTCTTTTTGATGGAACGATTAATAACACTTATTTATTTTTCTCTTTTTTAAGAAATTTGATTTGAATTGATAAATAGGAAATATCAAAGATGAAAGAGAGTTAGTTACCTAGTTATTTTAGCATTATCCCATCATAGAAAAATCAGCACACATAAGTTCGCAAGTTAAAATAAACTAATTATTTTGATATTAAGGATAAGCATCAACTTCTGATCTCCAGAAACACATCAAATTCCTACGAGATTTATTTAACAATAATTTATGTTTTTTATTTGCTTTTTTAACTTGAAAAATAAAAAAATTATTTTCAAGATTTTTACAATGGAACAGTTTCTTCGCAAAATCTGATGGGGAATTTTTGAGTGCAAAATGAAAATGTTTCATCTTCAATTTGTCCATCTCCAAACTATCTAACGAATCCTTTCTACTGTTAAATTATGAATGAATGAATGACGTTAATATTTTAATGCAGGAAACAAAATATCTGAAATCGCTTTCTTTTTATATGTAAAGTGTAAAGATTTACTTTTTTATCTTGTTTCTAAGCTATCTATGGATTCTCTTCACATTAAACTAAATTGTAAGGCTATGCAAATATTTTTCTTCCTTTAGGATCTATATGATGCAAAGACATTCTTAAATAATAAAGTCCTTATTAGAAAAGATCTACATTATTGAATTCGTGCAAATGAAGCCCGAATTCCATTGTTGCTTTATAAGACATTATGCTGGATAAATATTTTTTTATTCTTTGTTTATATTAAAATGACTCTTTCTTTCTTGTTCGCTAAATGCTATCAAATGGATTCTTTAACTACTTAGTTGTGAGTAGTGTTGCTTTTGTTAGTAAACTCTTGTTTAGTTTTTGATTAATTAAAAGATAATTAATTTAATTAAATGATTCAATCTCTATACAAATTCAATGAAATTATTAACAATGTTCACAATTACATACAAAAGCATTTCCACTAACAATTTAATTAAAAGCTGGTTTTTTTTTGACTGAAAGACTTTTTTCAGTTCAGTCTCTTTTCATCTTGTAAAAATTGTTAATTACGAATTTAATTTCTCATATTTAAATGCTTAATTTTTGAAAATTTAAAGAAATCAAATCATATTGAAATAGCTATAGAATCTTACCTATCTTTCTATTCTTTTTTAAAAAAACTAACATTCATCTTAGATTTTTATAATAATCAATCAAATTCACTTCAGACTAAAAAATATACGTTGAAATTTTTTAATTTGTTCAAACTGGAATCCATTTTTGATTATCCAATTATCTTCTGAGTAAACTTAATTTAAAATAATGGTACTAAAAAACACAAAAACAAACAATTTTAAAGGTAAATTAAGTTCAATTTATTTTTAAATGAAAGCATTAAAATTGCATGCTTCAGTTAGTTTGAATTAAAAAAAACAATTTAATTTTGAAATGTTTCAGTTGTTTTTTTGAAATTAATTTTCTTAGATCATAAAAGTCTTTCAATAAACAATTTTTGCAATTTTATTGAAAACTAAATTTAGAAATACTTTGAATTCAAATAATTTTTTTAAACATAATTTTAAATCTCATAAAAATATCATAACAAGGTAAGTTCTAAAAAAAAAAAACAATTTTTCATGGTTTATTTTAATAAAAATATTTCTATTTGATTTTAAAAGAAAGATCAAATTCCTTTTCTCAATTAAAAAAGCAACTTAGATTTTTATTTAGAATGAAAATTAAGCCATTTAATTTTGAAAGGCTTTGATTGCTTAAATTGAAATTTAGACTGAAAATTTAGATAAAATGAGAATTGCATCTAAATTTAGACTTTTGCAATTTTAAAATAAATGAAAATTTAAGATATGTTTTGAATAGGATTTTAGAATTTGAAAAACAAATAGCCACATAAAAACTTTTATGACTTGATTAAAAAGTATTAAATACTATTTGTTTATTCTTTTGATTTAAACTACTAATAAAACAATCTTAAAAGTAAGCAATCAAAATTCAAATTAATAGAAATGAAACAAATAATTACATAAAAATTTTATTTATTTTTTTTTATAAAACTGTGAATGAGAGAAATATGAAGATTTTAGATATGATTGATTTAACTTAATTAATGCTTAAATTTTTAAAATGATTAGATTATTTCTGAAAATTTAACAGACAGATTGGAAGATTTTAGTTTTTCAAGTTTTTTTAGATTTAGAAAGGAGAAGAAAATAAATTGAGAAAGAAAGAGAATGAAATTTATAAAAGATTAAAATGATTTAGAAATATAATAACTTTAATAATATAGAAATATAAGAGAAACAAAGTGAATTATTTGTATAATTCTATAATGAATGAATATAATATTTTTTTAATTAGTTGCTAGTTAATTAATTAATGGGTGTGTAAGTTGAGATTATTTGATTAATTAGCGAATGACTAGTGAGCAAGGTTACGACTCAAGCAGCTAAGTAGATTAAATTATGCACAAATAGCTAGCTCATGCTTTAACTAGATATGAAAAAATCATATAATAGTTGAGTAAGAGCAGCAGGGTTTTTTTAAATGTTTGGCTGATTGTTTGTCATTCAAATTTTGTTAGAAGTAATTTTAATTAATTGTTGGATTGATTTTTGTTAATTTAATTAAGAAATCAATCAATTAGCTTTATAAGTTAGTTAATGAATTCTCTTCAATCAACAGAGGACGTTTTCCTTTTTAGAGGGGGAAACGGGAGGCTTGTTTTCATTGTTGAGTTATTTATTTTCTTGCAAGACTTGATTGAAGCTCTTGAATCCATTAGCAGGAGGGGTGTTTTAGATAGGTTGATTTTCGCGAGAGGAGTTCAAGTTAAGGTTTTCCAAGATATTATTGGTGTTGTTATCAGAACCATTGTCTTCACCACAGTCAACACTGTTGTTGGCGTAGCTGTAGTCATTCAAACTGCTTCTTTCTCTAGATCTGGCACTTCTCATGGGACTCTTTCTTTCACTGCCCATGTTTCTGCTCATGTTTAAGAAACTAGGTTAGTTGGTGTTCATCATTTATCTATTTATATCAATTAAATATTAATATTTATTTTTCATTTTGTTTTTGTATATTTTTTACCTTCTTGATTGACGAGAATCATTCTTAAGACGTTCGTTTTCTCTTAAGAGGATTTCTTTCTTCTTTTCAATTTTGTTCAAGTTTTCTTGGATTTCATTCTTTTGGTTGATCAAGTGGTCCTTTTCTAAGTTCCATTTAGCTCTTTCCTTTTCATGTTCGAAGATCAAAGTATTTCTCTTCTTTTCAGCTTCTCTGAACTATTCATTTATTTTTAATATTTAATATTTATTTTATTTCTTTCTTTCTTTCAAAAAATTACCTTTTCTTCGATTTGGAGCATCTTGGCCTTGAGGGTGTCTCTTTCTTGGTCAAGTTTTCTTTGGGCTTCAGTCTTTTCGGCTTCACGTTCTTTGCGGATGTTATCAAGTTCGCTAGACAGCTTCTTTTCGGTTTCTAAGAGTTCAGCAAGACGCTTTTCGGTGAAGATAGCGTTGGAGTTCTTTTGACGGGATTCCATCATGGTCTAATCCATGCTGTTCTTAAGCTCAGCCTCAAGTTTGGTGATCTTTTGGTTGGCAAGAGAGAGCTTGTTGTTGGAGGTTTCTTAGAGCTCAGCAATTTGAGTTTGGTATTTCTTTTCAATTTGCATAAGCATGTCAGAAACGCTTTGTTCACGTTCGTTCTTTTCGTTTTAACGTTGCTTTTAGAGATGAGTAAGAGTTTATTCGAATTTCTTTTGAGCTTCGATTAAATCTTATTTGGCTTGCTCCTTTTATTGTTAGAGGAAGCTAAACTTTCCTTCCCATAGAACCTTATCTCTTTCATATGAAGTATTGAGTTCATGCTTTTCATTATCAAGTTAGACATTTTAAGATTTAAGCTTTTCAATTTCTTGAATGAGCATCTTCTTTTCAGTTGAAGTGAATTCCTTAGCCTTGGAGAGTTAATCCTTTAATTATTCAGTTTCAATCAAGTATTTATCTTCAGTTTCCTTGAGCTTAGATTCAGTGTATTAGAGCTTTTCAACATAGATAGCTTTTTCCTTTTCTAAGTCAGTGACTCTCTTTTAGGATAGAGCTTCAGTTTCCTTAGAAGATTTCTTCAAAGAATTGATCTTAGATTCTAAGTTGACCTTTTCGTCTTGGAGACTTTGAATCTTTTCAAGGGTTTCTTGAGCCCATTCAGCCTTGGAAGTCTTGAGGCGTTCTTCAAATCTTTAAGTGGAAGATTCAAGAGCAACTTATAATTCTTGGACCTTCTTTTGGAAGAATTCATTTTGTTATGAAGAAAGAGCAATAGATTTTTCAGAATTAATCTTTGTTTGAAGATGTTCATCAGATAATTCTTGGTATTTCTTACGAGTTTCTTCAAGCTTTTCTTCAACAGCTTGTCTTTCAACTAAGTTATCTTGTTTTAATTAAGCTAACTCCTTCTTCTTATTTTCATAGCTGGCTTCAGAGCTTTCAAGCTTTTAAGTAAGTGAGAGAATTTTGTTATCACTCAATTGTAAATTCTTTTAAACAGTTTCATACTTTTGTTGTAATTCCTTTCTGTCAGCATTATAAGAAGCCATTTGCTATTCTAATTAAGATTAGTAACTAGCTTAGCTGCTCAAAAGTTAAGCCTTGGTTTCTTATAACATCTTTTCTAAATTCTCAATGGTCTTCAGCTTCAAGTCAATTTCATGTTCGTATTAACCTTGCATGTTGTTAAGTTAAATTTCATATTCCTTGATATCATCTCTCAAGTTTTCAATTTCTTCTTCCAAAATAGCTTGTTCTTCTCTTAACTTCAATTCGTATTCTTCAACAACTTAATTGTAACTTTTCTCTCTCTTTTCCCTTTATTTAATTATTTAATTTATTAATTTAAAATATTTTTGTATTAAAAAAAATTACTTTTCTTCGATCAATCTCTTTTCTAATGCTTCCTTGTCCATTTCAAACATGTTCTTTAATTGTTGTAAAGATTCTTCGGATTTAGCTTGATTTTCACGAATTTCACTTTGAGATCTGTCTTTAATGGCTTCAATGGTGTCTTCAAGTTCACGGATCTTTTGAATGAACTTCTTTTCCATATCCTTAGAGCTCATTTTGAGCATTTCTTCAGATTCAGAAAGCTTTGAAGATAATTGAGTGCGGACAATTTGACTTTCAGTTAATTAATCACTGAGGGTTTTAACTTCAGTTTCATAATCATGAATAGAAACCTTGTACTTTAATTCAAGTTCACTGAGTTCCTTGTTCAAAGCATCGATTTAAGCTTGTAAATTCTTCTTTGAAGAAAGAGCTTCAGCTTCCATAGCTCTGATTTGCTTCATGTGAGTATCCTTCAATTCTAAGATGGATTTTTGGCTTGTTTCTTCATCGCCCATATTGTTGATTTCCAAAGCTTGTAAAGTGGATTCGTGAGCCTTCTTAGCTTCAACAAGTTAGCTACGAGATTCATCTAATTCATGACGAACGAATTCAATTTATTGTTGGAGAAGAGCTTCACGTTTACGAAGTTCAGAGACATCTTATTTGTGCTTTTCAAGAGTCTTGGATAATTCCTCTTATAATTAAGTATTTTAAGTCTTTAAGTCATTGGTTTCATTGTTGAATTGCTCCTTCAAATCACCTAAATTCTTAAGGCCATTAGTACTAGCTTCAGAGAGTTGTTTCTTGGAAGTAGTAACTTCATTTTAAAGATCTTCAATTTGTCTAATTAAAGCACGTTCTCTTGTTTGGAGAGTTTCTATTTCCTAGCTGAAATTTTAAGATTAAGTAGAGATCTTTTCATTCAATTCGAAGTTAGATTCCTTCAAGTTAGTGAGCTTGTTTTCCAAATCCTTAACAATACGTTCATATTTGGTTTGTTATTCCTTTAATTAAGTGTTGAAACCACTGTGAGTAGATTGCATCATATTTTCAGTAGCTTTATCCTTGGCAAGATATTCTTCACAAAGCTTTTCAAAATGTTGAGCTCTTTATTCAAGAAGAGCCTTTTCCTTTTAGAAAGAACTTTCCTTTAAGAGTAATTCTCTTTCAACTTTCTTCAAAGTTTCTTCAGTAACCTTGGATTTATTTCTCAAATTGTTAATTTGATCATTTAATTCAACTCTTTCACTGCTTAAAACTTCCTTGAGTTCCTTTTCCATTTTTTATTTTTCTTCTTCAATTTCCTTAACAGCTCTTTCATTTTTCACCTTATCAGAAGCAATAACTTCCTTTTCCTTCAACAACTACTCAACCTTTCTTTCCAAAAGAACTCTTTCATTATCAGTCTTCTTTCTCAACTCAACCAACTCAGTTTCGTTTCTTCTTTAAACTTCACTGTTGCAAGACTAAATAAAAACACAAAATCAATAAAAAATAAACAAAAAAATATAATTTAATTACTCTTTGAATATCAACTTCTTATTCAAGATTCTTAACAAAGATATTAGCAGCTTCGTTGATTTATTTTTGTAAGAATTCTAAGAAAATAAGGTTTCTGTTAACAGTAATAGGACCATGGTTGACCAAAAAACTGTAGAAAAGCTTAATGTCGCTTTCAAAATCAGAGAATTTTTTATATTGATTAGATTTCAACTTGCGATCAATAGTAGCATATTCTCTGCTAATAAAGTTTTAACATTCATTATAGCTTTCCTTTTCATTAGAAGTTCTAATCTATTGAACTCTAGCTTTCATTTTCTTGTTTAATTCTTCTAAGTGTTCCTTGCTGACATCACCAATAGCTCTCTTCTTGAAAATCTCCAAAGCAGTTTCTTTTGCTGTTCTGTGAGCAATCTAATTAATTATTTTAATCAAATTAACCAAACTATTTCAAAAACCAATTTCTATTTCTATCTCAATCTGAAATTTTTTATTACAGCTGGGCTGGGAGATTAAAATTAAGGCAATTAATTGATAAAGATCAATTAAATTCAAATTTCCCATGTTAATTTTTAAATTTCTCTCAAGTAAATTCTAAAGATAAATTCAATTTTATTTGTTTATTTTCTTATTCATAGTTAATTTCATTCAAATTACCTTGATTTCTTCATTGGTGGTAGGAATCTTGGATCCGATCATTTCCTTGATGGTCTTTTCATAAGATTCAAAAGCCTTTTGTGAGGCCTTGTAGCATTCATCCTTGCAGACATAAGTCCAGGCATTTTCAATGTTGGGAACAGCACCGTTGTTAATGGCACGAATGTAAGAATCACAAAGAGTCATAATCATTTCACCATTTAATAACTTGCCATTTAAATTTTTGGGTTTAATTTTTTGTAAAATCTTCTTTCTAAGTTGAATGACTTAATCGAAGAATTCAGGACGCAAGTCTTCAACTTCCATCTTATCCAACTTCTATAAATTCTATTCATTGACCAAAGGTCTAACCATAGTCATGCATTCTCTTTGCTAGAAGAATGTCTTAAGAAGTCTTCTGATTCTATTTTTAGATTCTACTTCATCAGAATAGCCCTTTTGTTCTATTTATAAAATTAAAAAAAATTTTATTTTCTATCTCTAAAAAAGGGAGCTATCCAAAATTATTTAAAAAGTAGAATTTTTAACATATTTCGAATAAATCTTCAATTTATTTATTAATTTCATATTATTTTCTATTTTTTCTTTTATTCCTAATTCATAAATAAATCATTTACCTTATAAAGCGCGTTCCAAGTATTCGTTGGAAGTAATGGGATCACCCTCAGCATCAACTAACTAGAGAGAGAAATCTCTGATTACCCAGAAGAAACTAGGGAAGTATTTAGAGTATTCTATTTAATATGTTCAAAATATTTTTAAAATATTGAATGCAATTTTTATTTTTTTAATGATTGCTTTGAATTTTAAAGGAAAATAGAAAGGCAGTTTCCACTAATAAATGAATGAATAAATAAATAAATTCAATTTCTGATTTCAAATTTTAATATTTCTTTCAATTCTACCTACATTTAATTAACTATTTATTTTCCTTACTTTTTTTTAAATTTGTGACTATATATTTATTTGTTTAATTAAAAATCAAAGCAATCATTCAATTATTCAATCTATGTTTTTTTTTAAATACCTTCTTGATCTAATTCTTCACCATCAGTTGACTTGATGTGGATGTTCTTGGTCAAATTTACAACAAGGGAAAGATTGTTTAATGCGTTTTCCTATTTATTTATAAATTTGCATCTTAATTTAACTTTTTTCGCTTGCATTTTTGAAATTTTTAAGTCAAAAATTTATTTATTTATTTATTACATCGATTGCACCCATGGAGTTGTAAATGAAATTGGAGGCTAACAAAATGGCTAAAGAAAAGACTCTAGTATCATGAGTTTAGTCTTCATCGGTAGAGCCAATACCTTCAGAGTCCATAATTAAAACATTGATGGGATCTCCTTCTGCAGTTTATCCCATGATGGGCTTACCCCAAACCCAAATACCCTATATGTTTATAAATATATATTGAAAATTTATTCAAATTTTATGTTTAAAAAATAAACAAAAGTAGATAGATAGATAGATAGATAGAAAATCTATGAATAAGCAAAAAATAATAAATTACCTTAGTGCAGGGATTGACAGTAGGTCCAACACCAAAACCACCAGATCTGTTGAGGATAATTCTATTTAACAAGTAAGATTTACCAGTTCTGTAGGCACCAGCAACAGAAACAATACCAATTGGCTTGGGGACTTGCTTGATAATTTAAACAGCTTCTTCGCAAAGCTAATACTCTAATTAAATACAATACAACAAAATAAATAAAAATATCTCAAAGATCAATTTGCGTACTTCTCTATTCCGAATTATAAGTAATAAATGGAACAGCTTCTTCTCTGTACACACTTGACATCTCCCTAATTTATTCTATCTATGTATCTATTTTCTTTTTTTCAGAGATTTATTTGTTAGTTAGTGAGTTAGTTGGTTGTTTTCTATTTCCCTTTGCTTTATTAAATGCTTACGCTTTCTTTCTCTTTCTTCTTTTTGATTTTTTGTTATCTTCTTTTTCAAGAAAAACAAAATATTTGATATTTTTTCAATTTTAAATTTTTTTTCATCTGAACACTGCAACTTTATCAAAATTTAAATGTGCAGTTAACAATCAAATCACAAAAACTTCCCATCATTCCACTATTATCTATCTATCTATTATTATAATTACAAACCTATTTGTTTGATTTTTTCTTGTTATTTCAAAGATTACCTTTATTCATTTTTGAATATCTTTCAAATAAAAATTCCACTATTCGTTTAAGGGTTTTTCATAGTAGATTGAATGAATTCATTCATATTCTTTTGTTTTGCTTTTTCTTATTTGTTATTACGAATTCATAATTTTTCATACAAAATATGAATAGAGAAAGTTGATGAAATAATTTATTTGATTGATTGATTTTCTCTCATCAGATTTGATGCTTTTATTCAAAAAACAAATTTTCAAACAAAATTTACATACAAAAATTTTAAACTTTGTGAATGAAAATTTTTAGTTGTTACTTGACACTATAAAATATATCTTTAAAATTTTTACAAAAATTTCTCTTGTTAAAATCAATGACAAAAAAATATAAATTTATCACATTTTATATTGATGATTTTTAATCAATCAATCCCTCATTCATTCATTCATTCATCCAGCCAGCCTATTTATTATCGAATTAAAATTTTTATATGAGTTATTTTCTATTGTAGCTTTATAAATTTTATGGAAATATTTAAAAATTATGATGAAAATTTATCACATATTTATCTAGGTCTTTAATCAGTGACTGGCAGTTAGAATTCACTGGCTATCCTATAAAATTCTATTTAATTTAGATAGACATTAATATTAATTTCAAATTCAAACTACTATAAACAATTCAAATTTATTCACTAACCTATCTCTTTCAAATCCGCAAAAAAAATCAAAATATATCATACAACCAACATTCAAATTTTTGCTTCTTATCAATGTATTTTTATCATTATCATAAATATAATCTCCATCTCCACTACGATACACACACAATCTCTAAATTTAAATTTGAATTAAACCAAAATCAGCTAAACTAAATTTAAAATACTTCTATTTGAACACATTAATTGTAAGCCTCAATCCAGTAATCACACTGATATTTTCTTAATAATAAAGAAAAATCAACAAGTTAAGCTAATACTTCGTGATTAATTTATCTAGCTTTACTAACTCAAAATGTTTGAAATTAATTATTTTCATTCTTGAAGTATTTTAATCTAACTATCTTTCTTCAAATTTAATATTTCTTTTTTAAATTTAAAATTTTATTTTATTTTTAAAAATTAAGAGGCAAAATTATTTTAATTTACACTTAAAGTTTTAATTTATTTATTTCTCTCTTAGTATTTAGAATAAATATAGTATTTACTTATTTGAATCATTGAAATCTTTTCAAAAGTTTTATTAAAAGTAAAAATTGGATTTTTGTTTTAAATTTTTTGGAGTGTTTTTGAACAAATCTTAATAAGAAAATAGTTTGAGATATTGAATATTAAAGAATAAAAGATTTAATAATAGACAAACACAGTCTTAAGATATTTTTCAATAAAAACTGTTAATTAATTTTATACTTAAATAACTTTTTCTTATTTTGTAGTATTTTTTTAGAGTGAAAAAACAATTAATCTCTCTTTAAAAAATGTAAGTATGAACTAACTTAATGTTAAACTATAATATTACATTTAATAGCAATTAGGTAATAAAGTTGTCGGATTTAATAAATCTAATATTTATAGAGTGTAATTAATTTAAATAATTTTCTTATTTAATAGATTATTATTGCTTTATCAAAGGAACTTTAATTTAAATTTATTACAAATAGAAACACCATTTAATATGAAGATCAAAAATAACTAAAATTCACTTAATATGAATACAAATAACTTTTCAAAGTTAAAATAAACCCTCCAGTTCTATTTAATCCAAATATAATTTTCATATTTTAATCTTTTGAATACTTATTTACATTTTTTAATAAGCAATTTAATGCTATTTAATTTACCATATTTATTGTATTTAAGTAATTTAAAATATTTGATATTTACAGCATATTAATAATGATTATTCTTATTTAAAGAGTTAAAGGATATGAAAGAAATACTTAAAATGAACATTTTAAAACAAATTTTATCTTAAATTTTAATATAAAAATCTATGATAATTTGGTTCTTCATATTATTTTTATTTTTTTTTTTTAAAATTCAAATTAATTCATCAATTTGTTTTTATCATTTATTAGTTCAAAGATTTTTTTAATTTTTGACAATTGTAAAGGAAGAGAGTCATCTCAAAAATAAAGTTAAAGCATAATTAATTAAATTCCTCACGAAATAGATTACTAAATAATTATTAAGACTAAAAAAATATTTTAAGCTTCACAAATTTTGATAAAATAATCGTTCTATTTTATTTTCTTCTTTTAAGTATTTAATCATTTTTTAATTAATAAAAGTTTTACTTCATTAATCAAATGCTTTTTTGAATTTAAATAGTTAAAATTTGGTTTATATCATCATCAATCATATTTAGCAAGATTATTCTTGTTTGATAGTTAATGAATAATAATTTAAGCAGAAATTAATTTAAAATTTTAAATAAATTAAGCAGATTCACTAACAGATGGGAAGATTATTTAATAGAAAGCTCATAATTACTTAATTAAAAAACAAATAACAAAGTTAAAATTTTGAGCTTATTTATTTGCTTCTTTATTTTGAAGTTATTTTTGAAAGTCTCCAGTTAATTAAAAATTTTCTCATAAAATTGCATATTCAACTTAAAAAAACAATTTATTGAAGAAAAAATAATCTTTTTAGAAATAATAATAATCGCATTATTTATTGTTTTTAAAATAACCATAGAAAATCTTATTAAAAGCAGGAAATAAGTATAAATTTAAAATAAATTCAAAGACAAGGAAAGAAAAGAAAAAAGAGTTTTCATGATAATATGATCTACCTACCTTTAAACTTCATAACTTAATAAAATTGGTTATCATATTTATGATAGATTCTCATTAAGTCAAAAAAGGCAATATTAAAATCTATTTCAAAGTTTCTAAAACAACAACAATTCTTAAGAACTCTTATTTCTACTTTCTCCTTAAAAATAGTTTGTAGTTTCCATAGAGTAATCAATAAGTAAATGAGATAATCTAATTTATACTATTTCGAATATTTTATTGCTACATGTTAAATAAGTAAATAAATAATGAATGTATTATAATAATTTTATATCTTTTTTTAATAGAAATATCATACAATAAACAAATAAGAGGTAGGTGTTAGTTAGTAAATAAATAAGATAATTAGGTAGGTAGATAGGTAGGTAAATAGATAGATAGATAGAGAGGCTTATTTAGTTGATTGTATATAGGAGACATTTTAAAATGAAAAATCGTTTGTTGATGAATGAATGTGTTTGGTAGAATTAGAATTAATTTATATAGCAAACTCTTTGAAGAATTGCTTAAATTTCTTTTTACTGGAAAAATAGAGAACAGAAGTAAGTCTCTCTCTTTTTCTTTCTCTTGCTAGCTTATTTGTTTGCTTGTTCAAATCAATATAAACAACAAAGACAAGCTAAGTGAAAGGCTCAATATAATAGAGTTTCCCGCATCATTTGAATTTTTATTTGAGTTTGATGATGAGTTGAGGACGCATTAACTAGATGTAATAGACCCATTTGGAGAGGATGTTCCATTTGGACAAGGAACGCATGAACCTGAAGTAATCTTAGTAGCTTTACTAGGGTCTCCATAGTAATTAAATTAACATTGACAAACATTTTTTGAAAAATTCCAAGGACTTGTTCCTTCACTGGTATCATAACAAATGCAACCTCCTTTATCTTAATTAATATAAGAACCAGGTCCGCATTGAGTACATGCACGACTATTCATTGAATATTAACCATCTGGACATTAACTGCATCCTGTAGGGGCACCTTAAGCACTAGCAACTGTTCCTGAATATCCTCTCTTGCAAGTGCATGAAGTAACAGTAGGTGATAAATCAATTGCATTTTGATCAAAGCATTTACAAAATCCTATTACTTTTGAGAATGGAGCATATGAATTAACAGGACAAGGACTGCATTAAGCAGCTGATGCAAATTGATTGTTTGCCAAATTGCTTGGTCCGTATGCATTTTGAGTCATAAAAAAGTTTTCTAAACAATAATCGCATTGAGAAATATCTCCTGGCTTAGTAGGTCCTGATAAGGTTCCACTTCCATTTGGACAAGCTGTACAAGTAGCAGCTGCTGCAACAATATTAGCTCCAACTGTAATAGCTGCTTTTGTCATGTAATAATTAAGTATACATTAATTGCACAATGAAACATCTCCATTTGTTAAATTAGGATCAGTAGTAGTTCCTAATGGACATTATTAACATGCACCATTAGTACTTGCATCTGTTCCATAATAACCCTAATTGCATTAGCATGTTTAATCTTATAAAGTTGCATTTGCAGCACAATCAGCCCTAACATAACCTAAACAAATAAAGACGAAAAAAAGAATTAAATTCTTGTTCATTTTTGCTTATTTTTTGACCTTGTTTCTATTCTTTATTAAGCAATTTCGTATTAAATTTTCTTACAAAAATTAATCAAAATTCATATAATGAATATATAGAAAACTTAATGTTTATTTATTAAATATACTTTTTTACCTAATAAAAATTATTAACAACTCTTCTCCATCAAAATGTTCTTTTAACAAGTAGTATGTATTTCCAATTAACTAACCAAATCAATCCCTTTTCTTTCTTTCTTTCAAGCGAAACTCATTTACATATATTTTATAGATTATATGAACAAAAAAACTCACACTTATTTGTTATCAATAGATTGGTAGATTACTACTTTTTCTATTTATAAAGCACAAAAACTTACCTCAAATAAATAATTACAAACTACTTCACATCCACCACTTCAGAACAGTCTAAGAATATCAATAATTAGCATAAAATTTAATATATTCTCAATTTCTTAATCAATTTTTTCAAAAACTAAACGAGTTTGTAAGAAATAAACCATTATCTATCAATCAATCAATAAAAAAATCACTTTTAATTAAAAAAACATTTAGATGTTTTATTCTAACTAAATAAAAAAATTTTATTTTGATTTTCAATGAGTTTAACTAAAATTATATATTAATAAAGTTTTTTAAATGAACACTAAGCAAATTATTAATTATACAATTAAAGTAAACATGTATTCAATAAAGATACCAAAATACCAAACAAAGGAACGGATCTATTGATATCTTTAAAATAAAATATAAAAAATGAGTTTGTTAAATTATGAAAAAGTTCAAATTGAGCTAAAAAATAAATCAATTACGGCATTATTTTCAAATGTGATATTTTTAAAATTTATCTTGGTTATTGTTTCTTAATATTAGTTTTCTTAAGAGTATTTTATGTAAAACTTTTTATATGATTGTATGTAATTCTTCTTTGCTAAACAGAGTCTCAATAACATGTTTTAATTCTTTTTTTGTCTTGCCTTTTGAGAAATATGATTATTTAGATTTAATTAAATGAATATGAAATAATGAGAGATTAAAGTATATTTTGAAAATTTTAGTCTTGTTTATGCTCCACAGAAATATATATTATTCTAGTGATTCAATCAAATAGGATTCTTGGATAGAAATACATGAAAGCAAATATAAAATTGAAAGAACCACTGAAATAAATTTAATTTTATGTAAATGAATTTGTCGAAATAGCATTAATAAACTGATATTAATAGAATAAATTGTTAAGAATCCAGAATATTTAACAGTAGTCAATATTTTTTAACTGAATAACTTTTGTAAAACAAAATTTAGTAAATTTGACAAGAGTATTTATATAAATAAATTATCAAACAAGAATTTTCTTTTTATTAGTAATAAAGGAATCCAAATAAACGTATTATTTACTTTAAATTAATCTATTAGCTTCTTTTTCTTTTAGCCATAATTAATAAAGCTAAAGGAATGCATATTATATAAAAAATTAGTGATAAAGTTTTAAATGTAAAATAGTTTGAATAGGAATGATATTTCTATCCAAAAATTAATTTTATTTTCTAAATATTATTTTACTTAATCAAAATTTTTGTTATTTTAATACTTAACAAACGATAGATAAGTTAAAGTGAAGAATACAAAAAAATTAGGATTATTCATTACTTAAAATGAGATCTTTGTAAATATTGTCAAAAGAAAATGAGTTAAACTATTATTTGAGTTAAAACAAATGGAAACCTATAATATTGTAAATAAATTCTCAAGATCAATTAAGATCAATGAATGAGTTATTATTTATGATAGCTCTCTTTCTTACAAAATTAATGAAGAAAAAATTAAGAGAGAGGAGACATTTTGAAAAGAAATCCTTAAAAAATTAATTCATATATATTATTTCCTTAATTTTCAATAAAATCTTTATGAAAAAAACTTAGGTTTCCATTTGTTTTACAATTTGTAATTTACAAAATATTATGAAAAATAAACTATTTTATATATAAATTACTACTAAAAGCTATTAAAGATAATTATGTCACCATATAAACCTATCAAAGGCAGCAAACCTCTTAGGGGGCAATTGAATTATACATTTTTTTATTACACCTTTGAGCAGTGTATGAATTAAGAATATATAGTTTGAATTTATTGTTTTTGAAATAAATTTATTGTTTTATTAATAAAATGATTTTTACTGTTTTAGTAAAAATGAAAATGAATTTTGATTTGAAAGAAATTAAGCAGAAAGGAATGGAATCTGATCAAAGATATATGATTTGCTCATAGAATTTTCTTTTTTATTTGAATAGATATTAATTTAGAAATATATTTATTGAGTGATTTATTTATTAATTGATGATTTATGTGATTCTTTTTTTTGAGTTAATTAAGAATAATTGTTAACTAAGAAAAAATTGACAAATTTCTACATATTAATTAAATAGTAAAAAACAAATGTAAGAGAGAGCAGTAGAAAATTTGCAATTGCAAGCAGAAAGATGCTTGGAATTGACTGAATGGCAAGCAGAAAGATTGCTTAAAAATAAAAAGACATAGGATGTATTTTTAAATATAAGTGTAATTACATTATTTTTTAAAAGGAGAATGAATTAAGTTCTTGAATAAGAATAAATAACTAAATAGATTATGATTGATATTTAATGAAATTAATGTTTTTGTAATTTGTTATTAAACAGCATTGCTATGAAGAAGATAGTCTTGTTTAGAGAAAAGCATGTATTTTATAAGCTGTTTTTAAGAGATTATGCAAGGATTAAGGATAAGTTATGTTAAACTGTGTAAGATCTTATTAAAAAGTACCCAAAAATAAAGTGCCATAGAATGCTTGTGAAAAAGAATTACTAAATTTTATATCTTGTGCTGAAAGGCTTAGTCTCATACCCTTAGCTAACTAGGAAGTTATTTGAGAAGTTGACATTTAATCAAAGATCATTTTGTAAATATAAAATCTTACTATGAAATATAAAAATAAAGCAAAACAATCTCATTACCCTAATGACTTTAAGAAAAGATCGAACTCGCTGTATTTTATCAGATAAACAGTCTTCAATAAAAACAAAAAGGGATAGATAAACCTTTGTAAATATTTTGCAAACAGAAAAAACTAAATTAAACAAACATCCACATCAAAAACAAGTAAAAAAATATAAATAAATAAACATATCCATTCTATATTATAAAACCAATTAACTAAATAAATTATTTTAATATTCTTTATGTCTATTAAATTGTTCATTTGTTTGTTTATGCTTCAAAATAAATAGATTTAAAACCACAAAGATTCAATCAAATTCTATTAAATGTAAGACAAAATACCATTCATTATTTGTTTAAAGTTATTTAAAGGGATTTCTTTTGGCAAATAGTGAAAGCTAAATGAAAAACCATTTTAATCAAATGAAAAAAATAAACAAGTTCATTCATTCATTTATTTTTAAAATTTAATAATACTTACCTTTAATATTTTTTTGATCACTGAATTATTTTTTTTCATGTTTAAAAATAAATAATACTTTTATTATCAGATAAAATGTTAATATAAAAATAAATAAGCCTTTTGAAATCTATTGGTGAAATATGAAAAGAAAATCAATGCTTTTTCAATAAAATCAAATTCATTAGTTAGTAATTATAAACATTGCTAATACATATTTTTTAAATTCTGTATGCTTATGAAATTAATTGTTAATGCTTAAGAATAGATTGAATCTATGATCAAATTAAAATATTAAAACATTTTTTATATCTTTAAAATTTGAGTTTGAATTAAATTATGATAGATATTGTGCTAATTAAAAAATCTTGATTTATATTTATAAGAAGGCTATGTTTATTTTTAACTTTTTAAAAAATAGCGTTAATATCAATTTTAATCAGCTTTTCGACTTACAGTATTTTTTAAATATTTAAAAATAAACCCCTACTTTTTTCTATTTTTTCATTAGTAAAGTATCTTAAAAGTTATCAAAATCAATTAATTTCTAAATTTTGAACTGAAAAATATATTCTTTAGTCATTTAATTTATGATAGATTTAAAAATCAAATAAAACTTGGATGATGTTTTCAGATTAAAATATATTAAATAATTATCACAATATTTTTATTTCGGAAAATTCCCGACATTATGAATTAAATACTAAAAAATTGTATGATTTTACATTAGGATTAGCAGCTAGTGAGTTCATTGATTTAGAAACTTGCTTAGAGAAATAAAAAGGTTAAAAAGATTATTTTACAAATACAAAGCACAACAACATAATCCTTTAAAATATCTTGAGCATATAATAATAATAATAGTATCAAGAAGTAAGATTCTCTTAAAACTTTGTTTTATCAATAATACTGTTAAAAAATTTATTTTTATTGAGGAAGGAATCTTCTTTATATTTGCATCTGACAATAAATTATTTTATTTAAAAAGCAATAGTTTTGTTTGAAATTGATGATAGAATAAAAAACAAATTTGCTAAGATTTTTATATTGTATAAAGTGATTGATAATAAGATAAGTATTATTGTTTAAAATAAATAAATTCTACTTAAATTAGCAAATAAAATTGAATCATTTATGCAATTATTAAAATTTTTCTTATTCTCTTTTGACTTAATCTAATTCATTTTAAGCTATTTATCTTTCAATGTGCTAGTTTGCTCCATCAATCTTAGTATTATATTTGGTTTCTATTTTAATTGTAAATGGATATTAACTATTTTCAAAAGAAATAAGCCAATAAATATGAATTAATTAATTACCTGCAATAATTCTAAAGTCATTAACTTCTACAGCAGGATATTCTTTTATTTAAAAACATTTTATTGCTCAAATAATTTAATCCTGTTAATTACTTAGTAAGTAAAATTACTTTTTTATTCAGCTCCTTCTTCTGAGTTGGAATCTTTATCAGATGAATTCTTTTATGCTATTATTTGTTGTCAATTAACAAATGAAATACAATCAATAAGTAAACAAAATATTTACTTTTATTCTTAGAAATAGAGATTCCCTTTTTAAGTAAATCGCCGATAAAATGATTGCCAATTTCAACTAATATCTTTTAATTAATTTAACAGAAAAATAAAATCAATTGTCTATCAAAATAAATGATCAATCAACAAATGTTAATAAAATAAGCAACAGTAATGCTTTCAATTATTTACTGTTCTTGCTTTCTCATCTATATATGGCTTTTCTTGCTTTTCCTACTTCAAAAGTGATATCAATTCTTCTAAATTGCTTTATTCAAAGTAGTGGCTGTTTTCTTTTTCTGTCATTTTAACCTAACTAATTACTGACTAACTTAATAATTTATATATGTTTCTATTTAAATTTGCAATCTAAAAATATCCGCGAAATTATGATTTTCTTTATACAAAAAAATATAAGCCAATATTTAGTTTTTAATAAAATAATCACAATCAATCATCTATTATTATATCTCTTTTATTCTTTTAGTATCTATTTATCTTTATATCTATTTTTAATTCAACAAATTAAATTGATCTCAATTTAAAATAATATAGTTCTTGAATAAAAGAAGCAGTTTATTTCATTAGTTTTCACAAATAAATTTTTAAATTCTCTTGTTAGGTTGTGTGATCCATTTAAATTAAACTATTGGTATAAATATACTTGATATTTAATTTACTCAATCTCTTAAAATTAAATTATTTCAAAACAACATAAAACATTAATAAATATTTACTGTATTTATTCGCGAGGAGAGACGAAGATGAAAAATTATTAACTACGAAATTTTCACTTTTCGTCTGGTCAAAATTTAAAAAAATGAAGAGACGCAAATATTGAATTAGTGAATAATTACAGTAATTATTCATTTAAATCATTCAAAATTAAAATTTTATGTTTCCTTAATATTAAATTGAGAAATTTGTAACAATGCAATTAAATGAATATTTTAATATTTTATTAACAATTATACCTTTGAAGAAGAGAAGACATGATGATTTTTGATTAGCTATTAGGATGTTTTTTTAGTAAATTGTTATTTAAAATGAAGAATATTTGTTTGGGTAAAAGAATAAGAAAAGCATTTGTTGATGTGAAATTTAACAAAAAATATTGAATAAACTCAATAATATTTAATGAATTAAATTTAAATAAAAAATAGTATTTGAATGTATGTAATTAGAATGATTGAAATTCATGATTAAAGATTTATATTTAAAAATGAAAAAGATTAAATGATTATTTTGGTAACAATTATGAATAGACGAGATCATTATTTAATTATAATTTGTTGTTAGGCTGATTTTTTTGCCAAATTTTAATTAAAACGAATAACATTTCTTTAGAATAAGCATTTGTTACAAGAAATTTAATAAAAATTGTTTGAAATAAAATTAATGAAATTTAATTTTAATAAGATAAAAATATTTTTTTTAAGAAATCCAATTTGAATTAATTTTTATTCAATATTGAAATAATTGATTAAAGTGTATTAAGAATTATTAAAATTATCAAACAATGGTTTGATTTAAAAATGAAAAATATTAAATGAAAATTTCATTGACTACTATATATTAGAATAATAGATGAGATGATGATTTAATAAGCCTTTATTGTTAGGTTGTTTTTCTTGTAATATTTTTAGTAAGATGAAGAGTATTTATTTGAACTAGAATGTGATAGAAGCGAACTTAGAGACTGGCCTATTTAATAAAGTGTAATAGAAGTAGTAGAAGGAAAGAGTTAAGAAGAGATGAATGAATGAATAAATGAATAGATGGAAAGTAAGAAATAGGATATATTTATTAAGAGGAGTACTATGAATATATATTGTAATTAAATAAATTATTAAATTTTACAAATTTGAAGAAATAGTTAAGAATATAAGTAAAATCCTAAAAATAAATAAATTAATTAATTAATAATCAAATAAACAACTAAATTATTAGATTAAGTCAATTAAAACTTCAAGTATTAGCAATCAAGTAATATCAAATGGTAACAGCAAATTATCAATTTTCTTTTCATTTAACAAATTATAATCGTATACACTTGAAGCATTTTATTAATGATTATTTAAATGTAATTAGAATACAGAAGATCTCCCTCAGGATTAGGATTATGAAAATTAAGTTAAAAACGATAATGTTAATTTAGATTTTAACGCTTCAAATGATGTAGATAAAAATTAATAGATTTACGGATCTGACTATGTTGCTAATAATTAACAACCAACCTCTGCTGAAGGCAGAAGTTAGGCCAATTCAATCTAATCCAAACCCGAACCTCCAAAAGCAAAAGTTCCTGCCAACGCTTTGGACATTAGAGCTGCAGGCCATCCAGGAGTTTGCGTCGCCCACTTTATATTAAAATTATATTCTCTCTTATGGTAATAAAAATGATTTATTTGCATATTTCGTTTATAAATAGAAAGCTAAGCTGACAAAAATAACAAGCAATAAAAAAGAAAGCAAAGCAAGGATTATATAACAAAAATTAAAATGATTTAAAGATGATTTTGTCTTTTATTGACTAGAAATAAACAAATAGCAATCCAATTTAACTGTAGCAAATTGAGATCAAACAAACTTATACAAATTATCCGAAATTGACCTATTTTAACATTATTTATATTAAAATAAAAATAAGCTTCTTCTTGATTAACAAAGACCACAATACTATTTGTTTTGTGCTTACCCTCCTCTTTTCTGCTTTTGATTTTTGGATTGTGAAAAACATTACTGGAAGGTAAAAATAAATAAAGAATTATTATTGTTTGTTTATATTAAAAGAGACAAGACAAACAAACATATAGATAGATAGATGATAATTAAATAGATTTTAAAGTTATTTTTTATATTGAAATTAATAATAGAAAATTGGTATTATTGAAATGGTAATGCAGTGTTGATGAAAATGGAGATGAAAAGTGGTTCTTTGAATCCACCGAACCTAGAATTGTAAATAATTTTAATATTTTGATTCAAAAATAATTGAAATGTTTTAAAATAGAAACCAAATCAAGTAGACTCTACATTCTTTTGGTTCATATAATTTTCTGTTTGTGCTATTTGGCTACTTGTATCTCTCTATGAACTTTTCACTTTAAGCTTTTTCTGGGTAAATCAACTAAAAATAATAAGCAACAACGACAACAATTAGCATTTACTTTATTTGTATTTAATTTAAATAGCTGCTTTTGGCATTAGTTTGCTTCTTCATTCATAGTGTAAATTTCAGTGGTTTCTATAAGTGCAGAGGAGGTAACAATTTATTAATTAATCAATTCTACCCTATTCGTTAAAAAAAGCAATCATTAAACAATATTTTAAAAATAAAAAGAACATTAGAAGAAAATAAAGAGCTATATGGCAACTTTGGGAATGAAAGCTATTGCTAGTAATATGTGATCATAATAATTAAATTTTAAATTATAAACATCTAATATTCTTGTTATTATTCGCTGCTGCTTTATTTATTATTTTTCATTTCTTTTCCTTCTTTGTTTTCCAAACATCTTCAACTTATTTATTTCTTTTCTAATTGTTAATTTATTTGCTCTTCATTTCTGATCAATTTTGTATCAAAACCATTTAAAAATTAAAATTTTTGCAGATTAAGTAAATAAAACCCAACACTTTCTTTTTTGATTATTTCTGATTTATTTTGTTTTTGTAATTTTAAAAATTTTACTTTATCTTGAGCTTGCTCTTTATTTGTGTAAAATCAATTTAACCTGTTAAAATTAATTTCTTTTTGTAGATTTTTCTAATATTTTATTTGCTTAAAAATCAAATTTAAAAGAATAATGATAAGTAAATTCTCAATTTTATTATTTCTTTTAATAAAAAAGATTTAAAATTAAATGAAACAAGTATGGAGGAATAAAAAAGCTGCATGATATTTTTAATCTAAATAAAATCACCTTAAATGCTCATTACCTCATTAATAAGAGCTACTTTCAGATAGAATTTGTTTATAAATTTAAATATAAGACAGTTTAGATATTTTTTGAATTTAATTTAAGATTTTTAAATGATAAACTATTTAAAATTAATAATATTTTTTGTATTGTTTCAAAAATTATTTTTAAAATTAAAAAAAGGAAATTAATTTAATAAGAAAACTAGCTCCTATGCAATATTTATTCAATTTGAATTCTAACAATAATTTTTTGTTTTTATCTAATCAATTAATGTAATAAAAAATTAGGCCAATCATCCTTATTCCTTTTTTGGATAGGATTTTTTAAAGGCTTTATGTCAGTTCAGGATAGTCTAATTAAAAAAATTAACTCCATTTTTCTTGTTTGAGAAATAATTTAATTATTTTTTTGCTCACTTTAGACACTTTAAACGATTTATTCTTCTTTGTTTAAGAACTTGTTTAGATATATAATTTACTTATTCCCATCCCATGAAAGTAAGTATTTTCTAAAATAAATTATTTTTTTTAATAGTTTTCTGCTTATGATAGACAATATCTATTCTAATTTATTTTTGTTTATTTATATCTGTAGTTATTTCAATATAGAATTTGTTTAATATATTGTTAAGCCTTTATAGCTCAGCTGGGAGAGCGTAAGACTGAAGATCTTACGGTCCTCGGTTCGATCCCGAGTGAAGGCATTTTTTATTCTTTTTTGTAATTAAATGCTTAATTTGTTTTGAAAATAAAATATTCTAATAAAATTTAAAGAAAAAAGTTATTTTCATTAAAAATTAATAGCAATTAATTTGTTATAAATTTACAGAATAAGGTTTTTATTTTGATTTTTAAAGAAGAAAGTTATATTAATTATCAATAAAATCAAAAATAAATAGAATATTCAATAGGCTCTTAATAAACAGAATATGGTTTTATTTTCATTTATTTAACTTCAAATTCTTCATTTTAAAGTTTGTTTACTTTTTAACTTTATTTGAATTTCCAAAAATTATTCAAAATTTTGTTACAAGTATTTAAAGCTTTTAAGCTTTTTTATTACAAATCTATTGATATATGTTCTTTGGTAGTTCTTTTTTTTCACATAAATTATTTTGTTGCTATCCTCTTATTTAAATTCAAGCTTGGATTTTAAATTTTTAAATAAAAAAGTAATGATAATATTATTAATTTTTTGAGAAAATAAAAATTTCATAAAAATATTAAAACTTAAAACAAACAAGCAAGCAAAGCATTAAAGTAGTATATGGATTACATAGGGTAAGAAATGAAGCTGGTTATTTTGATTTTGCTTTTAACTTTTGCTGTTGTTTTTCCTACTAAAGGAAAATATTGTGATCAGGAAAGAAATTTTAATAGATATTTTTCTTAGTATATAGATCCTGTTCGCTCTACTTTGATTTTAGGAAATAAAATTTTTGATAAAACTTATTAGAATGAATATTTTACCTGTAAGTGATGATATTAAGGCATAAAAAGTATCTATAAAAATTTTTTCCTCCTTTTGAAGTGAAATCATTTTTAATGCGTAAAACATTTGTGATTTGCAGTTTAATATTTTTGTAATAATTTAAATGATTAATAAATCACACAAAATTTTATTTTAAAGAAAAGAATAAATATTTTGCTTTAATTAAACTGATTTAAAGATTAATTATTGATATAATTGATAAATTTACAATGTCTATAACCGAAATAAATAAACTTAGATCAAAATAAATATATTTATTTCATTCTCATAAACTTCTTTAATTAAAAACATCTGCAAAAATTAAAATTTATTTGTTTTTATCCTTTTTTTGGTAAAAAATATTATCAATCAAAATTTAATTCTTCTAAATCTTCCTACTTATTAATTATTTCTACTTAATCTCCAGGACTTAGACAAACACAAGGTACTATTTCTTCGTTTTTTGAAATTTATAAATCCATTACAAACTTTGAATTATCAGATTTGTTGTAGAATCTCAATTTTTTCTCTATTGGGTTAAATTCTAAGCATACAATTTAGCCTGTAGTAAATTAAAATGATTTCTTAACATGATGCTACTCTGTATGAGAATGTGACCAACAAAGCCCATGAGATGATATCTAATAATACCCATAGCCTATTTTATCATACTTAAACACATATTGTGAATCTTTAATGCTTTTTGTAAAACATATTCCTACACCGATCCAATCTTTAAGATTAACTATTTTAAATTGAAATCTAGTAGTTTTTGTTAAATCTAATTATTACTAAACTAATCCAAATAAAAGTCTTTCATTAGAGTTATTAACTAGACTTGTTTGAGAAATTAATGTGAGTTTGGGAGATTTTGTATCTTCAGAAAAGCAGTATTCTACTAATTAGCTTTGATAAATATTCTAATAGTTCATCATAAAAGGATATGTCTAAACAAGATATTTGTTAAGTTGAGTATTAAAACTACTTGCTCTTGATTGTTTACAGTTTTGTTTAAATTACTAAATTTTTGAAGAATTTTCAATTTCATTTTTATATTTTTCATTTGATTTTAATTAAATCATATGATCAACTTGCTCTTATATCAAATTAAGTTCTTTGCTCTTATAGAAAGCTAAATTAAATTGGATTTTTCTCACATATTTTATCAAATATAAATTGAGATAATAGAGGATCTTATTTGCCTAAATATTCTTTTATTTAGTTTAAAAATTCTTATGAACAATAATTTGTTTTATTTGAAATCAATTTCATAATTTCATCAGAAATTGATTAATTTTTTTCTAATGGAATTATATTTTGACGAAGTTAATCAATATTAATTATCACTAGTCTATCTAACTATTTGATTTAAGAAAGAGTATATTCTTTGAAATAATTTAAGTTTACTTATTAAAACTATTCTTCTAATAAAGAATATTTTCTAAGAATATCAGATAAAAGTGATGTATTCTACTCTTTCTATGATAAAGAATCACACATTAATTTCTTTAATTCTTCAATTTTAATTAAATTATTCTGGTTATTTTCTATTAAAATGTCTCTCAGTTTATTTATTTTAGAAATTTGTTGGTATTGCTCAAGAATTTAACTACGCTCTTAAACCGAATTAATAACTTTTTTTAACAGAGATCTATTTATTTTTAAATTTCTTCCTTAAACTCATGGAAAAATTATATTATTATTTTAGATTCGATTGTTTCTATATTTTAACTTTCTTTCATTTTAGCAATCAAATCATTTAAAATTTAGTATTTATTCACAGGAGGCTATCTTTTAATATTTATTTCTCTCCATTTTCAATAATCTAACTGACTGAAATTATTTAAGTGAGTTCTAAGTCTTTATCTTCACTTATTCATAACTCGCATAACTACAAAAACTCTTTTCATGTTAAGAAATTATAAGTCTTTTTAAGGATGTTTGGAGCATTTATTTTGAGATTGCATTTATATTATTTTTGATTTAATTAATCCTTTTACTTTCACAAAAACAGCAAGTTATATATAATATTTTGACTTATCTCTAATCTTATTCTTTCTACAAATTTTTAAAAATACAATCTTCAATCAATCAATTAAAGATGTTAATTAATAATAATACAAAATTTAACAATATTTTTTATATTTTTTATTAAAACTTTCATACTGAGTACCTGATTAATGCAAATCATAAATAATTAACTAAATAAATATTACTAAAATTTAGCGAAAAATCAATAAATACCACCTCAGAAGTGATAAATTTTTATACACTTGTTTTTATCTTAAAAAAAATAATAATATCTCAAAAAATTTTAGAGTTTTTGATATATTCCACATAAAATATTATTAAGAGATTTAACTCCGAAAAGAATTTTATTAACTGGAAACATAAAGGTATATAGAACATATTTTAACGAATATAATTTTAAATCAAAGGAGGTCAAATACAAGCTCATTGAAGGATTCACCAGAAAAAATCAATCAAAATTTATTTCTTAATTCATTAAACAAGATAGAAATATCATAAATTAGCTATTTATGAATTTCTCAATAGGACTTCATAATGATCTTAAATTTAAATATTAAATTTTCATTAGATTTATGGAAATGTGTTTTAAATGTATGATTTATGTTACATAAGTAAAAATGTAGTGTAGGAATTTAGAATATTAAATAATAAAATTAAAAAAATATAAGATATACATAAAAAAAGTGTTGCAATTTCTATTGGCATAACATCAAATTGGCAAAAAAAATTATTTTAGTGAGGATTTGTTTAAATTAGGAAATAAATCAATTAAATAATCATAAGAATGAGAGAAAATATAAATAATGAAATTTTAATTTGCTGAAAGAGTATTTGAAATTGCAAATAACAATTTTAGTTAACATATCTGACAAAAATAAGAAAGATTTTACTATACTGTATAAAAATAAATTATTTATAGTAAATCAATCATTAAATATATGTAATTTAGGTTTTTATTTTTATTAACTTTTTATATGAGTTAAATTAATAATCAGTTTCTTTTTCCTAAAGTTATTATTTAAATAAATAATTAATAGATAAATAGATTATTTAACATCTTCTTAAAATTGAAAAGAATCAATTAGTAATGAATTAGTTATAAAAAGGTTTAATTACACTTCTTATTTTAGGAGAATTAAAGAATACATATTTATTAAATTTCTATTTATCTTTCAGATTAGTAGTCTATTGAAATACTTCAGAGCCAGAGTTTTACAATCTTCAGAGAAAATTGTATTTTGTGTTTAGCTGAAATAGACTGAAAAAAAACCTTTAATTTTATAAATACAACCTATTATAATATTAATATCAGAGATGGGGATGAAGGTATATTTTTTGAGTTTGTGAACATTTATTTTCCTCAGCGAATGTATCCAATTTTTGGTTTGCAAATAAAAATTATTTCACTTCACAAAGGTTACTAAAATTTGACTTTGTGAAAAAAAAAAATTAATTTGTGAACTCAATTTTTGTTCGTTTCTAGAAAATTTTATGAATCAAAGAATTTTAATTTTATGGAGTAAAATTGGAAAATATTTTTGTTTTGAAAATTAAAACTAAATAAAATTTAAATTGAAACCTGAAACTAGCAGGTTAAATAAACTAGAAATGTAGATTTGCTATATATTCAAAACTCATCCCTACTATTTTCTCTATATGTAGAAATTCAAGTCACCCAAGTTGTTATTAAATAAAACTAAAACTATCTAAAATTTAATTCTTAAAAAACTTTAAAATATATTTTTCTTTCTTTATTTAGTCTCATTTTCGCTTTCATCTTTTATCTTCAATATATTTCTAATTTATTTTCTTGTTATTTTAGCACCAGTGAAAGAAAGTGCCTATTAATTATTAGCCATAATTATATATATTACATAGAATTTTAACAATAAAAAATTACTGTGTAGGGTTCAGCTCTATTTACATTTAAATTAAATGAAAAAATTGTATTAAAATTTTTTTGATTATTTTTATTTAAACAACTTACTCCAAAAAATCAAGAAATATTTGGAGATATATTTGTGGAGGTCTGGAGGTTAATTTTTCTAAAATTTTATGAATAATAAATTGTATCAATTATTCCTGTCTCTTCCTCCATTATTTCATACATTATATGAGAATTCTCTAAGATTACAATCATTATTAATTAGGGTTTATCTTTTGTTCAGTAAGGTATTCCTGACTTTGGTTGATTAGCTATCTCCATGGAACCATCTAAAAACTTACTAGACCACCTAACTACTGTTCTTTTTTAAGGAGCTTTATCTTTTTCAAGTGCTGGTCATGAATATTTGTAGCTATAGTTTCAAGTATTGTTCTGATTTAAATATGTTTTCTTCATTTATATTTAATAAAAAAAAGAGTAAAATTTCAATCAATTTTTCTTATTTTCTTCAATATAAAAAGATCTGAACTCTTCAAAGTAATTATTATTTTATTCTAATTCTATGTAATCAGGTACACGCTATCTTAATAAAAAGTAAATATTTTGCTTAATAAATAGATAATAAAAAAAAGTAACAATACTAATTGAATACTCATAATATACCAATATTTAATTGATTCTCCTTTCAATTAATTACTTCATCAAATTATTTTCTCTTTATTAACTTTATTATACAAGTATATTAGACAATAAAGATTTAGTTAAAGGTTGGACCAACTTCTCTCTTAATTTAATTTGTTTATTTTATTTACGATTCATAAATTTTAAAAAAGAGTTGTGATATTTAATTGAAAATAAATACATTATTTTGAAATTAAATTTTAGAAATATTTTTGATAATAAACTATTATGAAAAACCAAGATGACTAAAGTTATAAAAAAGTCTAAAGCATGATATCATAAGTATCTAAATAAAGAATAGATGATTAAAGTTATAGATATTCATCTTTTATTTCATAAGGATTTGAAAATTGGTTTTTTTTAGATTTCATATTCATTCAAATAAAAATTTTTAGAGACAAACTAAGAATTTAAATATTAAAAATGAATTAACCTTTATTTTTCTAAAATTATTGGGAATAAATAAAATATTTTTTCTTTTTTTTAGAATGATTTATGTGTCTTTAATTTTTAATTGAGTTGAAACAATTTTTAAATTGATTAAAAATTCTAGAAATAATAAATAAACAAATTTTAATTTGCAAAATCCAGTTATTGCATTACACTAAGTATTAAATTTCTAATAAAATTATCATCAAAGATAACTAGTTTATTACTCAGAATTCTTTTTTGTATTTTTCTAAAAATTGCTTGAATTCTACTTTGAAAATTTGCTTGATTGAAAGTATTCACAAACATAAAAAAAAACTTAAATTCACTACAACAGTCATCAATTTTAAAAATCTATGTAAGATTTAAAAGGCCATATTTTCTTTTAAAAAATTATTAATATATTTTAATTTTTTTACATTTCAGAAATATTTATCATTAAAGGATTTTTTTGTGAATCAATATTATCATTTGCTTGAATAAAAGAGTAGACGCTTGGATAAAAATATTTGTAATTATTTCATTCATGTTAATTCTTTACTTCATTTGTATTATTTTAATTTCAATTTACTGAGTAGAATTTTTACAAAAATAAATGATTATTTAATTCCATTGGGAAATAATTCATGAATGATGAATCTCCATTTAATTTATTCTGACTGTTAAATAAGTATTCATTTTTAAATTATATTGATAGCAATTTTAAAATCAACTTACCTTAAATCAATTTTTTATTTCTTAAGTTTATAATTTCCCATTTCTGAAGCAAGTGGCTTGGCCCCATCTGAACCTATGTTGTTTTCACTAATTAAAATTAACAAAAAAATTTAAATAAATATTGTTGAATTCTTTGATTTCTTTAATTAAATTTGATAATATAAATATAATTTAAAAAATATATATATTAGTATGAGTAAAATGGTGATTATTGATAAAATTTGCTAATGATTTATCTAAAAAAAAAAATTAATCAAAATTAAGCTCAAAAGTTTAAATTTTAAGTACTTTAAAAAATCTTGTAAATAAGTTGTTTAAAAT
The DNA here is from genome assembly GCA_000231825.2 of Tetrahymena elliotti 4EA. NCBI lineage: Eukaryota > Ciliophora > Oligohymenophorea > Hymenostomatida > Tetrahymenidae > Tetrahymena > Tetrahymena elliotti. The sequence goes on from JH720295.1 coordinate 2,078,439, forward strand.
TAAAAAAGAAAAAATCACTTGATTTAAGATTTTGAATTTTGTTTCTTGAAAACGAAGTAAGATAGAAAATTAAATAAATTTACATATTTTAACTTTTAGATGTTTATTATTTTAAAATTAAATATTATTTTCTAGAAAATCATTTATTTTTCTTTTGATTATTGTTATTAAGTATCAATCTTATGCTTATTTGTTTTTGATAGATATAAACCATAAATAAAATGCCTAAAAGAATTATTTTGAATAAAAACAATAAATAAGTACATTTTTCTAGATTTTCAATAAGTCTTGTGTTTATTTGTAGACAATATCTGATTTCATATTCAATTATATGTGTTATTATCATTCATTCTATGTTTTATATGTTTTATTTTATTTTTGGATATCTGGCTAAGCATTTAAAATACAAGTTTTTTTCATGGCATTTTCTTGATGATGTAGATTAAAAATTAAATTTTTAAATTTATAAAAGGAAAGATTGATATTTTATGGAGAAATATTAACTTTAAAACATAAACTATTGCATATAAATCCAATTTAAATATTATAAAATAAGTTCTACTTATCTCATGTGATTATTCAAACTAAAAAAAATATCTTTCTATTTATTTATAATAATTTGTCATATAGCAATATAGCAAGGAATATAGAACTTAAATTATCTTTACTACCAATAATATATTGTGGTACCTTAGTAATTAAGATAGGAAGATATTTATGTCATTTTCTAAAAAATACTCTTATCAATAATGAAAATACAAAAAAAAAGTAATATTGATAGCAAAAATCTAAAAATTAAGATCTGTAATTAAGTATCAAATATTTTACATTTTTATTAAAAGAGTCACCAAAAATTTAGAGATTGAACAAAAAATATGAAAAAAAAACAACTGAGTTATATTTTGTTATTTTAAGCTTAATTAAATGAGCACTCCAAAATTTATTTTCAATCAAAATTGATGCTATCTAGTACTTCTGAATGATTAACAATTTCTATTTCATTTCCTGTATTACACAAGTTTACACAAAAGACAACTTCATCATTTTCTGGGATTTCAATATCCATTTAAAACTTAGTTTTATTAAATTGATTATAAAATTTTAATTTCTTTTCTAGAGGATTAAATTCTAAACAAATTTAATGGTTTGTACTAAAGCTAAATGAGTTATTATTATTATGTTAGTCTTGTCTTGAATTTGACCAACTATATCCATTACTTGATATCAAATAATAACCATTTCCTAATGTATTATACTAAAATTTATAATCGAGATTTAATATGGTTTTTACAAAACAAATTCCTAAACCTATCCAAGTTTTTAATTGAAGTACTTTAAATTGTATTCTTACTATTTTAGTGACATCTAAGGATGGATTTATTAAACCAAATCTGTTGACACTATTTGATGAATCATTAATTAAAATAGTTTTAGATTTCAGGGTGAGATTTGGGGGTTTTAATTCTTCACTAAAACAGTATTCGATTTGTTATTAATTCAAATAATAATCAATATGATTGATGGCAAAAGGAAGTGTTTCGACTAGATATTTCTAAAATTATTTATCAAATTCACTTATTTTAGATGAGCAGTTCTTTTTAAAAAGTAATCTTACTTCTTAAGAATTTGCTATTTCCTCATAATATTCTTAATTTATTTTTAATTTAATCAAATGATTAACTTGTTTATCAATTAAATCAATCTGTTTCTCATCAAGAAGCTCAAATTAAATTGGCTTTTTTTCACTTATTAAATCAAGTTTTATTTGGTTAAAAAATGGCTCAAATTTGTTAAATTGTTCTTTAATTTCCTCTAAAAATTTATTAGAACAAAAATTTGTTTTATTTGAAATTAATTTCATCAATTATTTTATTAACGAATTATTATTATTGTTGTCATTATTCTTTAGATTTATTGAATTTTAATTAGTTTCTTATCTGTAATCAGCACATAATACATCAAATTTCTTAATATTTGATAGAATTTGTTCTTTGAACCAGTTTAGATTTTCTAATTTAAATTAATCTTCAAACTGAGATTATCTTTTAAGTACTTCAGCCAAAAGTACCGAATTTGTCTCTTTATTCTATTAAAACTCTGCAATAAACTTCTTTAAATCTTCTACTTTTGTTGATTAATTTTAAATACTTTCTATTAAAATATTTCTAAACTACTTTATTTTTGAAATTTTCTAATATTGCTCAATTATTTGTTCATGATCTGATATCTGATTAGTTATTTTTTTTTAGTAGAAATCAATTTATTTTGATATTTCATCTTTTAATTAACTAAAAAAACTAATAATTTGAGATGATATTGAATGGTTGTTTTCAGTTTCTTTCATTCTTTGCATTAGATCTTTTATGATTTAGTAATTGTTAACTGGTGGCCACTTTTAAATGATTTATTTCTCTCCATTTTCGATAATTTATTTGATTGATATTATTTCAGTAGGAGAAAAATTAATGTCTTCACTTAAACACTCATCGCATAAATAAATGGATTGATTGTTTTCAAGATTTTATTGAGTATTTATAAACAAAATAGATTAATCTGAATGTAAAACGCATTTATTTTTATATTCTTTTTATAAAACATTCATTTTTTTATTTTTCTTTAATTATTAGGAATTTTCTTTTCTACTTATCTTTTTTTTTGATATATTTATATTATTTTCTGAACAGTTAATATATCTAATTATATTTTTTGTTTTATATTTTGCTTTATAGATAAAGCCACTCTATAAAAAAATATCTCTTTTGGCTTAATATTAATATTTTTAATATCAAATAATTAGAATTTCTTTTGATCAAACATTTTCTATTAAGGTTTACTTAAAAAAGAGGAGGAGGATTTTTTAGTTATTAATTTAAATTATTCTTTAAATGATAATCTTTTAAATTAGATATAATTTTTTAAGTTTAAAAAAATATTAATGAAAACCCGTATATAAATTTTTTAGAGATAAATTATATTTTTTATAAAATTCTTAATAATAAATAAAATATATTTTAATATTTTATATTTGTTTTTACAAAAAAATATGATCATACTATAAAACATAGAGATAAATTTATTTTCATGTTTAAAAATTTGTTGATTTAACAAAGTAATACTTCAATATTTTATTTCTTTATCTGATTCCTTTGGTAAATAATTCATGAAAGATGAATCTCCATTTAATTCATTTCATCATTTAAATAAACATTCATTTTTAAAAATAAATTGAAAGCAATTTTAAAATCAACTTACCTTAAATCAATTTTTAATTCTAAAGATTTTTATAATTTCCCATTTCTGAAGCAACTACTTTTGCCCCATTTGAATCTATGCTGTTGGATCTAATTAAAAGTAACAAAAATACTTACATAAATACAGTTATTTTACCCAAAGTATCTTGCAATTTTTGAATTTATTTTATTTTGATTTGTTTATTGAAATTTAAAATATAAAAAATAGTTCATTTTTTTGTTTCCCAAATATCATGATGACTACTGTATATCACTTATAAATTTCTTTATTTCTTCTCTTGATCCTAGATTTTTACTTATTTATAAATGCAATGGTTTTAATATCTAGATTTACTCCTAATTCTAGTAAATAAATAAATTATAATACTCTTAATATGATAATAATAAATAATTTTACCAGAAATTACAAATGATTTTTGTATTAAATTTTAATCTACAGACTCCCAGGATTTTACAACCGACTCTTGTATTTATTTAAAAGAAGTACATCTACAATAACCTGATTTAGTCATATTTGTAATTTTATATCCTTCCTCGTTCATTAAGTTAATTGATAGAAATCTTTTAAATTCTTTGTTTATGCTAACACCTAATGGTTAAAATAATCCAGTACTAACTGTAGGTATATTGATAATAGATATATCCTTGTCATTATCATATATATATTTAGTAATTACATCTTTTTAATCTACAGAACACTAATTCCAAACCAATTTACAATGATCATATAATTTTGCATTCAATAGTATTGACTATAAATATGATTATAAATTTGATTCAGATATCCAACCTTTTTTATTAGTGTGAATTATCAGTTTTCCTTTTTAAAAGTTTTTAACAGAGCATTTATTTTTGAATATAAATATGAGAAATGGTGGAAGCTTTTATCCTGTTGATAAGACTGTGAGCACTGTTGTGAATCTTCTTTTTTGGCCAAGAGTATTCTTAACACATACTTATTTATCCCCTTTATGATGATAAGTTTGTTTGGAAGTCATATTCATATAAGTTGGAGTTTAGTCCATATTAATAAACAAGCATTTCATTTTTTTAAAATAACAATCAAATTTCTCTGTGTCAGATTTAATTTTCATACATTGTTTAACAAAACTATTAATCTAAGACTCTATATCTAATTAAACCTTATTTTAGTAATGTGTAGAGACTCTTCTAAAGATATTTTTTCTTTTAAAAAATTTAGAAAACCATCTCTTGAAAATTTGAAATCACACTTTTATTCTGAGCTCTACTTTTTAAAGATCCTCTTTCCATTTTCTTAAAACCATTTAAAATTAATCGTAAGCCTATCCTCTCTTTGGTTAACCTTTACAATTTGGTCAATGTTTATCTAAATTACAATTAAGTCAGTATTTTATAAGCTTAAAATTTAAATTTTGATCAGTTACCATAAAATTATTTATTAGTCAGTGTGAAAAATAATTTGAATATGGTACAATAATATTATTTTTGTTTTATCTCCATATTTTAACAAATTATTTAATTTTTCTTTAATTTTTATATTTCATAATATATTTTTTTTAAATAACTTTTAATTTATTTGAAATAAAATTGCTTCAGTATCAATTGAATGAAAAGAATTTAAAATTTTCCATTTTCGTCTTTACTTCTTTTTCTTGAATAAAGACCATTAAAAATTCATAATTTTTTGATATTAATTTTTATTTGATTGAAATTGAATATTAGATTTAAATATTGGTTGATTCATAAAAAAGATTAAAGTTAAATATGATTTGATTCAGTATTTAATCATAATACCTAGAAAAAAGAACTTAAAAGCTTAAATAAAATCCAAATTCTGACTAATTATTGCAAATTGAATTAAAATACCATATTAATTATACTTTAAATTATTGAAAATATGAAATACCATTCAGATTAATTCAAATTTGAAAATAAATATAAATATGTATTAGGATTTGATTAAATTTGAGAAATTTGAAGTTAAGTATGATAGCTGTTCAATATTAATTTAGAATAATTAATTCAAAACGAAATTCAAATTAGATAACTAAAGTTACCAATAAATAAAAGAATAAGATGAGAATTATTTAAAAAAGCTTTCACTGTCAAGAAAGAAAGACTGAGAATTTCTCAAAGGAAAGTGAAAACAGAAGAATAATTAAGCTCAAAAAGAAATAAGTTAGTGATAGAAAGACTCTTATTAGCTTTGAAGAGATGTTTTAGGGAAATGGAATTTATGGTTCTCCTCAAAAAGATAACAAATCAACATCCAAATTAAATGATACGCAATAATCCATCCTTACTTTAATTTACTCAACCACCTTTTATATTATAGTGAAAAAGATACTGATGAAAACTTTGAGGATGAACCTACCTTCTTAGACAAGATTATTAATTCCAATGAATTCAATAAATTATCAAAAGAGAATGAATTCATAACAGTTTTGAAAAAATTAATGTAAGGAAAGGACAGTAATTACAGTGCAATTAATTTCTCATTTCCATGCAGTTATTTCCTATTCCTAATTGAAAGATCTGCAAACATCCTATGCATCTAAATAAAAACAGTAGTTATGCCCATTAATACACCTGGAGATATTATTCTAGTAATTGTAGACTTAGAAAAGATGCTCTATTCTCTCTTTAAGAATATCAGGCTTACTCTACCTTAAATATTAATTTTAATACTCTACCTATTACCCCAACAATCTGTGCTTTCGCACATTCTATCTACTCTTTCTAACTAACCAGTGGATATTAGGGCTTTCAGAGAGTTTATCAGATTTTCAGAAGACAATCATGGTACGAGTTTAGCTCTGAAATAAAGAAACATTGATCCCTCTAATCAAGCATTTTCTATCTAAAAACTGATGCATGATTGTATCAGATAAATGGAAAGTCTACTCAAGTTTATCTTGGGAAAGCTATAAACACGAATAGATTAATCATTCTAAAAATTTCGTTGAAAGAAAGCAACCTACTAAGTTGATTAAAAGGTTAAAAAAGAAAAATTACATATTAAAAGTACAGGGATCATCTCATTCATATGCAATATGAAGAATATCTCCATACAAAAAGATACAAAAAGAGAGACTTAGAAAAATTAAAGGCAAAAGATTTGATTTTGTGACTGACATATACACTTCACTCTACTATTTAATTAATAAAGATAAACTAATCAATAAAACTATAGTAATGTATTCTTAGTATATTCATAACCATTTATGATATTTTTATTATATTGCAAATACATAGTATTTTACTTGAAAACTCTACTAAAAAAATAAAATATTTATCAGTGTTCTATGAGTAAAATTTGGTGAATGATTAAATTTTAATTTTAAGAAATATTGACCAAAATTTAAGTTTATAAAATACTGACTTACTCACTGAACTAATCTATCAGTTTTGACCCTCTCTTTACTTACAAAATTCTTAATAGAGTTCATCTTCAACATTTGGGAGTTTTAGGTTCTTCTATCTTTTTTATTTTATTTTTTTGGTTTCTTTTAGCTCTTAAATAGAAATAGATGAGCTCCTCCATTCAGAAATAGTATTTGGCTGAAAATGATTTTTATATTCAGGTATTTAGAATTCATTAAATTTGCTGCTGTTTAATTGTTGTTGTATTGCTTACTTAGCTTGACTGCTTCATTTTTTATGTTTAATGGATAAGCCATTCTGATCTCTTTCAATTTAAGATCCTCATTTTTATTATCATATTAATAATTAAACTCTTTCCAACTAAAGTATCTTTAATCTAATATTTATAAAAATAATTTCATTCAATTATTATATGATTAAGAAAGAAAAAATATTATTTTCTTAAATTTTACAATATCTTGTTGCTCTTTCTCTGCTAAAAGAAGATACTATGATAACTCTTCAAGCTGAACATATTGTTTTCTTCTTAATTCTTAATTTCTTTCAATCCTTCTAATTTAATATTTTATTCTCTTTCATATAAATATAATTCTTCCTCAATAAGTTCAGTTATTTACTATTCTGGTGTCATTTTATTGAGTTTTCATTGTCAGTTCCAACATCATCCTCATCATTTTAAAATCAATAAATTAATAAATTTCTTCTAAATTAAGTTTTTTATCAAATTAATCAACAATCTAAATTTCTTATATCATTTTATTTAGATTTCAATAAAAGTATTGAAGAAATTTCTTCTTTTATATGTTTTAAATCTGATTAGGTAATGTTTGATTTTTTAAATTTTGGGTCTAAATAACAACTTATTTTTAAGATAAATTAAGTTCTTTGATTTTTCTTATAGAGATTTTAAGTTACCATATCTTCTTCTTCATCATCTTCTTAAATGATTTATAAATACTATTAATTAATTATCTTAATTAAAGGTAATATTGATGATATTGCTGGCTTAGAGTTGATAATAACAGAGTTATTGTATGAAATTTTGACAGAAATGAAAGTCCTTTTGATCTTAGTTAATTGATAATTTATTTATAGCATCCTTTAGTTGGATTAACCTATCCACCATTAGGAAATATGAGTTCCACCTCGTGATAATTCTTAATTTTCGTTTTAGCTTTGCAATATTTAATTCCTCGCATTATTTAAATAATTCTTCACATTTTTAAGAAGATTTTCTAAAATACTTTGGGATATGGTAAAAGTATGGGACTAAAACGCCCATGAATATTCCAAAGATGGTAAATATATGGGGGGATATAAAACTAAAAATTTTCACTATAAATAATTAAATAGTGTTATAAACAATAGAATAGAATACAGTGTTATTCACTAAAAATATGGTATATTTGTTATATAATAATCATACATTACCCAAATTATCATCATAGATAACTTGTTTAGTCAAAAGGATTCTTATTTATATTTTCTAAAAATTACTTGAATTCTACTTCGAAAATTTGTATGTCAGAATTAAAAGGCAATATTTTCTTTTAAAAAATTTTTAATACTCTGAAATATTTCATTAAAGGTCTTTTTCGTGAATTAATATTATCATTTACTTGGATAAAAGAGTAGTTCCTTGGAAAAAAATATACTTTTAAAATATTTCTAACAATTTTACTTCATATTAATTCTTTACTTCATTTTTATTATTTAAATTTCTATTTACTTTTAAGAATTTTTACTAAAATATATGGTTAAACTTAAAAAAGTTAAATTTATTTTCATTTTAAAAACCTTTCGAATTTAACAAAATCAAACTTCAATATTTTATGTCTTTATTTAACTCCATTGATAAATAATTCATGAAAGATGAATCTCCATTTAATTTATTCTATCTTTTAATTAAGTATTCATTTCTAAAAATAAATTGAAAGCAATTTTAAAATCAACTTACCTTAAATCAATTTTTAATTTCTTAAGATTTTTATCATTTCCAATTTCTGAAGCAAGTGCTTTTGCCCCATCTGAACCTATGCTGTTTTCACTAATTAAAATTAACAAAAATACTTAAATAAATATTGTTTAATTGTTTGATTT
>JH720295.1:2088459-2099149 GCA_000231825.2 Tetrahymena elliotti 4EA
AGAAAATGTGTAAAAAATTACTAGAGGTCAAGGGTTAAAGTGGAGAGATTAGTACATTTAGCTATTTCGGAAGCAAGTGCTTTTGCCCCATCTGAACCTATGCTGTTGTTGCTAATTAAAATTAACAAAAATACTTAAATAAATATTGTTTGATTTCTATCATTAAATTTGATAATTTAAATTTAAAATATATATTTATTTGAGTAAATAAATGGTGATTATTGATGAAAGTTTCATTATTTTTTTTGTTGCATTATTTTTATTGTATTTTTAAAATTTTATTTAATTTTTGAAAAGGAATTGTAAAATATACTTTTTATATATATTGAGTATTCTAGAGTATTTAAGATCTTTAAGAGCCTTTATTAAAATTAGAATAAATGAAATCACTTAGAATAAAAATAAAAATACTGCTTAAGTAGATGAGTATTTTTTGGAATAATAAGAATATCCATGCTTTTCTAAATTAGATAAAATCTAAGATAGTGGAGTTCTTTTAGATGGATTGAAGACAACAGTTTAAAGTAGAAGATCATAAATCTAGCTCTATCTATTAATTACTTCTTCTTAAACTAAAGAACATTACTAAAAAGGAATATTAAAATTATGAATATAATTCATTGCTTTTTTTGTGAGTACTAGCTCCAACTTGTCAAAATTATCTAAAAGTGCAAGACAAACACCAACCTAAAATATTTCACACTATTTGTTGTACAATAAATAATTTGTTAAATTACATTTTTTGTTTCTTTATAATTTACTTCAAAAGTGTATTAGAAGTTCTATTCAATAAATTCTGGTGATATATATCCTATTGTTCCACACTTTTTAAAATTATATGTTTAATAACTATACATCTTAAATATATTTACTGGCCCTTAAGCAGGAGTATAAATCTTGTCATTATAATAATAATAATAATAATATGGCATTCTTGTGGATTGATCAAAGTCAGCTAATCATAAAGTAATGATGACAAATTTATTTTAATTTATGAATTAGGAGAATAATACCTAGTTTGACAGTAGGTACATCAAGACCATTTTCAAGGTAAAGAATATTTTCTAATTTAATATCCCTATGGACAATATCATTGTAATTAAGATAGTTGACAACATCAATAATTTAAATTGCTAATTGCATTTTCTATTTTTCATTTAACAAGATATTTTCTTTCTTGAGTTTATTTAAGTATTATTTCAAGTTGCCTATGAGTTTATTTATTATTACAAATAATCACTTAAAACTTTTTAATTCAAAAAATAAATTTTACCAGAGCATTTTTCTAATTCAAAAACAACAAAATCATCTTCTTTTTAGACAGTTAAGTAGAAAAAGTCATAGAGCTTTATGACAAGAGGCATTTAACAGTCTCTCATAATTCCAACTTCTAAAACTACTTCGCTCTTTGATTTAATTCTTTAAACCTTTAGTGCTACTTTTCTGTTCTATACTTTGTTAAAAGCTCCCAATACTAAACCTTTAGCACCAACAGATATGAATTCTAAGTTGCTATCATACTTTAGATTATTTTAGAGATATTTCAGAATTTATTCATATTGCTCAACTTCAAAAGGTTTTTCTTTTAAGTCTATGAAATTTTTCATTAATTTTTAGAAATATTCCCCTTTCTATTAATAATAAAAATTAAATTTGTAAATTGTAACATAAATAATAAATGATTACTTGATTAAGCTAAGAGAGTTATAAAATTTCACTTTTCTTTTTCTCCTAACTCTATAAAACACTTTTATGAAGTTGGTTCAGTTGTTCTGATTGCTACTTCAGTTAAGCCTAAATTTTATTAAATTGAAGATAAAAAACACCAAAATGATTTTAAGAATACTTTGTTGAACACAGAAAACAGATTGATATTCAAATATTGTTAATTCTTGAGTATGAAGGCAATCAGTAAATCTATAGCAGAACTGCGCTTCTCAAATTAGAAATTTAGGCATTACTAAGCAATTAAGTAGATTTATGATTACCTATCAATCTAGTAATTAATATAAATATTTCCTTATTTTATTTCAGATTTATCATGGCTTGTAGTCTTACAAAAGTTAAATGTAACTATATTATCAAGCTCTAATAAAACTAGCCCAAGTGAGAAAATATCTGACTAAATAATATAAATTGATTAATAAAAAATTTTAAGATATTATTAAACTAATTTAAGGATTTGTTGTAAATAAATAATGGTAGTTATTTTGTTAAAAGTTTTATAAATTACTTCTTTTCTATGGATTCCTAATTCAACCTCTGGCGCAATATAAACCTATGTCCCCTTCTACAAATTTAAGTTAAAAATTAAAATCCTTAAAAGAAAATTTTTACTATTTTAGAGAATGTAATCCTAGATTAGTTATTCTTCAGAGCAGAAGCAAAAGCAAGATCGCCTATTGTGTTTTAAAATAAAAATTTAGTAAATTTTTTAATTTTTTTTATATCGATGTTAATTTATTTACCATTCATTAGTTGCTTAAATAAAAGTTAATTGTAAAATAAAACATATTACTTCAAAATTAAAAACAAAATCTAGAAATAATCAAATTTTTATTTTAAAATATTATAGTTAAATCACTTTATTTAAGATTTTGAATTTTGTTTGCTTGAAAATGAAGTAAAACAGTCTATTAAATAAAATAAATTTACATATTTTAATTGTTGGAGACTAATTCTTATCAAATGAAAGCAAGAAGTTTGATGGCTTAATGTCTCTGTGAAGAATATCAAACCTATGAAGATAAGCTATGGAGTCTAACATTTAAATTAACATTATTTCCTTCTATTCTATTGTTGGAAGAGGACACTTCTTTAATCTGCATTCTTCAAAATAAGTTTCAAGATTTTCTATATTTTAAATATTGAATAAATTATAAATTAAATTCCAGCCAAAGAGCCATTAATCAAAACATTTTTTGCATCATCTCAAAGTTTAAGATCATCGAAATAAAAAATTGTTATATTTAACCATCATTCAAGATTGTAAATTTAAAATAAAAACTTTTATTTTAAAACAATATTAATTTTTAATAAATTCTGCACATTCCATAGGTTTTTTTAAAGATTTTATTTATTTTCAATGATTTTTTGTGATAAAACTCTCAAAAAAAGAGATGTTTTGGTGTAAAAAACTTAAAATAAATTCCATTTCAATTTTAATAAATTTTTAAATTTATTTAAGATTACTTGAAATATATTATAAAGTTTTCTTCCAAATTATTAAAAATTGTTTAATTTAATTAAAGTAAATACAAAAAATCAAAATAAAATTGATTACAAATAATTCATCAGAAATTAATATTCTACTTTGTCAGGAAAGCATACAAATAGATTTGAATTTAAATATTTCCCATTTAATCAAATCAAATAAATTTAAATATCAAATGAAATATTTCAGGTGCCAGTTACTTTATTCTAAACATCTGTAATTACTTAATTCAGTGTTTCAAAACTAATTTCAGAAGAAAAATGTCATATATATGTTTGTTAACTTAAAAATATTTTGTAAAAATGGCATATATTCCCTTCCTAAAAAATTTTTTTGTTTAGATTTTCTTAGCTTATTTAAAATAATAAATTAATATCAAATTAAAAATGTAAGAATGAAAGTTTAAAATATTAAATAGATGATTTTATTAAAAATCCGATTGGATATCTTTATTTATTTTAAGTAATCATATTTTGTAAAGAAAATTAATACCTATGAATCCTATTGTATCTCTTTAAGCTATTTGAAAATGAAAAAATCATAGAAATTTAAATAGAAAATTATTTTCAATCAAAAGTGAATATAAATTATGAATATTTTTCATTAAAAATGCATCAAATTTATTAGTTTATTTTCTTTAAAAACTGAAGGCAATTTAAACTAAAATTTCATTTGAAATTAAATGAAATTTTTTAAGATCTTTTTCATTCAAAAATTAAGTAATTTTTTTGTTTTTTGTTCATTAAAATCAATGCAATTTATTAGCTTGTTTTCATTTGAAATTGAATCTAAGTCATGAGTGTTTTTCATAAAAAATTCTTAATATTTTTTTATTCAAAAATGAAGAGAGCTTATTATAGTTTTTCATTCAAAAATGAATGAAAACAATTTACTATAAATTTGGATCATCATCCATTCATAATATTTGTTTCATAGAAACCAATGAAAACTAAAATTTGTTTTCTAAAATGAATGAAATCTTTAATGATTTTTGCTTTTCATTTATTTTTAATTATCTTGTTAAATAAATTGAAAAAGAAGGAGGGTATAGTTAGTCCTTTCTAATTAAAAAATGGTGAAATAAAAAAATGAAAAAAAGTAAAAATTAAAAATTTTTTATATTTTGATAATTATTGAATTTATCTGCTTTATTTTTCATTGAAATTGATAAGAATGCTCAATATCAATTGAGTAAATCAATCTTATAACCTTAATATAATCAATAAAAGCAGTAAATGATATTTTTTAAGATTTAAATTTTTGATCTTCTTTAATGAGATAATACAACGTTTAAAAAAGGAGACTTTGAATAAAAATTACTTTAACAGAACTCTTATTCGACTACAAAGAAAGCTTTATCTTCATTCTTCTAATTCTTAATTTTGCTTGAAGACATTTACAATTTGTCTACATCTTTACTCTCTTCGTCTAAATCATCATTCAAAGTCAAAAAGAAGCAATTCTATACCCTTACGATATATTTACTGCAAAGGTTATTAAGTATTTCATATTCATTCATCACAGAATTCATTCCACCTATGTCATCATTATCACATTCAACCACTTTGAGAGCTACAATTTACCCAGTTTCGTTGTTTTTTGCTCTTAAAACAAATGCAAATGCTCCATTACCTGCATATGTGAAATCTGTATAATGGCTTTGCTATTCCTCCATGAGTTCGAAAAAAATCTTGATACTGATCTTTTTTATGCTACAATTTTTAACTAATGAAGCAATTTCTTTTAAATTTTGTTTAACACTCATCTCTATATTGATGATAATTAACTTTCTTAGTTTTTTACTAAACTTTTTCCTACGCTCTTTTATTAACTTTGCTAAATACAGCTTTTTTCTTAATTAAAAGATTAGCTTCAATATACTAATTCCTATACTTAAAAAGCAGGGCTATATCCTATTTATAATTCAAAGTGTTAATTATTCTTCTATATCCTTTTAATTAAACTTGATCTTTTTAACTACCGTTCCAAAGCAAATAACACTCTGAATGACATAAAAAATCCTTTTGAAAAATGAATGGAATTTTCTCTATCTATTCGTTAAAATATGATACAAATAAAAAAAAATATTTTAGTTTTCCTAGTAAACCAAAGTAAGTTAAGTACAAAAATTTGTAAAAGTTAATTTCTTAAAATTAAATAAATGGTTTTATTTTAGTTATTATTATTCGACTTCATCTAAACATAAATAAATACTCTTCTTAATATTTTAATAATAACACTAATTTTAATTGTTTAATTTTTATTAAAAATTATAGATTATATTATTATTTTTCTTTTTATTATTGTGATTAAGTATCTATCTTACGCTTATTTGTTTTGTTGATAGATATAAACCTATTTATAAATTAAACGCTTAAAAGAATTATTTTAAATAAAAATAATAAATAAGTACATTTTTCTAGATTTTCAATAAATTTTGGGTTTATTTGTACACTCTATATAATTTCAATTTAAATTCTATGAGTTATTATCATTCAATTTACTTTTTTTATGCTTTATTTTATTTTTAAAGATCTGGCTACACATTTAAAATATTCATTATTTTGATGGCGTTTTCTTGATGATGTAGATTAAAAAAGTAAATTTTTTAATTTATTTTAAATTTATAAAAGGGAAGGGAAGATTGGTATTTTATGGAGAAATATTAATTTTAAAAAATAAATTTATTTCATATAAATCCAATTTAAAGACAATAAAATAAGTTCTACTTATCTCATATGATTGATTATTCCAACTAAAAAAAATATCATTTATAATAATTCGTCATATAGTAAGTAATATAAAACTTAAATTATCTTTGCCACCAATAATATACTTTAGTAATTAAGATAGGAAGATATTTATGGTATTTTCTAAAAAAAGACTTCTATTCCATTAAAACTTTTTGAAATTAAAATAATTAAAAATAAAAAACTTTAAATTTTGAAAGATTTCTTATTAAAATTAAATTAGAAATTTATAAAGTTTATTAATTGTAATGCTCTTTTTATTTAAAAAAAAATTGTTTTTTAAAATATTTAAATTTTCTTGAATGAAGTTTTTTTTAAAAATCAAGATTATTCACTCATTTTATTTTTTTATTATGAAACAAATTCTATTTTTTGGAAACAAAAATCCTAAAATTATTCTCTATCTTTTTAAGTTTTGAATGAAAAGTTCCAAAAAATTTTAGAAAATACAGTCAAAAATTAAAAGATATTTAATTTTTCATTTTATCTGAAATATTTAACATTATTTTAAGTTTTATTTAGTCTCAAAATAATCATTATTTAGACTTATGGTGCTTTCTGATCATTTTTTGCTACTTTTTGGTAAATTATTTTGGCAATTTATAAAAAATCATTATGAAAATAATGAATTTTGGGTACTTTTGTGCTTTTTGGTACTGAGTTTTTCAACGAATTTTAGTCTTTGGCTTTTTAAGTGCTAAAAAAGTAGGATCATTATTATTATTGCTGTTGAGAAAGAAATGATAAATTATTAATTAATTTTACCATTTAGATCATTTGATTTTTGACTGAAATCAATTCAAAGGAGTTATGGATAATAGCTTTATTTTCAGTAAGTAAGTAAGTCATTATGATGAAATGGGAAATTTTTATTTTTCTTGATAATTGGTCATTAATTCTGATTATTTTGTTAATTATTCAGGATAATTATTAAAAGATTTTGTTATTATTTAGATAGTTATTATAATTTCAGATAACTTCACTGAAGATGGTAATAAAAACATAGTTGGGAGCTCATAAAAGTGGATCTGAGGATCTCAACTTACCGAGTATGCCCTAGTAGAGGTTTAACTGATCAAGATTCTGATTCAGGTTTATCTATTGAGAGCTTGGGCTAGCTGTTAAGGCATTAGATGCACCTAACTGAAGTTTCCAAGGTGAAATCTATATATCATTCAGGCTTGGATAAGTTTTTCTTAGTAGAGAGATTGAGTAATTTTCTGAGGTTTCTTCAGAGGATGATTGTTTAAAAAGGTTTCTTAATTATTGTTAATTTTAAATTGGCTTGTTGGTTTGGTTATTATTTTTACAAATAAAGTTATTAAATGCTTAGTACATTTTATTTAGATTGAAAATTAAAAATACAAAATCTTTTTTCTTTAGAAATAATTTTAAATTTAAAAAGCTTAAAAAATCTGAAAAGAAATAAAAAATACCTTAGTACTTTTTTTAGTAAAAAATAATGATTAAATAACAGATTTTCAATAATATCAAATTTTTTTTAAAGTTTATCATCAAAATGAACCACTTTTAGGTGAATAATAACTTCCAAATTATATTTATAATATACCCTAAAACCTCGTTTACTCACAAATCACAAATTGAAAAATATTTCGATTTATTGAGATTTGTTTTAACACTCTTAACAATTATCTTGCAAGTCATTCTTTTTCCTTTACGAAGTTTTAAAGTATTTTTATTTATCCTAAATTAACAATATTTATCTTTAATTTATTTTTTTTTGTCTAAAAGAAATTCTAAAAAAACCTAAATTTGCTTTATTTTTTGAAATAAAAAATTTACATCGTTTTTATCATTTTTCAATTTTTGATAATGTCAAAATTAAAAACAATTCATTTTTTTATAGTCAATTTATAAAGTTTTAGACATTTAAAATATTATTTTAAATTCATTTTATTTGTAAACATAAGTTATGTTATTATGAATTTTATTTTTTGACAAACATAAACATTTTTGCTTATTAAGAATTAAGTGTTTTTTATTTTTGCACTTAAGTTTTGACTAAAACCACAAAAATTGAATACGTTTGCTTGGTAGGAATATATTTATATTTAAATAATTAACACTACATAAAAAATAGTGAATTCATTCTTAAATTATCAATACAATTTTATATTTTCTAAATCTTCGAAGTTATTAATTACTTCAACTTAATCGCCAGGACATAAGCAAACACATGACATGATTTCTTCTTCTTTTGGAAATTCTAAATTCATAAAGTACTTGTACCCATTATACTTGCTATAAATTTTGAGTATTCCTAGATTGGGTTAAATTCTAAACACACAATTTAACCTTTTATAAAATTAAGCTAATTATTAAAACAATGCTATTATTTATGAGAATGTGACCAACTATAATCGTTACTTGAAATCAAGTTGTATCATTAACCTATTTCATCATATTTAAACTAATATTCTGAATGTTTGATATTTTTTTGAAAAGCATAATCCTATGCTAATCCAATCTCTAAGATTAGTCATTTTAAATGAAAGTCGACTACTCTTTGCTAAATCTAACTATTACTAAATTAAACCAAATTTCTTTCTTTTACTAGAATTTATGACGAGAACTGTTTTAGAATTCAATGTGAATGTGAAAAATGGGTACTTTAAATCTTCAGAAAAGAAATATTTTATTTGATCATTATCATAAGATTTTAAATAATGAATCATAAAAGGATAGGTAGGTTTCAACTGAAATTTAGAATCAAACATTCTCTGTTTAGATTTTTTGTTCTTTTTTCAATTAATTTAGAATTTGAGATTTCATATTTATCCTCTTTATCTTTACATAATCGTATGATTAACTTGCTGTTGTATTAGACTAAGTTCTTATTCTTCAAGAAAGTTATATTAAATCTACTCTTTCTCATTTATTTTATCAAATTTAAGCTGAGTTAAAATGGCTTCTTACTTCTTTATTATTCATTAATTTTATTTGTTTTGACTAATTTAATCAATATTGTTAAAGATTTCTTTATTTAAAAAAATAATAAGAGAGAATGTTTTGCTTAAATTAACTGGTTTTCTTTTTTACATTACTATTCTAAAAAAGAATACTTATTGAGAATGTCAGATAAAATTAATATATTCTACTCTTTCTATGAGAAAGATTCAGATAATTATTTCTTTAATTATTCCATTTTAACAAATTACTCTGGCTATTCTCAATTAAAATATCTCTTAGCAGATTTATGTTTGAAGTTTGTTAATATTGCTCTAGAATTTGAAAATGCTCTTAAATTGATTTTGTAGCTTTTTATTAAAAGAAGTAAGTCCATTTAATTGTTAATTTCTTATTTTAATTCAGCTATAAATCTAACAATTTAAGACTAAATTATCTGTTTATTTTAATTTTCTTTCATTTAATCAATCAGATCATTTAAGATTTAGCAAATATTCACTGGAGGCCACGTTTGAAATATTTGTCTCTCTCTACCATCAATATGTATCTGATTGATATGATTTATCAAGATTCAAAGCTCCTACATTCACTTAAGTTACACACACAATATAAATAAACTCCTTTCTTCAATTTATTAGCTTTGTTAAATATTAATAAATTCCAAATTTTTCTGGGTTATTGGGGTACTTACTTTGAAGTTTTTTTTAATCATTTTTTTAATTTTCTACATTTCAAATTTGATATAATTTTTTAAGTTAAAAAAATATTAATGAAAACCTACAAAATATTTTTCATATATTAATTTTATAGAGATAAATTATATTTTTTATTAAATTCTTAATAATAAATAAAATATAATTTAATATTTTATTTTTTTTAGTTTTAAAACTATTTTTATGTCTTTGAATGAGTTTAAATAATTTTAATTTGATCAGTTATACTTATTAGATGTAAGTATTCAATTTGCAATAAAACCATCACTTATTAAAGATAGCTCGTTTATTGCTTTTATATTTAATTTTACTTCAAAAATTTGCTTGATTAAAAGTATTAACAAGTAGAAAGAAAAAACTTAAATTCACTAAAAGAACTACAAGAGTTATAAATTTTAATATCTAATGTCATATTTAAAAAGACATATTTTCTTTTAAAAAATTATTAGATATCTTAATATTTTTAAAACTTCTGGTTATTTATCATGAAAGGCTTTTTTGGTTGAATTAATATTATTATTTGCTTGAATAAAAGAGTAGATGCTTGGAAAAAAATATGCTTTTAAGAATATTTCTTATAATTTAACTTAATGCGTTTTGTTAATTCTTTACTTCATTTGCATAATTTAGTAAATTAACAAAATTTAAAAATATTATTTTAATTTCAATTTACTAAATAGAATTTTTACAAAAATATATGATTAAACTATAAAAACATAAAGCTAAATTTATTTTCATGATTAAAAATTTTTTGATTTAACAAAGTAATACTTCAATACTCTATCTATTTATCTCATTCTATTGGTAAATAATTCATGAACGATGAATCCCCATTTCATTTATTCTCTCTATTAAATAAATATTCATTTTTAAAAATAAATTGAAAGCAATTTTAAAATCAACTTGCCTTAAATAAATTTTTAATTTCTTAAGATTTTTATTATTTCATATTTCTGAAGCAAGCGCTTTTGCCCTTTCTAAATCTATCGTATATCCCCTAATTAAAATTAACAAAAATACTTAAATAAATACAGTTGTTTTATCCCAAGTATCTTGCAGTTTTTGAATTTATTTTATTTTGATTT
>JH720295.1:2114737-2145307 GCA_000231825.2 Tetrahymena elliotti 4EA
CTAATTAAAATTAACAAAAATACTTAAATAAATATTGTTTAATTGTTTGATTTCTTTAATTAAAATTGATAATATAAATGTGATTTAAAACTAAATATGAGTCAAATTGTGATTTTTTATAAAATGAGTTAATTTTTTACTAACAAAAAATAAAATTTTAATATGATGTTAAAATTAAATTTTTTATGGAAAGAGAAGCCAATAAAAAGAAAAAATTTAAAAAAATATATATTATCTAATTTTTAATTCATTTTTAAAATATTTCTAAAATTTAATTTAATTTGTGAAAAGGAATTGTAAAATATACTTTTTATCTATAGAGAGTATTCTAGAATATTTAAGATCTTTGAGGGCCTTTATTAAAATTAGAATAAATGAAATTTCTAGGAATGATAGTATTAATACTGCTTATGTAGAAGAGTATATTTTGGAATAGTAAAAATATCCCTGTTTTTCTAAATTAGATAGAATCTAAGATAATGAAGTTCTTTTAGATGGATTGTAGACAACAGTTTAAAGTAGAAGATCATATACCTATCCCTACCTATTTATTACTTCTTCTTAAACTTAATGGCATTACTAAAAAGGAATTTCAAAATTATGAATATAATTCATTGCTTTCTTCAAGAGAACTTATTCCAATTTCTCAAAATTATCTAAAAGTGCAAGGCAAACACCAACTTAAAATATTTCACACTATTTATTGACCAATAAATAAATTAAATTTTTTTTTATTTTTATTTACTTAAAAAGTGTATTAGTAGTTCTATTCTATAAATTCTGGTGAAATATATCCTATGGTTCCGCACTTTTTAAAATTATTTCTTTAATAACAATCTATCTTAAATATATTTACTGGCCCTTAAGCAGGAGTATAAATCTTCCAAAAATAATAATGATATGGCATTCTTGTAGATTGATCAAAGTCAGCTAATTATAAAGTAATGATGATAAATATATTTTTAATTAGAATTATGAAATGAGAAAATAATACCAAGTTTGATAGTAGGTATATCAGGGCCATTTTCAAGGTAAAGAATATTTTCTAATTTGATATCCCTATGAACAATACCGTTGTAATTAAGATAGTTGACAACATCAATAATTTAAATTGCTAATTGCATTTTCTACTTTTGATTTAACAAGAGATTTTCTTTCTTGAGTTTATTTAAGAATTATTTCAAGTTGCCTATTAATTTATTTATTATTATAAATAATTATCTTAGAATCTACAAACAATTTTTACCAGAGCATTTTTCTAATTCAAAAACAACAAAGTCATCTTCTTTTTAGACAGTCAAATAGAAAAAGTCATAGAGCTTTATGACAAGAGGCATTTAACAGTCTCTCATGATTCCAACTTCTAAGACTACTTCACTCTTTGATTTAATTTTTTAAACCTTTAGTGCTACTTTTCTGTTCTCTACTTTGTTAAAAGCTCCCAATACTAAACCTTTAGCGCCAACTGATATGAATTCTAAGTTACTATCATACTTTGGATTATTTTAGAGATATTTCAGAATCAATTCATATTGCTCAACTCCAAAAGGCTTTTCTTTTAAGGCTACGAAATTTTGCATTAATTTTTAGAAAAATTACCCTTTCTATCAATAATAATAATAATTACATTATAAATTGTAATATGAATAATAAATGATTACTTGATTATACTATGAGAGTTATAAAATTTCACTTTTCTTTTTCTCCTAACTCTACAAAATATTTTTATGTAGTTAATTTAATTGTTCTGATTGCTACTTCAGTTAAGCCTAAAATTTATTAAATTGAAGTTAAAAAATACCGAAATTGTAAGAATACTTTGTTGAACACAGAAAACAGATAGATATTCAGATATTGCTAATTCCTGAGAATGAAGGCAATTAGTAAATCTACAGCTGAACTACGCTTCTCAAAATCGAAACTTAGACATTACTAAGCTACTAAGTAAATTGATGATAATCTATCAATCTAGTAATTAGTATAAATATTTCCCTATTTTATTTCAAATTTATCCATGATTGTAGTATTACAAAAGTTAAATGTAGCTATATTATCTAGTTCTAATAAAACTAGACCAAGTGAAAAAATATCTGACTAAATAATATAAATTAATAAAAAATGTTAGGATATTTTAAACAAATTTAAGGTTTTTCTGTAAAGAAATAATGCGAATTATTTTGTAAAAAGTTTTATAAATTACTTCTTTTCTATGAATTCCTAATTCAACTTCTGGTGCAAAATAAGCCTATGTCCCCTTCTAAAAATTTAAGAAAAAAATTAAACTCTTGATTTTTCAAGACATCTTTACTCTTTTTGAAACTGTAACCCTAGATTTATTATTCTTGAGAGCTGAAGCGAAAGCTAGATCACCTTTAAAAATAAAAGTTGATAAAAATTAACATATTTAAAATAAATTTTTTATTTAAGAATGAATATTTATATAAATTTATTGATCATTCAAAGGTAGTATCTTAAATAAAATCTTATTGTAAAATATAACATATTACTTCAAAAATTAAAAAAGATAAATCAAAAAATAATCAAATTTCATTTTAGAGTATTATTTGAAAATCACTATTTAAGATTTTGAATTTAGCTTGCTTGTAAACAAATATGTACATTAAATCAAAATATTACATATTTTAACTGTTGGTGATTAATTCTTATCAAATTAAAGCAAGAAGTTTGATGGTTTTATGTCTCTGTGTAGAATATCAAATCTATGAAGATAAGCTATAGCATCTAACATTTGAATGACCATTATTTCCTTCTATTCTTATGTTGGAAGAGGGCACTTATTTAATCTGCATTCTTCAAAGTAAGTTTCAAGATTTTCTATATTTTAAATATTAAATAAGATAAATTATAAGCTAAACTCCAGTAAAATAACTATCAATGAAAACAATTTGTGTATCATATCAAAATTTATGATCATCTAGACAAAAATTTGTTAGATTTAACTATAATTTTAGATAGAAAATTTACGAAATACAAAAAATTATTTTATAAAAATCATTAATCTTGAAGAATATTCTGTACATTCCTTTGGCTTTTTTTAGACCTTACTCCAAAATAGATGTTTTAATTTAAAAAACTTTAAAATAAAATTCTGTAATTTAAGTTAAATTTATAAGAAAGAACATCAATATCCTTATTTAAAAGTTACTTTATTTTTTAACTATAAAAAGTAATGGTTTTTTATTTCAAAAATTATGAAAGTTATTCAGAGAAGATCATTCAAACTTAGTCTATCAAATAATTTAGTAGAATGATGATAAAATTTAATTTTTATGATACTTACTAATCTTCTTCAAAGTTTTCTTGGTTTACCCGAGAGTTATTTAAATAATATCTCTGATTTTATGAATTAAAATGTAAATTAAAAGATCTATCATTACAAAATATTTAGTTAATTTAAGGATTCTTTGGTTTAAACTGATTATGTGGAGAATTAATTTATTAATAATTTTTCATGAAAAAATGAATGTAATTTTTTTGTTTTTTTCATTAAAAAATGAATGATATTTATAGATTTGTTTTCATTTAATCTAAGCTATTGGGTGTTTTTTTTAATTGAAAGTACTTTTTATCATTTGTTCCATTCAAGAATATGAATAGTATTTATCATCATTTTTTCATCAAAAATGAATAAAAGTACTTTCTTTATGAAATTAAAGAGATTTTTAATATTTTCATTCATTTAATAAAAAATATTGAATTAAGATAATGAAAAACATTAATTTTATTGATTTTTGAATGCAAATGAATATTTTTTTTTAAGTTCTAAAATGAATGAAATTGTTAAGGATTTATTTTTAATAATCTTGATAAAAAAATTGAAATTTAAAAGGGAATTATAGGGCTCCTTTCTAATTAAAAAATGGTGAAATAAAAAAATGAAAAAGAGTAAATATTAAAATTTTGTTTATTTTGATAAATATTGGATTTATCTCTTTGCTTTTCATTGAAATTTATATGAATGCTCAATAACAATTAAAAAAAGCAATCTAAAAACCTTAATAAAATCAATTAAAAGTGGTAAATGATATTTTTTAAGACTTAAACTTTTGATCTTCTTTAATGAAATGATACAAAGTTTAAAAAAGGAGATTTTGAATCAAAATTACTTTAGCAGAACTCTTATTCTACTACAAAGAACACTTTATCTTCATTCTTCTAATTCTTAATTTTGTTTGAAGAAATTTATAATTTGCCTACATCATTAATCTCTTCATCTGAGTCTTCATTCAATGTCAAAAAGAAGCAATTCTAAACCCTTACGATATATTTACTGTAAAGGTTATTAAGTATTTCATATTCATTCATCACAGAATTCATTCCACCTATATCGTCACTATCACATTCAACCACTTTGAGGGCTACAATTTACCCAATTTTGGTATTCTTTGCTCTTAAAACAAATGCAAATGCTCCATTTCCTGCATATGCGAACTCTGTATAATGTTTTTGCTAATCCTCCATGAGTTCGAAAAAACTCTTGATACTGATCTTTTTTACACTACAATTTTTAATTAATGGAGCAATTTCTTTGATATTTTGCTTAACACTCATCTCTATATTGATTTTATAATTAACTTTCTTAGTTTTATACTAAACTTTTTCCTACACTCTTTTATTAACTTTGCTAAATACAGCTTTTTTCTTAATTAAAAGATTAACTTCAATATACTAATTCCTATACTTAAAAAAGAAGGGTTCTATTCTATTTATCATTCAAAGGGTGAATCATTCTAATATATTCATATAAACTGTAATTTTTTAGCTACCTTTCCATAGCAAATAACATTAAGTTTGAATTAAAAAATCCTATTAAAAAATGAAGACAATTTCTACTACTCATAATAAAAATAAAAATATTTTTAATTTCCCTTTTAAACTAAAGGAAATATGATAGTTAGTACTATTAGCAAAAAAATAAATTTTTTTAAAATTAAATAAATGGACTTATTGAGATGATAATTACATATTAATTTCATCTAAACCTAAAACCTTTTCAACATTTTGATTGAAATATTTTTTTTATTTCTCTTTATTTGAATTAATTTAACTTTTCCTTTGATTATTTTATTAAATATCTTATATATATTTGTTTTTCTTTAAAGAAATAAATCTATTTATAAATAAAACAATTGAAGGTTTATTTTGAGTAACTCTACTATTTAATTATTATATTTCTCAAGATTTTTGATAAATGTTGGGTTTATTTGTTAACTATATTCAATTTTTATTGAATATTCAACGAATTATTACCCATTTTGAGATGTTAGTTTTAAAACATAAATCAATTGCATACAAATCTAATTTAAAAATTTTAAAGTAAGTTCTACTTATCTCAAGAATCATTCAAACTTAAACATATAATTTTACTAAAAATAAATTAAAACTAGAATCAATATACTTTTCTATTAAATTTTAATAATTTATCATAGAAAGCTTAAATTCTCTTTACAACAGATAAAGTATTGGTAAGTTAGAGAGGAAAATATTTACAATTTTCAAAAAATTTTTTACTACCCCATTACATTTTTCTAAAATTTGATGATTTAAAGAGATGATTAAAGAGTGAAAGAAGATAATATTTTCTTATTTTTATAGTAGGAAATTTATTTTATTAGTATATTCTAAGTTTTTAATATGACATAAAATAATAAAAAAGATATTATACTAGGGGAGATAATTTCTGTGCATCAATTAAACATAAAAAAATGAACATGAATTATCACTTTTTAAATATTTGAAATTAAATATTATTTTAATTTCGTCACCTGGGATTTGCATGATTTTTAAAAAAAAATATAAAATTCATTCATTACTCAAGAATTAGAAAAAATAAATTAAAGCAAGAAAGTTCATAATTTGTGGAAAATTAAATAAAATAAATGGAAAGAATAATGCATTGCGAAATTAAACTTTAATATAATAGTTCATCAACAAGCAATTTTTGGAAACACTCAAAGAAGGCACTAAAGGAATCTTTTGATTACTAAAGGCAATATATTAAATTTAATTGAATTTGGGCTATTACCACTTTTTTTAAAAATCTCCTCATATACTTTTAGCTATATTAAATATTAAAATTTAAAAAAAAGAAAAATGTAATGAATATTAAAAATAAAAATG
This sequence comes from Tetrahymena elliotti 4EA, assembly GCA_000231825.2. Taxonomy (NCBI): domain Eukaryota; phylum Ciliophora; class Oligohymenophorea; order Hymenostomatida; family Tetrahymenidae; genus Tetrahymena; species Tetrahymena elliotti. Next base: position 2,120,879 of record JH720295.1, read on the forward strand.
AATTTATTTTATATTTTGCAGAATAAAAGTAATAATCAAAAAATTGCATTATTTTGTTTGCTATTTAGAATGGGATTAAATTTCATAATTAAAATTAGTTAAAATATAAAAATGAATATAAAAAGATGTTATTTGAAGATTTAATAAAAATGACTCTATCAAAGTATTTTATTTATGATTATTAATGTTTATTATTTTAATTTTACTAAATTATTTATCAGATTTATTAGTAAAATATTAGAACATTTTTATAATTTATATGATAAATTTAGATTTATTTATGTAGAAGTTATACCAGTCAGTTTTAAGTAAACAATGAATTAAATTGTTTAATTTGGAGTGAAATTTGTTATTGTAGAAATTTCGATGCTTAATTCACATACAATCATGAATATGGATGGATCTTTTACATGTTATTATTTCATAACTTTTTTAAAATATTTATTTTTTTTAATTTTATATTTTAGATTTTATTTTAAATAAACAAAAAATTAAAATTAAAAAATAAATGAGTCAATAAAATTAAGATTCATAAAAAACTGGTGAAACATTGAAAAATAGAGAGAAGGTTATTCATAAAAACACTAAACATTATCAAATTTATTTAACTTTGGTAAAATAAAATTGAATTTACATAAACTAATAGCAATTTATTTCTTAAAAATCCTAAAAATATAACAAGAGGAAAATATAGAAACCAGGACAAATAGGATAGTAGAATTGAGAGTTTATAATATTACTGGGGATTTTTTCTTTATTTTATAAAATATTTTTTCTAAACTAATAATTTTTATTTCTTAAATTTTATTTGTTACCATATTATAAATACAAAAAAATATCTCAAATATTATAATAAATGTTTATCATTTGTAAAAACTTCAATGAATTAGTTTTTTAATCAAAAACAATAGAAGATTTTTTAAATAATTATCAAAAGTTTATTAGTAAAAAATCAAGAAATGAATTTTAACAAATGAAAGGTGAATTAATTTAAGTTAAAACTTATTATAAACATATCAATTTACCATTTTTTATTGTTGTTTATTTTTGATATATAGTAAAATCCATCAATCAACTTAATTTAAGAAAGCAATTAGAAATATTAATGAAGGATAGAACAAGACAAAATAAATATAAATACATATCTGAATTTATGAAGAATGAATCACTATACAAATTAAATAGAACTCATTTAACTAAATTTCCTTTATTTTTAATCTATTTTTAGTTATTAAAATATCAATTAAAAATAAATCAAGCTTTTTTATCTTTTTAATTAATTTAAATTAATAAGCATTCTTAATTTCATATTTGCTTAATGATTTAATAATGGAAGTAGAAGAGGTATTAGAAAGCTATACACAGTATGTGATAATATTAATATTCCTATTTTTAATGAAAGCTGATGATCTTTCTAATTTTGAATTATATATACTTAAACATAATAAGTAGGAATTATCATTAAATGATGTATTGTCAATTCTATAGTATATGAGGAATTCAGTTAAGGATGATTTAAGGAGACTACTTATTTAATTATTTTCAATAAATTCTTTAAATATATTGTGATCATTATAAGTTTTTTGTGTGCTAAACTATAATTTTTTTTGTATTGATAAAATATAATAAATATTTTAAATCAAATTAAAAATTAATAATAGAAAGAAATTAAGTAGCACAATTAAATGATTTAAAATGAGGAATTGTTGCTTTTTAATAAATATATTTTATACATTTTATTATGTTTTTATAAATACATATGAATATTTATCTATTATTTTCTTTCATTTAAGAATTAAGATTTAATTTATGTCAGTTTTTAAGGGACGAATATTATAGAATTGACAGTATATAAAAATAATTGAGATAATTAATAGCTTTTCTTTTTTATTATTAAAAATTGATATATATTAAAGATGTCTAATACCAATTTTTGTATTATGTATTTAAATTATTGTTGAAAAATTTGTTATGTTATGAAATTGATTTATTGGGGGTAAAAAATTAATTTTATGATGTTATAAAATATTATTATTTATTTAGGGTTATTTTAGAAAATATTTTTTTTAATTAAAATGTAAATTGTTGAGTGTAATTATTCGGTATTCTTAAATAAATGGAATATAATGGATATTTATTTTATTCTTGGATTGGATAATGTTACATTTTATTTTTAATGGCAGAATATGGATAATTATCCAAATATTGTATATTATATGAATATATGTTCTAAAAAATTATATAATATTATTTATTCTCAGTTTAATTATGATTTATTTGATTGTTCTTTTTTCAGTTACCAAGTTTCCAGCTTTGAAAATAATTACTCCATAAAAAAATTTTTTCTTATTAATTTGATATTTCTTATTTTGAAAAAATTACATCCTAACTTGATAATGTTTTACTGTTGCAAGTTTCTTGTCATATACAGTACTTTAAGTTTTTAAATTATCTTCTTTAATTAATTAATTTTGACTAGAAATAGATGAATTATTATGATTTATCTTAATTTTCATTATCAGAATTATCATCTTAAAACAAGGAACTATCTAAAGAAGGTGATTAATCAAAACTCATTGAAGATGATTTAGAGCTATCTTCATGATTACTATCTAAAGAATCTTTTTAAATATTCAAATTCTTAATTTAATTCATTTTTTTATTAACTTAATATTTTTTATTAATTTATGATTTAGATATATTTTGATACATTTAAACTCAGTTTAATCATAGAAAATAGAAATTTAAAATATATTAATTATTAATTCTACAATAATATAAATAAATCAAGTAATAATTGAGATAGTGAAGCAATCAGAATAGACAAGTTTCATAGAAAATTGCAATATTATCTCAGAATTTGATATACTTCTTTGTAAATTTATTGTCTATTTAATATATTTTGAACATACATCATAATTTATTCCTAACTAATAACTTTTTTAATTATATCAAAATCTCCATAAAAATTGAGGAAAGACAGAATTTAAAAAATATAAATAAATCAAAAGATAAATGGTGAAAGTAGAAATAAAGGTAGTTTTTATTGATAAATGAAAAAAATAATTTTTTAATAAAGTAAATTTAAGAAAGAAATTGAGTTAAAAGAAGGGTATATGAAAGGCTATAAACAAAGTTCATATAAACAATATTTATATAATATGTAATGATATAAGAATGTTATATAGATTTATGATGATAGTGATTATTTAACATTATAATTACATTTAAATAGTTATTGAAATTATATTTTTACTGTTTTATTATGGTTTATTCCTTAATAATTATTTATATTTATTCTACTCTTTCTATGAAATAATTTAAGTTTTATTTGTTATATAAGCTCCACCTAAAAGTATCTACTAACTAATTTTATCTATAATGGTTATCTTTTAACTATAAAGCCAGATATAATCTATTTATTTTTTGTTTATTTGAGAATTTGTTATGTAGATTCTACAGTTTATTAATTTTACTTTATGCTGTCTTTAAACTCATAATTAAAAGATTAACCATTATACTATAGTAGGTATAGTTATTGATTTTTTTTATTAATATATTGTAAACTAAGTACATTTATAATGATTTTAAAGGAATAAGTCTGTTTTTATGGAAATGTTTTTCATGATTTTGTCTTTGTTTATGATGCTCTCTCTATTCAACAATACTTGAGCAACTCATTTTACTTTTTATTATGGATTAAAAATACGCATCTGATTCTTGAAAGTGAAATCAATTTATTTTGATAATAGGTTAGCTGCTTGGACCTGATGCTGAATAATAATCTGATTCTATTGGTTGATCATTTACTTTCACTTTAAGGGAGTTTTATATGGTAGATTAAGATTTAATTTGCAAGTTATTATTTAAATTACTGTTATATTACTGGCTCATTGAAAAGCTGTTTGTGTTGTAGTTGTTATTATGATTGCCACCGCTGCTTCCATTATTATTAAAATTATTATTTAAGCTACTACTATTATGATAAGCATTCACATTTACACTATTCAGCTAGTTATTCAATTAGTTTGTAGGCATCTTTTTAAATGAGAAATTATTGTCTCTATTATCCTAATGCGCTTGAGGAGAAGGAGGGAGAGATACCATTTCACTATTTGGATAATCTGAAATTTCCAAAATTTACTTCATCTTAAGTTCTATAAACTACAAATTATCTTAAATTTATTCATCATCCTTTTCACCATCCTCTAATAAAAAAACAAAAAATAAATTATTGTTTATCTAAATTAAAATTAAAATGTAAAGTAGTATCTTTTTTTTTAAAGGATTTATTTTATTAAAAATAAATGTTAAAAATCGAAATCATTTTTTAATAAATTAGCTATAAAAAACTATCTAATTTCTTCTTTGAAATATCTAAATAGCTCTAAAAACTCCATAATGAATTAGATTAAATTTACTCCCAAATTCTACTTAAATTTTGATTGAATATTTCTTTAAAGAGCTTATAATAATATTAAGTGGAGTATTTGTTTTTTAATTATTTTAAGAAGATAAGTCTATCATAGTTTAATTAAAGGTATATTTAACATTTAAATAGCAAGTTTACCTAAAACAGAGTTAGCAATAATGATAGCTGCTTGAGGATTAGGTTGTATGAAATTAAAAATTTAAGAATTGCTAAAAGATTTATCATCAACAAATGATTAATTATCATCTACAGAGAGCATTTTTATGTAAGAGACTTTACTTCCTGTTGTAGCTCCTCTTGTGAGTTTTGGCATGTTTGTTGGGGTTTTTAGACTTTTCTATTTTACATAACAACAAAAAAATAAACAAAAGCAAAATTTCTTGATAAAAATATATTCTAAAGAAAATTATACATTAGGTTGTAAACGATCCATGGGAGAGTGGGGATCAATTCTCTTGCTGATTTCATCAGGATTTAGGTCTCTGATAGACGTACTAGATGGAGAAGGAAGGAATTTGGAGTTCATATACTATTTTAATCAATAAATAAATTTTATATGATTGATTCAGACTATTATTTTATTACTTTGCCCTTGTTTGTGGCTCCATCACTTTTTTGGGACTTAAATGATTTCAGTTCATGCTTTTTTTTTTAATTTGGGTTTAGATTTAAGATGGTTGATTTAAGTAATTACATATTAAGTGTTATTGGTAGAATTTCCACTAATTTCATATAGCTTTGAATTAGCTCTACCTCCTTTTCTAGATAATTGAGATGTTTAAGAATATATTGTTTTATCTTTCATAGAAACTTATAATTGAAGACTCCTTTCTTCTTGTTCAGCATCTAATTATTTTTATTTCGTTTCAATTCAATCATTATTCTCTTTAATTATTTACCTTTTAAAAATTTGTGCTTCAATAGTTCTGCAGCTGTAAGTCTATTTTAAATATTAAGATAAATTTACTACTTTTTTTTTTTGAGTTAATATACCTCTTTGAAGGATCAATTTGTAGGATACTATTTAGGAAATCTTAGAAATCTTTTTTGATTTTTAATGGGATCTAAAATTTTTCTTTCAAGAAAAACAAATTAATTGATTTTAGTTGAATCAGCTTAAAAAATTACAATTATTCTTTAAAGTGTGAGTGATTTCTTCCCTAGTCATTAAATCTCCTGTTTTGAGTACCCATGGATTTCCAGCCATCATCTTAATATAAATTGAACTGTAAATGAGTATAATATTAATAATATTAAGTACTTCTAATAGTACTATCCCTGCACTCCAAATGTCAGATTTTGTCGTTAACTCGTTTCTCAAAAGTGTTTCTGGAGCACTGCTTGTAGATTTTAAGTAATTCATGACCTATGGGGATTTTTTGAAAATATTCAAATCAGTTATTTTAATGATAGCGTCATTATCTATCAGCACATTTGAAGCTTTAAGATTGCTTTTTTTATGTAAAAATATTTAAGTAAAAGAAAATCTAATATGAAAAGTCTTATTAGAAATTGATTAAATTTTGCTAAATTTGATGATTAATATTAAATTTTATCAATAATTTCAATTTTATTAAAGATAAATCTAAATTATTTATTTGGGATGCATTTTTTACCTGATTTTTTTGTAAAGTAAATTAAAATTAATAATTGAAGAAATTTGGCTGGATTTATTCATTAGCTGCTGGGTTTTCTTCAATTTAACATAAAAATTTTTTTGATTTGCTTGCTAAAAAGCTAATTTTGTCAAAAGGGAAAGATTTAAAAGATTTTCTATACAGATTATTGAAATTTATTAATTAGTAGAAAACTATAAAATCATTTTACCCATGGACTAGACCATAGCTATGAAGAAAATCTATTCCCCTAAAAATCTGCCTAGCAAATATTGTAATGAGTTTTTCTTAAAAATTGTTAAAACTTTAAATAATCTTCTGAATTGATTCTCCGCTGATGTGTTCATAGACAACATCAAGTCCATTTTCTTACTAATAAATGCAATAACATCTGCAAAGATTTTAGCATTTCTAAGAAGCTTCAATCCATTTCTATTCAATAATCTAATCAAGAACAAACCCCTCTGCAATTTATTCCTTTTTGTACTTTAAAACAAAGAATTCATAATCATTAAAATCTATGTTTTATTTTTTAATTTAATTACTGTTTTAACTGCATAAAGATGTCCTGTATGTTAATGAAGGGCACCGCAAGTGTTTCCATTTGGATCTAATAGTGCCCCTTTCCTTATAAAAGAGGGGTCGTTTAGCTGAATTGCTGTACTGTAATTTGATGACAAATCATTATATGTGTACTTGCCTCCTTTATTTATTATAAAATAAAATAACATAAATTTCTACGTAGATTCTCTCTCTTTCTCTCTTAAAGTTTATTTTTATCAATGATCGAAAAGAATCAACCATTTTTAGAATGAAATATTCAGGAATAAATTTAAATTGTGTTTTGTTAAATTAAATTTATCAAAATTTAATTCATTTTTATTTTATTTAATGGCATTAATAATATTCTCTCATAGAATTTAAAATCTTTTTTTTCGTCTTAGTTTTTGATTTTGTTTGTCCTTATAAAAGCAGTTTTATGATCAAGAAAACTGATGAAATAACTTAAATATTATTTACCAGCTGTATATTTAGATCCCATATCATAATCTCCTTGGCTTAATGTGGTATCACTCTTTGTATATCCATATTAAGGGCCTAATTTTTCTATTTCTTTTAAGCTTTCCTGCATTGTGTAAAATTATTTTGTAGAAGTCTTCTGCTCATAGGTTTACTATATTTTAATGTAAAAAACATATTATAAATATAATAAACAAATAGATTAGCATCATTCTTTTAAAAATGTATTATTTTATAGCTGGCATATTAAAGTATCCTACATGTTTTCTTCATTTGAGTCATTTTTATTAATCAATTTGCAGATTATCTTTGGCCAATAAATTCATAGCATATTCTTCAATTAAAGTAGCAGCAGCAAAGTTAATATGCCAGAAAACATTTGATACAAAAGAATGAAGATGATTTGAATGTATATTTACTTCATCTATATGAGGACCGACACTTATATTAAATTATTATATTAATTTTGTAGTTTTTTTCTCAGTAATTAAAGTGATGTTATCAGATATCTCATCTTGATTATCAAATTTCATTGTAGATTCTCTTATCATCATTTAATTATGGTCAGACAAGTTAATTTCTAAAATATTTTATGAGGTAAATGCATATTAATAAATTCTGAAAAATGAATTTTTAATTTGAAATTGATTCTTATTTTGCTTTTTTGAAGAAAATTAGAAATTAAGCATTTTATTAATTTTTTGATACCATTTATATAAACCTGCTAGATATTTGTTTGGGTGCAGCATGAAGACTGATTGCCCATATCACCTCCAAAATAATAACTATGTTCGACTTATTTATATTCAATATTTTGTTTTTGTGTTTATATGCTTTTCCTTCTATTCAAGAATTTTTAGAGATTCTCGAGAAGGTGCTGTCTCTCTTTTTATAAACAATACCCTTCTCTTTTTTTTCTTTCTTTATTTATTATGAATGTATGAATCAATGTATTACTTGCTTGTTTGTTTGCTTGCTTGCTTGTTAGTTTATTTATTTATGAATGAAATTGTATAATTGCTTGATTCCTTATTCACCTTAATTTTAATTAATTTATGAATAAAACTCTTAGGCTAACTAGACTGACTGAGTGAGTGAGTGAATGAATGAATGAGTGAGAGAGTGATGAATATGAATATTCTTTGCTTATATTATTTCTCTTGTTAGTGTTATTAAGTCTAATGGAATGTACAAAACTCTATTCGCGATATTATTAACTATTATAATTATAATAATAATAATCAATTTCATTTAATAAACTTGCTTACTATCCCATTAACTAATTAATTAATTTTTATATCGTATCAAATCATCATTAAATCATTCTCTCATTCATTCATTATTTTCAATAATATATTCAAAATCATTCATTCATTCTACAATCGCTAGATATTTATTAGCCTATAAATTAATTGTATGTCAATTTTCATTTTAAGACTCTATTTTTTTCTCAATTATGTTTGCATTTTTTTTAATAATTTCGCCTACTTCAAACCACCTTTACTAATTTTTAATTTCTATTTATTTACTTCGACTCTTTCTCGCTTCCCAACATTCTATGAAAATTATCAAATATTATTGACCTCTTTAAAATTAAACATTACAAATACTTTATTTTTTAAACTCTTAATATTGCCCATACATTTCATACAAACATTTATTTTTCATCTCAAAAACACCACAAATTAAGCTGATTTTAAGTTGTTTCATTTTTCAGCCTTCTTTTAATTTAAAAAAATCAAAAAAACACTTTTGCTTATCTAACTTCCAATTACACTAAAATCAAACAAAAATTTGCATTATCTATTACATCTATATTAATAAAATTAGAATTAACGGAGACAAATCAAATTATCTAGAAGCGGATTAGCTAAATTATCTAGGATAAGATGCTCTTCAAATAGTGAGAAAGGCATTTTACTAATTTACTAATTAATCTAAGGCTTATAGAAAACCCTAACAAAAAAAAGGAAATATTATATGCTAATCTTATATTCTAATTCTCTTTGCAATAAACCATTTAATTATTTTTGTGAATTCTATTTAACTAAATTTAAATTTCAATAAAAAACCTAATTGTATGTATGTCTATTTATTTTTTTAAAATTTAACTATGAAAATAATATTTTTATCTAATCTTCTTTGCACTAATAACAGAATAGAGATAAATCGATATTAAATCTATATTAAATAAGATATCCATTTGATTTATTAATTCTAAGCTAATCTCTTTTTTCTTCTTAAGAAATTAAACAGCCTAAATTGGTAATATTAAATAAATTTGATTGATTATCTTGGTTGCTTTATCAAATTCCTATTGATTTTTATTTGAATAAATCTAAACAAAAATATAATAAAAAATAAGTGTAAAGTTAAATAATAACTACTGATAAATTTTTTGATCATAATTGATCATGCTGATTGCTAAAAATTTCTATTTCTGAGAATACCCATTTACTTATCTTATATTTTATTAAATAAATATTTAAGAATGAATTGTAAAATATATACTATATATATTTCCAAGATTCTCCTTAATCCAAAATAATACAATTTTTATTAATAATATTCAATATTTTCATATGAACAAAAATATTTTTTAAAGATTATTTGACTTAAATTTAATTTTATTACACTCATTAATTAACAATCTTCATTTAGCTTTATTTTCATTTTATATCTAAATTCTCATGCTCATCTTGAATTCATCATAAGTTTAAGAGAAGCATCTTAGTAAGGTCAAAACAAAAAACATTTGGGCTTAATAAGAGTATTTCCTTGATTAAGTATTTAAATTCCCCATTTGGAAGGAATTTTTGCTTAAGTTTACATACTTCTTAAATTAAGGGGTGATTGAATAAGTGAGCCAAATTATTTTTTCAGGAATACGAAAGGTATACTTAGTTAGTGATCAGAAAATCTAAGACTAAATTAATATTCATCTCCTACATAAACAGAATCTTGAGGTTATTCTATAGTAAAAAAGATAGTTACATTACATCTGTAATTCATTTCTAATTTATAAAGCTTTATGCAACATTCTTTTTTTTCTAATAACTAAAAATTTGATTTTACAATCAACTATTTTTAACTTAATTTATTTTGCTAAATCTTTCGAATAATTTGACTAATGTGTTTTTTATATTTACTGAAATATTTGTTTATTTTGAATATAACTTATTTTTAATTATCTCTCAATTAGTTTATTTTTCTATGTTAAATTTTAAATTTTACTAAAATTAATGAATATTATGAGTAATTATTTGTTGTTATTTAAAATAAATACATAAAAAAACTATTTTAATTCACTAAAAATACTAAATCATAAATAATTGAAAAATATGATAAGATGACAATTTATTAAATTAATCAGTATCATTTATTGATAGAGGGTTGTAATTTTAAGTAGGTATTCAAAAATTAATAAGAGGATTTATTAATAGATTTTGCTAGGAAAGTTCTTTCTATTTTTTATAATACTATTTTTGATAATTAAATTTCTAATATAGAATAAGGAGTGCTAATAGATAGATAGAATAGTAGTTGTGTGACATAAATTAGGGTTCAATTTAAAATTTTGTAGAAATATTAAAACACTTAAATAGAAGATGAGTAAGTAGAAAGAAAATAGTTTGCCTAGCAGCATCAATGAAGAGACTGACATTTTCTTGAATTATCTAGAAAAACGCAAGAGAAATTTGAAAAAGAAGCTTAATGAGATAGGAGAATTAAAACAAAAAGATAATTTAAATTCAGAATAAAGTGAAAAGGTGAATCAAGAGGGAAATGTTTAGTAAGAAATAGAATAATTATCTAAGATGAGAGATCAATATATAATTTCTCATTAGAAGGCTTAAAATTAAAATACAGAAGTTATTTGCTCTAAAAGTTCTGAAAATTTGTTATCTCTATCTCTTCGCAATTAAAAGAAGGATATTTTTGATTTTATTTCTGATGCTTTATTTTTTTCAAGACTAGCTTATTAAAATCGCATTGAGTCAGAACCTTTAGCAAATCTTTTCAGGTAAAATCAATTGTTCTTTAGGCTAACATTTTGTTTCATTTGAATGTTTTGAATTTTATTATTACTTTTTTGTTTGTTTTGTTGTTTTGATGAGTTTCCCTCTTATCTATTGATTAAATAAGTAAATTTTTCTTGTATAAAATTGAAAAGGGATCACATTTTAGGAGAAAAGAAGATTTTAGAAGAGACAACATATGGATAAGAAAAATAATTGATGGAAGAGTAGCTAAGAGAGATATTTGTTTAAGATTCTGAGTTTAGACAGGAATTGAAAAAAGTAGATCGTTCGATATTGAAGGAGAGGATTTAGCCATAAATATTAGAATTAGATGAAGACTTTGAAGATGATGGTAGAGATAATTCATCAAATATCATAAAAGATGACCAAGATGAAGAAGAAAAAGAATAAGTTGGGTCGATGGATGAAGCTCTTAAATAACATCCAACATTTTATTAAATGCATTCATAGAATTATGATGGAGATAGTGAAAAATCTCATACTGAGAATGAAATAAATATCAAAGTAAAGTAAGGTGAATAATAAGAAAGCTAAGAATCTCTTTAGATTATAAACAATCAAACTTAATCTCAATAAAATAAGAATTAATAAGCAAACAGAAACTATTATGGAAATAATTACAATGGAAAGTATTTCAGAAGATATAAGTAAAATAGATATAGAGAAGAAAGATTTACATATGTAAGAAGAAATAAAAACACAGCTAATAGCAATTCTAATGAAGTATCTAATAAAGATTCTAAAGTCTTGAACAATAACAATGAATATGAAAGTGATGTGCCATTCTAAAGCTAAAAATAGAACTCTGGAGAAGAAAAATATTTCAATCATCACCATCATAGCAAAATAAATGATCATGTCAGCTGTGAAGATAACAATATGAAAAGTAACCATTCAGATAATTAAATCCATAGCAAACACAATAGTTCATAAAATGCTAATAGCAGCAATAACAACCTCAATTATAATAGTAACACTAGTTTTAACTAGCACAATGACTCCTATCAATAAAACAACACGAAGCATTCATATAAAAAACCCTATAACTCCAATTACAGAAGATAAAATCCTTATCGCAAAAATAACGATTATGATACTGACAGAGAAAAAGTAATCATTTTTTCATATTAAAACCGTCAAAAATATTCTTGTCTAATTTTAAAATAATTTTTCTAATTTGCCAAGATTTCTCTCAAACATTTTTTAATATTAATTCCTTCAAATAATTCTAGTCTAATTTTAACATAATATTTTAATCTGACAGTACTGTAGATTCTCATAAATTCAGGATTTTCTCAATTAAGGAAAATTTTCAAAAAATTAATGATTAATTTTCAATTAAAACCAGTAATTTTGAAAAGTACCTTAATATTTATATGAGAATCCATGGTACTTAATTTATTTGCAAACAAAAAATATTGTTGAAAAGTAAAAGAAAAATAACTTCAAATCAGAATGAAGAAATAAGAAATCAATTTTAAATAGATAGATCCATATTCCAAAATTATTATTTTCAAACAAATCTCAAAGAAAAGAATAAATAAGAAAGTTGACAATTTTTAATTGTGTAGTCAATTTATAATAGACTAGAAATATTAAAATTTTCAAATTTAAATAATATGTATTTATTATGAATATTTAATTGAATAGGAGCAAAAAGATGGGTATGGATACAACAAGAAATGAATAATTAAATAAATCACTAAATAGATCAATAGATTTTAACTAACTTTTAAACTGTGACTGAAAATAAAGATAGAACTGAGAGTAGTTATTATATATCTAAAATAAAAGAAAAATTTAAATAAGAATGAATCTAAACCTAATAAATGCTAAATAAAGTTAGTTAATTATTTATATTATTATTAAAAAAGTAAGGAAATTCAAAATATATAATAAATGAATGAATTCAATAATAACCAAGCAAGCAAGCTATTGATAATTAATTAAAGAAATATTAATTTATTTATACATTTATATTAATGCAACCAAAATTTGTTACTTTTATTTTATTTTTTTACTTATTATTCATTTTTCGCTTTCATTTCTTTTACCAAAGTTTTATTTCTTAATTTATTCTTGAAATTCCTTTTTAGTATTTAAATCTAAAATATTAATTAAATGACATAAAGTTTCAGCATCAATAAATCTATGCTAAAGTTAGTTTGTTACTGAATAAGTTAGAAAAAAAATTAAATCATATAATTCGAATGAATAAAATAAATAACTAAAAAATCATTGATAATAGCAGAAATATTCATAATTATTAAATTTTATTTTTAAAAATCAAAATTTATGATTTTTCTTTGATTCACCTTGCATTCTCTCTCCTATTTTATTTATTTATTAATTTATTCTTGGAATTCCTTAGGTATTTACATCGAAAATATTGATTAAATTACATAAATTTTCAATATCAAAGTTAGTCTGTTATTTACTGAGCAAGTTCGAAAAAAAGTTAAATAAAACACTTAGAATAAATGAATGAAATAAATAACAAATTATTGACAAGAAAAGAAATGTTAATAATTAATTATTCATTTTATTTAAAAATATGAAAATGTATTCTGATTTTTATTTGATTCTCTTTCCATTTTCCTTTCAAAAGCTTTATTTATTAACATTCTTGAACCTATACTTCTGAATCTAAAATAAAGTAATTCATTGAATAAAGTAAAATGAAAAACTTTCCAAAGTTCTCTTTCTCATTGTCTCTCTTTAAAGAAAAAGTTTTTTAAAAATAGAATATAAACTTGAAAACCTAAATAAAGAAATGTGAATGTGAAATAGTGATTTAGTGAGTAAGAAAGAAAGAAAATACAACAAACAAACAAGTAGTATGTATGTAAAAACTAATTAAAGAGATATTATAATTTATATATAAATTTGATATTAACACAACTAAAATTGATTCCTTCTATTATATTTTAAATTCAACTTACATACTCATTTTTTCATTTTCTTCTCTTTCCAGAGTTTTATTTCTTATTATTTTTGAAGTTTCTTTGATTTTTTCCTCTTTGGATCTTATTATTTTTGTTTCTGTTTTTACTAATTTTTTTATTCTTTTTACCACCACTTTGCTAGTTCTATTGATTTTTTTATTTGTGGCTATTCTTTATTGATTTTTCAAAAATATTTTATTGTTTTGAAGGTTTTTCTTCATCTTCTTCCTCTTCATTATCACCTTCACCTTCTTCCTCTTGTTCATCTTCGTTATCGAAGTCATCTTCAGATAATTGATTATCATCGTCGTCATTATTGTTGTCATTTTCATCAATCAAATCGAAGTCAGGTAAATCATCAGGATCACCTTCATAATCCATGTTATCTAAATCATATTCATCTTCATCTTCTTAATTGTCCTCTTCTTCGTCACTGTCCTTGTAATTTTCAGGGTCAAAAGCATCACTATCACTTTCATCAGCAATATCTAAATCTTTTTAGACTTTCTTTTTCTTTTTATCAGTTCCATCATCATATTCGCTTTCATCTCCACTGACATCTTCATCATCATCACCTCCTTCAGCATCATCTTCAGCAGCATCATTATCACCTTCATCGTAATTCTAATCCTTTTCAGCCAAAATTCTTTACTTAACTCTAGTTTCTCTTTCAGTTACAATTTTATTTCTCAGTTATTCCAAAGGAGTTTCTTTAACATCCTTAAAACTGTCCTCTAAATAATAATACAAATAAAAAAATATTCTTTCATTAAAGAATGAAATTTACCTGAAAATTTAGCATCTAATTCGATATTCTTAGGAGCAAAATTAACTCCCTTACGCTTATTCAAAACAAGATCAACACTAGCTCTAATAGTTTTCAATAATTGCTTGATTTGCATTTTATAGACAACAAACTAAACAGAATCTTATAATTTTTTTAAATAGACAATGTAATTGTAGCACATTTCAGGGAAACCAATATCTCTGCTATAAATAGCTAAATACTCAGCAGAAAGATCAAGAGCAAACTTAAAAATTTCATTCCATAACACATTTGTATTTTTATATTTGCTATCAATCTTCAAACTAATACTAAAATCAAAAGGCTTTTTAGTAGATTGAGTTTTCTTCTTTCTGAATTCACCAGAGTTGAGAACATCCTTAATAACCTTCAAAGTAGGAATAAAAGTGCTAGTCTTCTAAGCAATAGTGTTCAAGCATCTAAACATTAACAAATAAATAAAACAATTAAACTTTATTAAATAACTTTATCTAATTACTGGATTAAGTGGAACTTCAAAGGAACATATTCCTAAGAATTACTGAATTAGTTTACACCAATAATAAGTTCTACCAAAGGATAAAGCAATTATCCTAAATCTTCATCAGAAGGCTATCTGCTAATAGTCTAGCTCCAAAGCTTCAAAGAGTTAATAACTTACCAGTTAAAAACTTTCATTTCATCTCCCTATAATATAAACATAAAATAATTATTAAATTCAATCCATATTTCAAAAGAAAACTTATTTCCATTCAACATATTTTCATTCTAAAATTTCCAAAAAAATCTAATTAATTTTTAATTTTTTCAAGTGTTTTTGATTGACTTAAAACTTAACTTAGAAAGGAAATCAGATGATATTAATTTAATTCTAAGATTAATTATGATATTAATTTAATTCTAAGATTAATTATGATATTAATTTAATTCTAAGATTAATTATGATATTAATTTAATTCTAAGATGAATTATTCCCTTTCTTATAAAACTAATTAATATCTTTCTTTATATCTTAATTAGATAATAATAGATAATTCAACTTATTAGTTTTTATATTCTAATTTTTCAAGCCTTAACTTTAATCTAAATGTTTATTATTCATTCATTCAATCAACCAAATGCTTTATATAAAACTTGATAAACCCTTTTAAGCAAAATACTTTAAACTAAGAATTAAACAGCTCTATTGAAATTTCTACAGTAAAAATATGTTGAGTTGATTTGTTTCAAATGAAATAGTATTATTTTTGCAATAAATTATAAGGACTGACCTTTTTTGCCATGTTATCTTTGAGAAGGACTGCAATTTATCTTAAATAAGAGAAACCAATATAGTAAGCAGCATCTTTATGTTCAACCATTAATTCGCTCTATAAATTTTAAAAATGGTTATTATTGCTATAGATATTTTATTATTATTATGAAATAGCTTACATAGCAGTTGATCATAAAAATAACAGATTCATAAGTTCTCCAAGAGACATGTCTAACATTTTCGAAGTAAGCAGCATAAACTCTCTATTTTATTAAATAACAAACAAAAATTTTAAAAAAAGACATTTTCCAATATGATTTGTGGTTTACTCTGAAGATTTTATCAACTTCTTCATTTTTGGTATTTTTGCATATTCTTCTAATGATGATAAAAGCCTTTAGCTTCAACTTTAAGTTGTTATTAGTAGCCCATAACTCAACCATGTACTTCAAAAATCTCATAAAAAGTTTCTGTTTGAAATGAAAAAATGAAATAGATAAAGCATTTGTTTGAAGTGAAAATTACCTTTAATGGGAACATGAAGTCAGTGATAATAGGATAGAATGTCAACATGTAAATTAACATGTCTTCTTCGTGAACATTTTCAGCCATTTTAACTATGTTTAAAAGGTAGACTTTAAGAACAATGTCTAACTTTCTAGAAGAAACAGATTCTAAAATTTGTCCATTTTCAAGTTTCAATAACTTTTTAAGAAGATAAGGGAATCTTTATAATGCAAAGGTAACGACTTTGTCATAAACAGCTCCATCTTCAATGATAAAATCTTGCTCATTCTTATTTTCTTCAAGCTCATCAGCATTCTCGTCCTCATTTTGAGACACGCAAATACGGAAAATTTTAATAAAGTGAGCTATTGATTTTTAAGTAGGCTCCTTTTCTACTTTCGCAATAATGTCTTCTACACGTTTTAATGAAATGACCTTGCTAGCTACCATTTTATTTTTTTAAATATTGACTTGGACTGCCCTATTAATTTTCACTTTAATTTTGTATCAAATTAAATTTATCGAAAAAATATGTTAATTTATTAATCTATTTATATTTCCTTTTATTTATTTACTTTTGTTTGTTTCATGCTCATTCATAATTCAATTCAACTCACAGTATTCATTATCTTAAGCATTCTCTGCTAATTAAATCCTTCATTCATTTCTGTACTAATTGATTTTTTTCTTTTTGAGCAAATCTACTTTTTATTTGTAATTTATTTATTTATCTCTCCTCTCCTCTACACTCCTTCATTCATTCATTCATTCATTTATTCATTTTTTTACTTCACATCTTAGCAATATCTTTCATCACCAAAATTCTACTTTTCTTTCTCACCTAACAAAATCTTTCATAAATTTATTTCAACTTTCATTAAATTTTTTTGATAAAATATTCATTTAAAAAAATTAATTGATTTCATTTGTTCTCAAAAATATTTTATTTAATTAAAAAACAAAATTTAGCATTTTTAACTAATTTACTGATTACTTAGTTTGTTTTTAATTGGTTAACTTAGACTCTTACTAAAGCTCTCAATATATTTTTGGCTGTTCTTCTACTTTTTTCATTAAAAATGTCATTTTTTGAATTAAATGAAAAAAAATAATTTATTTTTTTAAGTCATTTGGGATTATTTATATTTATTTTTAATTATTTTACTAATCTTTTGTGATTAAATTAGAAAATAAATACACTCTTAAATAGCTCATAAGAATGTTTAAAATATTTTTGCGCTTTATTATTATAATAAGTTTATAATTAATTGCTTATTGAATGAAGTATTGGTTCATAATTTTTTCACTAATCTTCTTCATAAAAAAATCAAAAATTTTGAATTTTTTAGAGAAAAAATAAATTTATTTTTAAATAATTTTATTGGAACTTTCTTTTAATTTATTTTTTACTTATTTCATAAATCTATTTTAAAAAATATATTCATTTTTAATCAATTAATTAAAATTTTAATCAAAAAATTTATTATCCTAAATCCTCATTAACTATCACTAATCCTCTCCTTAAAGTCATATAGAGGAATAAATGGTATTTTATAAATATTCAAAAAATATGGTAAGAATTTTTACTAGTGATAATTTATGAGGATTTACAGTATTTAAAAAAATAGTTTAGTTTCATAGTGTAATAATCAATTAATTAATCTTCTCCTGTTTAAATTTCTAATGAACTAAAGTTTAACTCATTTTATTTCGCTAATATTTTTGATTGAAAAAGCCAAACTTTTTAATTTAGTTTGATAAAAATAAATTTATTTGTAAAAGATTCACTGATAATTAAATTTTATGATTCTTTTGATTAGAATTGTTTTTAGTAAATTATTTTTAAATATTATTTCTTAAAACAAAAAATAATTTTAAAATATTGTTTTTTTATAGAGGTATTTATTTTTTGTCAATAAAATGGCAAGTGCTTTTTGTTTTGTTTGCAAAAAAATTTGGAGGGAATATATTAATTTGATATAATAAAAGATTCTTGATATATATCATTCATTTTTAAAGAAATTTTAAATTTTCAATTAGATTTTTTGAAAATTTGCTTGACACATCAAAAATAAAGAGAAAAGATTAAATGAATAATCATTTGTTTGTTTTTTTGCTTGCTTATTTGATTGATTGTATTTGATTGGTATTATTTTAAAAGAATTTGATTGTACTCATAAAATAAAAGTAGAAAGATTTTTCTATAGATTTAGTTAAGTAGATTTGATAGAGGATTATATTTATTGTAGGATGTTACACGAAATACTATTTGGACTGTTAGGGAAATCAGGGAATATTATAATAGAATAAGATGAAAGTTTTATATTGGATCCAAAGATTACATTTTTGACTCCTGCTGAGAAGGAGATTATTAATAGTCTTTGTTGTTTGGGATATTATTATAAAAATTTAGAATAGTTTTTAGATGAAAATTACAACAATTTTGCTAAGATAACTTATTTCATTAACAAAAATTCTAATTTTAATGAGAACAATGATGATTAAAATGATGGGCCTATAGCCGAAGTCAATGTAATTGGAAATAGTGCTTATTTAAAGGTAGTTTGATTCTACTTCAATTCCATCTAACCTTATTTACTATTTAATAGGGATTTTGTTTGGGATTAGAATAAATTATTAACAGCTATAGAGAAAAAATTATTGAAATTGAAAGAGATTTTTTGGAAAATAGAGTTTTCACTATTGCTTCATTAAAAATTAAATTGACATCCCATTTTGATATTCTACCTGATTTACATAAAATAGTAAAAATAATATTGTTTTTCATATTTCATTTGTCATTCTCATCATTATGTTATGTTTATGAAAGGTCATCAAAATTGTTGAAGAAAATTTAAAGGGAGGTTAACTTTTAGATTTAATGCACAGCAAAAGCTAAACTGGTAACACAGCTTTAAGAGAAGTTTACTAGATTTTGACTGAATAGTGTTATTCTGTTTTATACTAACAAGTAAAAATTATTAAAAAAAGTTATTCAAATGAATCTTTTCTAATAATTCTTTTAAAATTGCTAATTATGGCAAATAGTTAAGTGGATGGATTCTCTATGGAAATTTACAGGATTATTATGATGAGTTTTTTATCTATAGAATTGAGTAAACAAAGTCTTAGCAAAGTAATTCAAAAAATATTTTGGTTTTAATTCAGTTAAGGTATATAATAAATGAATGAATGAATTAGGTAATATGATGGATAAAAATGTTGTTGAACATTCAAATGAACTAGAAATTGATTGGGATAGTATTTTCTCTTTGAGATATGCAATGTTACCCTAGAGCATTGTTTCACATAAGCAAGCAGAAAAGATATTGTTCATTGGAAAAGGTATTAGAATATTAAGAAATACTTAAAAGGAATATGAAAACTCTTTTCTTCCACCTCAATAAATGCTCACTTTGATTGAAGAAATTCGCTAATATGACAGCTTTAAGTATTCAATTATTTATAATTCATTGAAATTCTTACAAATATTTTGTTAAACAGATTTTAAAATACCATCGAATCTTTAAGATATGAAATTGCTAAATAAATGCTAGAGCTTGTGCTTAAAAATTAAAATTTGATGAACCACTTAAACACTTTAAACAATGTAAGCTTTTTATTTTTATTCTAAAGTAAATTTAATATTATTATTACTATGAATACTAGTATTTTCTCATGGGAAATGGTGAGTTTTTCAAAGCATTCTATGAAGAAAGCAGAAGCTTAATGCAATTACCTCCTAAACCAGAAAGCGAAAATCATATTAATAATGTTGTTGTTCCTCATACTTTAATAAGACTTAGAAATGATGATGAAATAGTTAATGCATTCAAAAGTATCAAAAATAATCTTTATTTTCAATTGAATTAAGCAAATCTTTAATGGTAAAATAAATAGACTTTCAGTTCAAAATCAAAAATAATGGATTTGAGTTCAAAGATTTCTCTTAAGTCAACGAATTGAATATATTCGGAAATGTTCATTAATAAAGAAACCACTATATTAGATTCTAGCCCCTCAAAAACTCCAAATTAAGTGGTAAACTTAATAATTCCTTCTCAAAGATTATCTTTTAATAACAACGTCATTTTTCATTTGTTCTAAAAAAATAATTTAAAATTAAAACAAAAGCTTGTTATAATTTATGCAATAAAATTAGAAGCTTTTTTTTAAGAAATATATAATATTAAAGTTTGTCTGAGAATAATTTAACATTTCTGATTTGTTTATTATCGAATAAAAACTAATTAATCTAAATCACAAATTTAATCATAGTTTGAGAAAAAATTAACCCTTTTTGTTTGTTTAAACCTGCTCCAAAAATCTTTCAAAAAATAAAATTATCTTGAATGAAGAATCAACTAAATAAATTGAGGAATTATAGCATTTTTATTTAATTTGAAAACTTATTTGTTGCTTATTTTACTCTTGATTACCACTTTCTTGAAATTATTTTCAAATAGAAAGACAATCAATCAATGTTTATCTAATAGATCATTTTCTGAGTTCTTTTATTTAGAAAACTCATAGAGTTTACTAATCTACTTTTTTAATTTTTTAATTTTTAAATTAGGGTCTTTGTGGTACAAGTTTAAATAAAATATTGAAATGGGATTTAAGCTGAGTTTTACTTTTAGATTTAAAAAGGAGAGAAACTATTTACCAATAAATTAGTAAAAAATAATATTGAATTTATTTAAAATCTAACCACCTTTATTTAAAATGAAGATTTTCTAAATTGGGATCTCCAAATATTAATTTGTTGTAATCTAGCACTAAGGGGAGTGTTAATTTGCTTTAAAGTGAAGAATAATCTCCTTTGAAATCTAGATTTTCTTATTTCACTAGTAGTATTGCTCAAGATGAAACAAATGAAAATGGGTTATTAATTGTTTTCTAAAATACAAAGGAAATTAGCTCTTATAAGAAAGCCGCTCCTTATAGACTACAAGATATGAATGAGTAAATAATTGTTTCTTAAATAATTTTTATGTTTGAAATATTTTATTTAACAAATAAGATATGTAGCAATAAAATTTTACACAAAAGAAACAAATAAAAAAGGTGCAGCTTCAGTTGCTAAAGAAATAAATGATTAAAAATGCTAAATTTAAATGATAGTTTGCAATAATGGCAAACCGAGTTACATTAAAAACCATGAATTTGACTGTGATAGAGTCAACTTTTTGGATGGATAATTGTAAGTCATTAAAATTAATTATGACGGAGAAAATATTTCTTTGCATTTAGAGGATATTGATAATATGAATAGAGGACTTTAGAGTTAGCTATTTACGTTCCCTTTCAAATTTAATAAATTCCTCAATTTAGATATGGGAAGAGCTTACGTAGGATTTATTCAAGTAAAATTTTACTTTTCATTCAAATGTTTCTAATCTATGTTTTTATAAATTAAAGGATTCAAATAATGGAAACTGTGCAATGGATATTATGAGTTGGTAAATGTATAGCTCTAATGTTTTTAACAACCAAGATGCATGGAATGGTCTCACTATGGATTACTAAGTCAAGTGGCCTCTCAATCTAATGATATCATCTCATTTAATTGAAAAATATAAAACAATATTCAGATATCTATTTCCTTTGAGGTAAAAATTAAACCAATAATCTTCAAATTTAATCTTTATTAAAGAATTTAATTAATCAACAACCACAATAATTCATTTTTACTATGAGCATAAATATCTTGCGAAATAACTCATTTCAAAATTCCAAATCAAAAAGCTAACAAAATAATTTTAACAATTTTAATGAAAAGAAATGATAATATATGATATATATTTATAAAATAAATTTAGAATTATTCTTTTAATTAAAAATTTAATTTAAAGAACAATATAGTTTGAGTTACAAAGATCATGGCTTTATTTCATGAAAAACAGCAAGAGAGGAAAACTTAATTCTACTTTGAATTAAATGCTGTTGATGAGAACTAAATTAAGCTCAGTAATAGATAGCTTATGGACATATTTTCATACAGATATAATTACTTCACAATGGGCAAAGGTAAATTAATTTAAATTTTAAACAACAACTTAGATCATTTTTCATTGTAAAATGCTATCATAGTTGCAAGAAAAAGTAGCAGAAATTAAAGACTTTGAAGAACTTAGGAAGATCATAGACCTGTTTTTAAGTTCTATTTAAATCTAAATTTTCTTAAGTTATCCTAAGCTAGTAAAAAGTATATTTGATATTGTTGATTGCTGCAGGAGATATTGCAATATTGTAGTTAAGTAAAAATATTAAAAATTTAAAGTAAAGAAATAATTTAAATCTAATAAAAAAAAGATTAGAGTATGACACAAGTATTGATTTACTATCAGCTGATTTCGAAGTATTAAAATAAGATTTTGAAAAGAACTTTATGAATCTCTTGAACTTATTAATTCTTATGACTAAAAATACAAACGCAACATTCTTATTTTAGTTGCTATTAAGATTAGATTTTAATGGTTATTACAGAGAAAAAATGGAAGATAAATATAAATATTGAAAAACTAACGTTAGCAATCAATACGTGTTTAATTCGTAATTTTGGGCATAAAAATTCTGACTAAAATTTTGAGTAAATAAATATAAAATTAAATAGCCTTATCATAAAGAATAAACATTAAGGCCACTTCAACAAAACATGAATTTTATTTTTTTCTTTGTTAATTAAAATGAAAGAAAAGATATTATACCAAATTTGTAAATATATAAGTTCTATGTAAAACATGACAAAAAAAAAGTAAGTAAATTATGATTAAGAGTTAGTTAATTTGATTATTATTATCTATCTCGAATATTTTATTATCATTTATATTTCTTCTCATGAAAATGAAATTTAAGAATTTAATTTTTTATCTGTTTTTCTAAATAGATGAATAAAATATTTTTATTATTTTTTTTAGATAAATTAATTCAATAAACACTTTAGAATTCATTTATAGTTGTAAAATTTTTGATAAGTATATTTAAAAACCATTTTCATGATTAATATTTTATTATTGCGTATATTATTTTAAGGAAATAAACAAATTAAGGAATTGAATTTTCTTATAGTTTAAGCCAAGATGTATATGATAAAATATGCTTTTTTATTGATATTTTATTTTTTTGATAATTAACAACTTTAGAATTGATATATTTTGATAGGCTAGTTAAAGAGTATTTTTATGGATAATATTTTATTATTCGAAAATTAATATTAATATGATTAAATAAAGGAATTGAAACTTTCTTTCTGCTTAAACTAAAGTGTTATGCTAAAAAATATTTTGATTATTAATATTTTATTTATCAAATAGCTTTACAATTTATTTATCACTCACTGCTTCGACTTTAGATATCTTAATTAAATAAGATTTTTATGGCTAATATTTTACATTTGTTAAAACTAAATAATTAAAATCAGGATTTGAAGATTTTATCTGTTTCAATATTTCTTTATTATTGTTATTCTTAATATATATTTTTTGGGATGATTGATTATCAAGATAATTTAGAATTAGTTTATATTTAGGTTTTTTTTTTGATTGACTAATTAAAAAAGATTTATGAAAGTAAGAATGATAGATTTGATTAGTTTTTAGTAATATCATTTTTTTTATCAGCTAGGTATAGACAAATACTTACAAAGATGGGTAAACATTAATTTTAATTAAATATGAAAGAAAAAAATTCCAAATAAAATAGAGATTTACATCAGCTAAAAGCTAAATGTAAAGCTAAATGAGTAAGGAGTTAGTAAAATTTATAAAAGAATTATTGAAATATTGATTTATTTCTTTTGACTTTCAAGTGGTTTCTATATTAAAT
>JH720295.1:2147034-2157939 GCA_000231825.2 Tetrahymena elliotti 4EA
AATTTAGTTGCAGGTATTATTTTCAAATATCAATAAATATAAACAGTTGATGGTGAAGACTTCACCCATCCTTTCTGTTAAACTCTTATGATGTTTATAGGTGAATTAATGTGCTATGGCGTATTCGTCGTTTACAAAAGATTGTATGCATAGGAATACGAAAAGGATAGATAAGAATGTGTTGCTTAAGGATAATCTGATAAAGTCAATTTTGTTATCTTTTCACTCCCTTCATTATGCGATATGATCACTTCTACTATCTCCTTCTTTGCTATGAGCATGATGCCTCTATCTATGTAATATATGTTTAACGGTGGTAACATTATTATGACTGCTATCTTTTCCGTCGTTTTCTTAAAAAGAAAATTATACAGATAAAACGTCTTTGGTATTTTCCTTAACGTTTTTGGCCTAGCTTTTATGGGTCTCATGGCTTTAGTTGTTGATAGTGGTAGTATTGATGACCCTAGCAGAATGATTATTGGTATGATTCTTTTATTCTCCTCTTTCTTCACATATGCTACCCAAATGGTTTTGGAAGAAAGGTTCTTCAGTTAATACTTTTTACATCCTTTCCAAGCTGTCGGTTATGAAGGTTTGTTTGGTACTTTCTATGCTTCTATTGGTATCTTAGTCTTCAACTTTGTCCCTAGCCCTTCTAGCTTCGATCCAGCTAGCAATGGTAATATTGAAGATTTCTCTAATTTCATATACTAAGTTTTCTCATTCTAAAATGTTACATTATTCTTCTTGGTAATTATTTGTATTCTTGTCATTATTGTTCTTAACGGTGCTAATTAAGCTATTACTAAGCATGTTTCAGCTCTTGCTAATGCCGTTTTAGGTGTTACTTATCCTTTCTTAATCTGGATGTACTGTCTTGCTGTTGGTTGGGAAGACTTCAAGTGGTATTAACTTGTTGCTTATATTATCATTACCACGGGAACTCTCATTTACAACGAAATCTTAGTTATTCCCTACTTTGGTTTCAATAAAAATCTTAGAAGAAATGCTGTTGCAGCTGCTGCAGCCCAAGAAGATTAACAGTTGCTCAGTGGTCCTCTTGCTAAGTAATCTCTTAGAGGTTCAAGACCTGCTCATCGTTCTTTCAAATCTATTCAGTAATTTAATGACGAACCCATATCAAACATGTCTGATCAATACTCTGATGATTGAAGCTTCCTTCAATTCCATTTAAAATTTAATTTAAAAATAATACTTCCTTGCATTTACTTCAATTAATTATGTCATGTTTATTCTTTGTCAAATTATTATTTTAGACTAAAAATTCATATCATTTCCATCCAATCCAAATCTTTGTTGATTTATTGAATTTAACACATACAAAGCCATCATTTAAATATAATAAAGATTTGTTTACACTCATAAATTATGAGCATTGAAAATTTTGATAACAACAAAGATATCAAAATACCTGAGCTAATAATACTTTTAAACTCACTAAAAATATTTTAATTTCAAAATTAAAAATTTATGTCAATTAAAAACATTTTGACACTTTTGACAATACACCCCTCTCTTTTTAAACATCATTTATAAATATAATAAATCAGTACTCCAACAGAATTTTTAATGCTTCTCAATTAAAGATTAAAGAGATGTTAAGAAACTATTAATGCAAACAGTCAAAAATTTAATTACTGATATTCATGGTTTTCTAATTTTTCTAAATGGTTCAATGAGTAGTAAGTAAGTGCAGGTAATTTATATGAACAGTTATTTCAAGCTTTTTCTGAAAGCACAATTTAGTAGAAATTAATAAAACCATAGGTGCAAATGAAGGTATTAGGATTAAGAAGATTTTTAATAAGGATTATAAGTCCTTAAATTTCTAAAAATAGTTATTAATAAGTAGATAAAAAGTATGCCTTATTGTTGATTTATATTAATTCTGTGGACATACAAATCTATTAAAGACAAATATTGTTTTTTTAAAAAATTTTGGTGTTTTATTTGTTCTTTACCTTACTAAATACTTGGTTATCCATTAAATCTACATACTCTATTGTTTTAGATTTCTCCATATAATTGTAATTGTTCTTGTTTTCATCTTAAGGTTTCACCTTCCAAAGTCTAACACTTTTTGTGTGAAAGTATCTACATATTTTCATTTTTTAAAAGTTATTCAAGCGCATAACATTACCTTCATTAAATGTTTTATTATTATTAACTAATTACAGTATTTCAGTTAGAGAATCCATAATTGAAAGAACTTCTATTGGACTTAATTCTTTTCACAAATGAATCTATAAAAAAATAATATTGCATAAGAATAAAATAATCTAAAATGGAGGTAGATCAAATGTTTATCATCTATTTAACATTGTGCTTAAATAAATTAAATGAATTATTTTTTACATGTTTTCATGTTCTTGAACAACAAAATCTAATTTATATGGATTAAATCTATTGAATTCACATTGTTTTCATAATTTAAAACAGTTATTTTTAAGTTATTAAACGAATGAGCTATGATATTATATAATTTATTTTTAATGAATGAATTTTTCTTGATTCATCTTCTCCTCTTGCTCCTCCCCCCTTTTTCTTTGCTTTTTTATCACCCATAGTCTTTCCCTAATAAAAAATTTACAATATTTTTTTGATAAATATTTTTTATAATTCTGATTGATTGAATGTATCTCTTTTTCTTAATTAATTAAAAACTGAAAATTATATGTCATACTTGAATAGGTTATTACAAATTAGTTATTAACAGAAACATATCCTCTTTTCAAAACAAATCATTTCAACTATTTTTGAATAGACAAGATAATAATCATATTTTTTTTAGTTCATTTTATCATAAAAACTTTTTACATAAAATAATTTGCAGAAAAATAAATTTTTTCATAGTAAAATATGATCATAACCACAAGAAAAAGTGTAGAAATAAAATATTTTGAAGAACTTAGAAAGATCATTGGCATGTTTTTAAGTTCTTTTTAAATCTAAATTTTCTTAAGTTATCCTAAGTTAGTATAAAGCATATTATTGTTAATTGCTGCAGGAGATATTACAATATCGTCGTTAGTTAAAAACATTTAAAATTGAATAAACAAATTAAATTTAAAATTTAATAAAAAAGATTAGAATAAGACGCAAGTATTTATTTACTATTAGGTAATTTTAAGTATTCAAATAAAATTTTGAAAAGGATTTTATGAATTTTCTCAACTTATTAATTCTGATAATTAAAAATACAAATTAACATTCTTATTTTAGTTACTATTAAGATTAGATTTTAATGGTTATCAGGGAAGATAAATTTTGAAAAACAAACAGAAATAAACAATTAATATCAATTCAATTAATTATTTTTTGGTATAAAATGATTAAAATGTTGAATAAATAAATATAAAGTTAAATATTATTTAATAACCTTTGTCATAAATAACATTTAGGCTACTTCAACTAAACATTTTTAAATCTTATTTTTTTCTTTTTGAATTAAAATGAAAGAAAAAATATTAAAGTAAATTTTGTAAAAAGAAGTTCTATGTAAAGCATGACCAAAAAAAAGTAAGTTATAATTATTTTGTGTTTATCTCTAATATTTTATTCCCATTTTTTATTCTTCTCATGAATATGAAATTTAAGAATTGAATTTTCTATCTGTTTATTAAATAGATGATATAAAATATTTTTATTATTTATATTTTTTTCGATAATTGAATTGATTAACAACTTTAGAGTTGATTTATAATTGTAAAATTTTTGATAGGTTTATTTACAAAATGATTAATGTTTTATTATTTAAACATATTATTTTAATAAAATAAGCAAATTAAAGAATTGAACTTACTTTTTATTTAATCCAAGATATTATAAAATTTAATTTTTATTGGCATTTTATATTTTTGATAATTGTGTTATCTAGCAGCTATAGAATTTATTTATATGTATTGATTTTGATAGTGTAGTTAAAGAGTGTTTTTATGGCTAATATTGTATTAAAATTAATATTTATATAATTAAATAAAAGAATTGAAAATTTCTATCTGTGTAAAGGAGGGATGCCAATTAATTATAAAACCCATTAACCAATTCCAATTAATTGGTTTAATTTTTTTCTTGAATTGGTTTTAAAATATTTTCGAATTATCATATCACTCGTCTAAACTAAATAAAGTATATGTTAAAAAATATTTTTATAATTAATACTTTCTTTTTTGATAATTGAGCTATCAAACAGCTTTATAATATATTTATGTTTGTGTTGATTTTTGATATCTTAATTAAATAAGATATTTATGGCTAGTATTTTTAATTTATGAAAACAAAATAATTAAAATCAGGATTTGAGGTTTTTATCTGTTTCAATATTTTTTAATTATTGTTATCCTTGATATTTTTATTTTTTGGGTGATTGATTATCAAGATAATTTCGAATTAGTTTATATTTTGGTTTTTTTCTGATTCATTAATTAAAAAAGATTTATTAAAGTAAGAAAATAAATAGATTTAATTAGATTTTTACTAATATCATTTTTAAAAAGTTTGTTCAGGACAAATACTTAGAGAACACTAACTATCTCTCTAAATATGAAGAAAGAAATTTCATATCAAATAGATATTTAAATAGGATAAAAGCTAAAAGAGTAAGGAGTTAGAAAAAGTTATAAAAGAATTATTATTTTTATATTGAAATATTAATTTCATTTCTTTTAACTTTCAAGTGGTTTACAACCACTTCCACAAACAACAATACTGCTAATATTGTTCTTCAGGTCTTAAGGGCTTTGGAGGTGCTATTTAAGGATTATTTCTATTCATTTTTAATTCACTCTCATCAATTTTTTAGAGCTCTTAAATAATACAAAATTTTTCATTAAAAGTAGTGAATCTAATACTAATAAGTCCTTTTCTTCCAAAAATTAGAAATATCTTTCCCTTGTATTAAATGAAAATATCTTATTAAAGAATTCTTTTATAATTAAACTATTTAACCTTACTTGTTATTAACAAAGTAAACAAAAAAATTTGATTTACTTCTTTGTTTCTTTCTTTTTTTGATTATTTGATTGCATCTAAATCGATAAAAACATATGATAAGCAAGTAATTAAAATCTTTATACATTATCTTAGAAAGTAATTAATAAAAAAAAATAAAGGCTAAGCTAAAAATGTTCATAATTTTTTTAGTTTTATATTCTGAATAAGCCAATTAAAACCTCTTAATTTGTAAACAAGAGCCTTGGGATTAACAAGAAAAAAAAATTCTTTCATTTATGATTGATATTTTTTAATTTATAATTTCTTTCATAAGCTCCCTTTTCTCCCTCTAAAGTAAATCAAAGAAAAACCAAAATTGAAAAATTAAAAAATGATAAAAAAATAATCAAATAAAATTAATTTTTTATTAAAAAAAATAAAAAGTTTATAATCTTTTCTACAAAAACAAACTAAACAGGGACAATCAAATAATCCTACCAGAAAAAAAAAACAAAAAAATAAAATAAACTTAAAAAATTATTAATCTGACATTAAAAAGAAATGGCTTGGACTGAAACGAAAAAGAACTTGCTCTTGCTTGGGACATTGGGCTCCAATTTAGTTGCAGGTGTTATTTTCAAATATCAATAAATGTAAACAGTTGATGGCTAAAGCTTCAGCCACCCTTTCTGTTAGACTCTTATGATGTTCATTGGTGAATTGTTATGCTATGGTGTATTCCTCATTTACAAAAGATTATATGCAAAGGAATACGAAAAGGATAGATAAGAGTGTGTTGCTTAAGGATAATCTGATAAAGTCAATTTTTTTATCTTCTCACTCCCTGCATTATGCGATATGATCAGTTCTACTATCGCCTTCTTTACTATAAGCATGATGCCCTTATCTATGCTATAAATGTTTAACGGTGGTAATATTATTGTGACAGCTATCTTCTCCGTTGTTTTCTTAAAAGCTAAATTCTACAGATAAAACGTTTTAGGTATTTTTCTTACAGTTTTTGGTCTAGCCTTTATGGGTCTCATGGCTTTAATTGTAGACAGTGGTAGTATTGATGACCCTGACAAAATGATTATTGGTATGATTCTTGTATTCTGCTCTTTCTTCACAAATGCTACCCAAATGGTTTTGGAAGAAAGGTTCTTTGTTTAATATTTTTTACATCCTTTCCAAGCTGTCGGTTATGAAGGTATGTTTGGTATTTTCTATGCTTCTATTGGTATCTTAGTCTTTAACTTCATCCCTAGTCCTTCTAATTTCGATCCATCAAGCAATGGTAAAATTGAAGATTTCCCTAATTTCATTTACTAAGTCTTCTCATTCTAAAATGTTGCATTATTTTTCTTGGTAATTATTTGTATTCTTATGATTATTGTACTTAACGGTGCTAATTAAGCTATTACTAAGCATGTTTCAGCTCTTGCTAGAGTTGTTTTAGGTGTTACTTACGCTTTAGTAATGTGGATGTTCACTCTTGCTGTTGGCTGGGAAAACTTCAAGTGGTATTAACTTGTTGCTTACTCTATTATTGCCACAGGAACTCTCATTTACAACGAAATCTTAGTTCTTCCCTTCTTTGGTTTCAATAAAAATCTTAGAAGAAATGCTACTGCAGCTGCTGTCACCCAAGAAGATTAGCAATTCCTTCATGGCTCTCTTGCTAAGCAATCTCTTAGAGGTTCCAGACGTACTTATAGTTCTTTCAAATCCATTCAGCAATTTAATATTTAATGTGATGAACCCATATCAGAGATTTCTGAGCAAAACTCTGAAAATTGAAGTTTCCTTCAATTCTGTTTACAATTTTATTTGAAAATAGTGCTTCATTTGATTTATTTCAATTAATTATGCCTTGTTTATTCTTTGTAAAATTATTATTTTAGATTAACAATTCATATCACCTTCATCCAATCCAAATCTTTATCGATTAATTTACTTTCTCTCTTTCTCTCAATCTTCTGTAATCTAAATCAACAATTAAAACAAATCCCAATAATATTTATTTATCCAGTTTCTATGAATCTCCTCTAAATCTACAGTAAAACAAAAATAACCCAATTTATTTCTTGAATTTACACATACAAAGCCATCATTTTAAAAAAAATAAAGATTTCTATACATTCCAAAATTATTAGCATTGAAAATTTTGATAACAAAAAAGATATCAAAAAAATACTTGAGCTAACTCTTTTGAACTCCATAAAAATAATTTTTATTTTTTTACAAAATTTGAAAAATTTATGTCAATAGAAAAAATTCAAACACTTTTACACAAATACCCCTCTCTTTTTAAAAACTGTTTTTAATAGAATAAATAAGTCACTCCAAATGAATTTTTAACACTACTCAATACTGTTTAAAGAGAAATTTTTTATGCAAACAGTCAACAATTTAATTACTAAATCGATTTCTTCATATTCTTATTTATGGTTTTCTAGTTTTTGTAAATTGTTCACTCAATAGACTTTTATTATTAACAGTTTTTTCAAGCTTTTGCTGAAAGTGCAATATAGTAGAAATTAATAATACTATCGGTACTACAGATGAAGGATGGTAACAAATGAAGATTTTTTAATAAAGATTATTAATTATGAAGAATTTCTAAAAATAGTTATTAATAAGTAGATTAAAAAAGTATGCTTTATTGTTGATTTCTATTAATTCTATGGACATTCAAATCCACTTTAGATAAATCTTATTTTTTTTTAATTTTGATTGATTTCTTTGAAGCTTTTTCTGAAAGTACAATTTAGTAGAAACTAATAAAACCATAGGCACTAATGAGGAATAAAATATCTTTTACCCACACATCCTACTTGGTTATCCATCAAATCTAGATATTCTATTGTTTTAGATTTCTTCTGGATATAACTCTTCTTGCAAATGTATCTATTAAGAAAATAATATTGCATAAGAATAAAAAAATTTAAAAATGGAGCGAAATCAAATGTTTATCATCTATTTAATTTTGTGCTTAAATAAAATAAATTACTTTTTTTATGTTTTCATCTTCTTTAACTACAAAATTTAACTTTTCTTTAAACAGCTTCGAAGGATTAATTCTATTTAATTCACATTTTTTCATGATTTAAATAGTTTTTTTTAATTTTAAAATGAATGAGCAATCATATAATATCATTTATTTTTAATGAATGAATTTTTAATTGATTCATCTTCTTCTCCTCCCATCTTTTTTTCTTTTTTATCGCCCACTGTCTTTCAAATTATAAATGATTATTCCGAATCTAATATTATATTTACAATTTTTTTTTTGATAAATATTTTTTATAATTCTTGTTGATTGAATGTATGAGGCAAGTATTGATTTACTATTAAGTGATTTCGAAGTATTAAATTAAGATTTTGAAAAGGACTTAATGAATCTTCTGAACTTATTAATTCTGATGAATAAAAATACAAATGCAACATTCTTATTTTAGTTACTATTAAGATTAGATTTTAATGGTTTTCAGGGAAGATAAATATAAATATTGAAAAACAAACCCAAACAATCAAAATCAATTCAATTAATTATTTTTTGTCATAAAATGATTCAAATTTTGAGTAAATAAATTGAAAGTTAAATATTATTTAATATTCTTTGTCATAAATAACATTAAGTCAACTTCAACAAAACATTTTTCAATCTTATTTTTTTAAGATTTAAATATTACGATATTATTTTAATGAAATAAACAAATTAAGTAATTAAACTTTCATTTAGTTTATGTCAAGGCTTCTTTTATAAATTATGTTTTTTAATAAATATTTTATTTTTTTGATAATTGAGTTATCA
Organism: Tetrahymena elliotti 4EA; assembly: GCA_000231825.2. Taxonomy (NCBI): domain Eukaryota; phylum Ciliophora; class Oligohymenophorea; order Hymenostomatida; family Tetrahymenidae; genus Tetrahymena; species Tetrahymena elliotti. The sequence goes on from JH720295.1 coordinate 2,155,808, forward strand.
AACAACTTTAGAATTTATTTATGATCGTTTTGATTTTGAAGGTTTAGTTAAAGAATATTTTTATGGCTAATATTTTATTAAAATATAATTAAATAAAGGAATTGAAACATTGTATTTTGTATTTATTTAAACTAAAATGTATGTTAAAAAATATTTTGATTATTAATATTTTATTTTTTTTTGATAATTGAGCTATCAATTAACTTTATAATGTATTTATCACTGTATTGACTTTTGATATCTTAATAAAATAAGATTTTTATGGTTAGTATTTTGCTTTTATTAAAACGGAATAACTAAAATAAGGATTTGAGCTCATTACTTGTTTCAGTATTTTTTTATGCAATTAATTATTGTTTATAAATATATTTTTTTATTATTGATTATCAAGATAATTTTGAATTGTTGGTTTATATTTTGGTTGTTTTTGATATCTTAGTTAAAAAAGATTGTGAAAGTTAGAATAATTGATTTGATTAGATTTTTACTAGTATCATTTTTTATATAAGTTTGTTCAAGATGAATACTTACAGAGAAGACTAACCTCTCTCTCTCTTTAAATATGAAAGAAGTAAATTCCAAATAAAATAGAGATTTACATAGACGTAAAGCTAAAGGAGTAAGGAGTTAGTAAAATATATAAAAGAATTATTATTTTTATTTTGAAATATTAATTTATTTCTTTTAACTTTCAAGTGGTTTCTTTATTAAATTTTTAAATTAGTTTTGTTTTTTTTATGATGTTGTTCATTCTGTGTTTTGATATCATTACTTCTTCCTTTAGAAATCCCCATATTTATCTTCACTCCTTTATCTTTTCCTCATATTCTTCTAATTTTTAATATTATCTGTTAAATACCCAGACTTAACAGCCACTTCTAGAAAAAAATTTTGGAGTGACGATTTAGGATTATTATTTTTAAATTCACTCTCATGGATTTTTTAGAGCTCTTAAAAAATACACTGTTTTTCATCATAAATCTTGAGAGAGAATCTATTATTAATAAGTCATTTTCTTCCCACAAATTATAAGTATCTTTCCCTTGTAATAAATGAAGATAAATAATTAAAAAAATTCTTTTATAATTAACATATTTAACTTTGCTTGTTATTAACAAAGAAAACAAAGGATTTTGATTTTACTTCTTTGTTTCTTTGTTTGATTGATTAATTGCTTCTAAACTGGCTTAACTAAAATAAGCAAGAAATTACGAATGATAAATTGCTTATCTCTTTAATATTTTAAAATTGTAATCTTAAAGTTGTTCAGACTATATAAACATGTATGTGGTCATAAAAATAAATATATTTAAAGAATTTTAAAATTTTTATTTCCATTTAATTTCTACTTCAAAACCTTCCCTTTTACCAGTGTTGTAAGAGATATTTGAAAGAAGAAAGAATCTTTTGTATTTTAAATTTAAACACTATAGTGACATTCCACAAAAGCAACTGGTAACTAACTGATTAGCAAGTAATTAAAATCCTTAGGCAGTATCTTAGAAAGATATTAATAAAAAAGAATTAAGGATAAGCTACAAATTTTAATAATGTTGTAAGTAGCATATTCTGAATAAGTCAATTAAATACTGTCTAATTTGTAAACAAGAGCCTTAGGATTCACAAATCAATTTAGAGCTAAACAAGAAAAAAATTTTTGATTCATGATTGATATTTTTTAATTTATTATTTCTTTCATTAACTCCCTTTTCTCACTCTAAATCAAAGAAAAGAAAAACCAAATTTGTAATAATTAAAAATGATAAAGAAATAATAAAATAAAATTTAAACAAAGTTCTAAAGTTGATAATCTTTTATACGAAAACAAAATAAACAGGGACAATCAAAAAATCCTACAAGAAAAAAAACAATAAATTCAATTAAACTAAAAAAATTATTGATTTCATAGTAAATAGAAATGGCTTGGACTGAAATGCAAAAGAACTTGCTCTTGCTTGGAACATTGGGCTCCAATTTGGTTGCAGGTGTTATTTTCAAATATCAATAAATGTAAACAGTTGATGGCTAAAGCTTCAACCATCCTTTCTGTTAAACTCTTATGATGTTCATAGGTGAATTGTTGTGCTACGGTGTATTTCTCATTTACAAAAGATTATATGCTAAGAAATACG
>JH720295.1:2158725-2304889 GCA_000231825.2 Tetrahymena elliotti 4EA
ATTATTTGTATTCTTATGATTATTGTACTTAACGGTGCTAATTAAGCTATTACTAAGCATGTTTCATCTCTTGCTAGAGCTCTTTTAGCTGTTACTTATTCTTTCGTAATGTGGATGTTCACTCTTGCTGTTGGCTGGGAAGATTTCAAATGGTATTAACTTGTTGCTTACTCTATCATTACCATAGGAACTCTCGTTTACAATGAAATCTTAGTTCTTCCCTTCTTTGGTTTCAATAAAAATCTTTAAAAAAACGCTGCTGCAACTGCTGCTGCAGCCCAAGAAGATTAACATTTGCTCAGTAGTCCTCCTGCTAAGCAATCTTTTAGAGGTTCCAGACGTACTTATAGTTCTTTCAAATCCATTCAGCAATTTAATATTTAATGTGATGAACCCATATCAGAGATTTCTGAGCAAAGCTCTGAAGATTGAAGCTTCCTTCAATTATATTTAAAATTTAGTTTATAAATATTTCATCCTTACATTTATTTCAATTAATTATGTCATGTTTATTCTTTGTCAAATTATTATTTTAGACTAAAAATTCATATCACTTCCAATCCAAATCATTATTGATTTATTGAATTCTTTCTCTTAATATCTTGTAATCTAAACACAAATACCCCCTCTCTTTTTAAAAACTGTTTATAAATAGAATAAATCAGACACTCCAAAAAAATTTTTAACACTACACAATACTGAATACAGAAAGAAGTGTTAAGAATTTGTTAATGTAAACAGTCAAAATTTTAATTACTGGATAGATTTTTACATATTCATACTCATGGTTTTGGAATTTATTTTTCTAAATTGTTCAATTAGTAAGTAAGTAAGTAAGTAGTACAGGCTTTTATTACTAACAGTTCTTTCAAGCTTTGCTGAAAGTAAAATCTTGTAGAAATTAATAATACCATAGGCACTTATGAAGAAAGATGGCTTTAACATTTTAAAGGTTTTTAATAAGGATTACTAATTCTGAAAAATTTCTAAAAATAGTTATTAATAAGTAGATTAAAAAAATCTGCTTTATTGTTGATTTATATTAGTTCTGTGGACATACAATACAAGTCCACTAAAGATAAATCTTGTTTTTTTTAAATTTTGATCTACATAAAATATTTTTATGTGATAAAATATCTTTTACCTAAACTACCTATTTGGTTATCATCTATTATTTTAGATTTCTCCATATAATTACATATTGTTCTTGTTTGTTCATCTTAAGTTTTCACCTTTCAAAGCCTAATACTTTTTATGTTCAAGCTCTAAATATTTTCATTTTTTAAAAGTTATTTAAACACACAACATGAATTTCATTACATGTTTTACTATTAACTAATTAGAGTATTTCAGTGAGAGAATCCATAATTGTATGAACTCCTATTGGATCTAATTCTTCCCACAAATGAATCTATCTAATAATAAAATCAATATTACTTTAGAATAAAAGAATTGAAAATGGAGCTAAATTGATGTTTGTTATCTATTTAATACTATGCTTTAATCAATAAATAAATTACTTTTTTAGTGTTTTCATCTTCTCCAATTACTATGAGATTTAACTTTATTTAAGCAGCTTTAAAGGATTAATTCCATTTAGTGTACATTTTTTCATGATTTAAAAAGTTATTTTTCAATTTTAAAATGAATGAGCTATGATAATATCTTATTGATTATAAATCAATTTTTGCTTGATTCATCTTCTCCTCCCCTTCTTCTTTGCTTTTTTATAGTCCATCGTCTTTCAAGTGATAAATAATTATTGCTAATATTATATTTACAATAATTTTTTTGATAAGTATGAAAATAATTCTAGTTGATTGAGTGTATCTCTTTTTCTTAATTAAAAACTGAAAATTATATGTTTGAATAGGTTATTACAAATTAATAATTAACAGAAACATATCCTCTTTTTAAACACATAGATTTATTTTATTTTTGAATAGACATGATAATAATCATTTTTTTTTTAAAAAAAATTTTTGTTATTCATTTTTTTTGTGATAATTGAATTAAATAACCACTTTAGAATTGATTTTTGATAAATTAATTAAAAAACATTTTTAAGATTAATATTTTATATAATTTTTATCATGATAAAGAAATAAAGAAATTAAAATACTGAACTTTCAATATGTTTAAACAAAGGTGTATATACTATATTACCTTCTATACCTCAGCTCCTCGATTACAAATAGAGATAAGATTGAGGTTTCATAATGTTGAAATTAAAATTTAAATGGAATGGAATTAAAATGAATAATATCACAATTTTTTTTATCAAGATTTTGAGATAATACAGTATTAAATATTTTATTATTTTTTTGATAATTGAGTTAAGTTATGTTAGTGGTTATGAAAAGAATATTTTTATGACTAATATTTAATAATAATTTTTATTTTTTTAATTGAAATTTAGGAATGAAACTTATAATCTGTTTAAGAAAATGTGGAGATTGTAAAATATTTTTATTATTTCATCATTTTATTTTTGATAATTGAGTTATAAAACAACTTTAGAATTGATTTATGAAGGTGTTGATTTTTGATAGGTAAATTAAATAAGATTTTTCTGTTCAATATTTTGTTAAAATTAATAATTATTATAATGAAATATATGAATTGAAACTTTCTATCTGTTTCAAAAAAGGTATATGCATGTCTTAAAATATTTTTATTATATTTTTTGAGAATTGAGTAGTCAGTCATACAACTTTGAAATTGATTTATGATTTCATAGTTTTATTAAATAAGATTTCATGGCTAATATTTTATTACTATTTATTTATATTTGTTTTCCATATATAGTAAATTTAAGGAATTGAGCTTTTTATCTGTTTAAATATTTCTATATGCTATCAATTATTGTTATTGTTTGTATATATTTTTTTGAAGATGAATTATCAAAATAATTTAGAATTGGTTTATGTTTTGGTTATTTTTTGATGTATTAATTATATAAGATTTATGAAAGTAAGGAAATAAATAGATTTGATTAGATTTTACTAATATATATTTTTTTATGAGTTTGTGCTGGGCAAATACTTTAAAAGAAGAGTAAACAGTAATTTAAATAAAATATGAAAGAATATAATTCCAAATAGACAGTGTATAGCTGTTGGAATAAGGAATTAGGATAAAATTTATGAAAGAATTTTTAAAATAACATAGAGAGAATAAGATATGATAGATGATTTTTTTATATTAAAATATTAATTTATTTGTTTTCTTTTTAACTTTCGAGTGGTTTCTTTTATTTAAATTTTTAAATTATTTTTGTTTTGTTTTTTTTTGTGATATTGTTCAGTGTTTTCAGATCATTACTGCTCTTTTTCATCATTAAAGAGATCCCCATATTTTTCTTCCCATTCCATCATCTTTTCTTCCCATTCTTCTAATTTTTAATAGTATCTGTCGAAAACGCAGACTTAACAGCCACTGCCACAGCAATCATCCTATTCTGGTTCTTCAGGTCTTTAGGGTTTTGGAGGGACTGCTTTAGCATTATTTTTATTATTTTTTAATTCGCTTTCATGGATTTTTGTGAGCTCTTAAATGCGGAGCTTTTCATCGAGGGTCTTGAGTGATTAAATATGTTTTTCTAAAGAAAAGATAAGAGAGTCTTATATTAATAAGTCCTTTTCTTCTACAAATTAGAAGTATCTTTCCCTTGTATGAAATTAAGAAAGATCAATAAATATTTTAACGATAGATCTCCACTTAAGTATTTTTTCCATAGGAAAGAATTTGATTGATTATTATAGTTTGTTTTCTTTTGTTTTGTATTGCTTTAGAGAAAGAAAGAAAGTAAAAGAAAGAGGTCTTTGTACAAAATAATTTATTAAGTTGTAAGTAAATTGCTTAGAGCGAGGGGTATTATTGTTTGAATTTGTTTTTGATCAAATAATTTATTAATAAATATTGGCTAAAATTAATTTTGTCTATGTAATTTAGACTAAATAAATGAATCATTCATTCATTGAAGAGTTGAAGTAAATAAAAAAATTAGCGCTTTTTGCTTTATGCTGCATGCATTGTTTGAGATTTGTGTTTAATTCTTTTATATATGAATTTAAGTGCAGGGCAAGGGAAGATGGCTTTAATTTATGTATTTATGTATATAATACTAACCAAAGAAGATTATTAAATATAAGATAGTTATCTTGACTGACATATCAGATATTAATTATTGGCTTCCTTCCAAAAAATTCTTCATTACAAAATGCCAATTGATAAATTCTTTTATAATTTAACTTTGCTTATTATTAACAAAGCAAACAAAGGAATTTTATTTAACTTCTTTGTTTCTTTCTTTCTTTGATTGATTGCTTCTAAATTGGCTTAACTAAAATAAGTAAGAAAGTGTGAATGATGAATTTTTTATCTCCCTTTATATTTTAAAATTGAAAAAATTTGTTCTTTTAATCTTAAAATTGTTCAGACTATATAAGCGCATGGTAATACAAATAAATCTATTTAATGAATGTTCCCAAAAATTGATATTTTCATTTAAATTCTGTTTGTTTAAATGAAATTTTTATATACAATTTCTACTTCAAAAACATTCACTTTTGGTTGTGTTATAAGAGAGATTTGAAAGATTTATTTGAAAGAAGGGAGAATCTTATTTAAATTTAAACACTATGCCGTAACACGCTGCAAAAGCATATGATAAGGATGCAATTAAAATCCATAGACAATATCTTAGAAAAATATTAATAAAAAAAAATAAAGACTAAGTTAAAAATATTAATAATGTGTTAAGTAAATCATATTCTGAATAAGCCAATTAAATGCTGCCTAATTAGGTAAACAAGAGCCTTAGGATTCACAAATTAATTGAGGGAGAAAAGGGAAATAATGAAAGAAATAAATTAATAAACAAGATGATCGATCATGAATGAAAGAATTTTGCTTTCTTGTTAAAGATAAAAGCAAAGCAAAGAAAAACAAAATTGAGATAATCAAAAAATTATAAAAAAATAATCAAATACAATTAATTTTTCATTAAAAAAAGTTTTTAATCTTTTATACGAAAGGTAGAAAAACATAATAAACAGGAACAATCAAACAATCCTACTAGAAAAAATCAAAAGGTCATTTGATCCCCATCTAAATAAATTAAAAAAATAATAAAAAGAAATGGCTTGGACTGAAATGCAAAAGAACTTGCTCATGCTTACCTCATTGGGCTGCAGTTTGTGTTCTGGTATTATTTTCAAATCATAATAAAGATAAACAGTTGATGGCTAAAGCTTCAACCATCCTTTCTGTTAAACTCTTATTATGTTCGTAGGTGAATTAATGTGCTATGGTGTATTCGTCATTTACAAAAGATTATATGCAAGTGATTACGAAAAGGATAGATAAGAAAGTATTGCTTAAGGATAATCTGATAATATCAATGTTTTTATCTTCGCACTTCCTGCATTATGCGATATGGTCACTTCTACTATCTCCTTCTTTGCTATGAGTTTGATGCCCCTATCTATGCAATATATGTTTAACGGTGGTAATATTATTATGACTGCTATCTTCTCCGTCGTTTTCTTAAAAAGAAAATTACACAGATAAAACGTCTTTGGTATTACTCTTAATGTTACAGGTTTAGCTTTTATGGGTCTTATGGCTTTAGTTGTTGATAGTGGTAGTATTGATGACCCTGGCAAAATGATTATTGGTATGATTCTTTTATTCTGCTCTTTCTTCACATATGCTACCCAAATGGTTTTGGAAGAAAAGTTCTTTGGTTAATACTTTTTACATCCTTTCCAAGCTGTCGGTTATGAAGGTTTGTTTGGTATTTTCTATGCTTCTATTGGTATCTTAGTTTTCAACTTTGTCCCTAACCCTTCCAGTTTCGATCCAACTCCTAATGATAAAATTGAAGATTTCCCTAATTTCATATACTAAGTCTTCTCATTCTAAAACGTTGCATTGTTCTTTTTAGTACTTGCTGGTATTGTTATCATTATTATCCTTAACGGTATTGGTCAAGCTGTCACTAAGTATGTTTCAGCTCTTGCTAGAGCCGTTTTGGGTGTTACTTCTCCTTTCTTAATCTGGATGTTCACTCTTGCTGTTGGCTGGGAAAACTTCAAGTGGTATTAACTCGTTGCTTACGCTGTCATTACCACAGGAACTCTCATTTACAATGAAATCTTAGTTCTTCCCTTCTTAGGTTTCGATAGAAATCTTAGAAGACACGCTGCTGCAGCTGCTGCCCAAGAAGATTAACAATTGCTCAGTGGCCCTCCTGCTAAGCAATCTCTTAGAGGTTCCAGACGTACTCATCGTTCTTTCAAATCTGTTCACTAATTTAATGATGAACCCGTATCAAACATTACTGATCAATACTCTGACGATTGAAACTTCCTTCAATTCTATTTAAAATTTAATTTAGAAATAATGCTTACTTACATTTATTTCAATTAATTATGTCATGTTTATTCTTTGTCAAATTATTATTTTAGACTCTCTTAAATAACTCATATCATTTCCAAATCTTCATTTATTTATTTATCTATTTAATTTCTTTCTCTCAATATCCTCTAAATCTACAATTACAACAAAAATAATCCAATTTATTTCTTCAACTTTAGATATACAATACATTCATATGAATATTACCAATATTTCTTTACACTCTTAAATTATTAACATTCTTTACTAAAGCTTGAATAACATCTAAAAATACCTGAGCTAACTAACATTTTTTAACTCCATAAAAATAAATATAAAATATAAATTTTTATTTTTTATAAAATGTATTGAAATTCTCAAATTTTACAAATGAAATCAAATTAAATAAATCTTCCCCTTAGGCATAATCCAAGCTTTGCTGAGTGAGGTGCTAAGAAATTACAGTAAATAAATATCTATTTAGCTTTTAAAAGATTTATAGTATTTCAAACTGTTGGTTTTACAAGTTTTTTAATTGATTAAAAATTTATTTTATTTATTAAATTGAAGAAATTATTGTTTAAATTAAAATACCAAATCAACATTAAATTTTTTTCAAAATAATTTTCTTAAACCATATTAAGATTTAAGAAATAAAGTAGCAAAAATAATAACAGAAGAAGGTATAATTAAAGAGATGGATACATAATTTTTTAAAAAAAGCTACTTAATTTAATAAAGATTTTGATCTGTTTTTTTTTAGATTTTCAGAGAAGAATTTATTTGTAAAATGAAAATAAATTGTTTATTTTTAGCATATTTTTCAAAAAGCTTTGAATGAGTAATGAATAATAACTTTTTATATTCTATGATTTGAATGCAAATAAGTAAAACAAAGATAAATAATTGTTTTTAAATAAATTAGTTAGTTAGTTAGCTAGTTAGCAAAATTCATTTCTTTTTGCCTTTCTTCTTTTTCTTTTTTTTAGGTTTACGCTTTTTCATAAGACCTTTTTTCTTTTCAATGAGATCTTTAGGAATGTGCTCAGACAGTTCCATGTAATAAATATTTTTATTAGCTTCAAGGCAATCAATAATTGCTTTAGCATCTGTTTATTTTAAAATAATAATTTTAATATTTAATAAAAGCAAATAAGTTTAATGAAATAATTACCTGATTTAGAAATATTATTAAATCTAAAATCATAATATAATAAAGTATCTGCTGCTTTTAGAACTTCACAAACATTTTCAATAATTTATTTATTATATTCGAGTGCATCTTTGTTTATTTCAAAAAAGTTTGGATTAGCTTCAGGATCTTAGTCATCTCCAAGAGTAGTATCAAATTGGTTATCAGACAAATCAACCTTTTCAAGAGTTTTATTAACCTTAAATGCTCGAAAAAGTTAATGAATACCTTCATTCTTAAGAAGGTTTCCTTTCATCTTAAGTTTCTTTAAATTTGTATTGACAAACGATAGAATTTATTATATATATTTAGCTCCATCAGCTGTAATTGCACAATAATTTAAACTTAATTTTTCCAAAACAGAATTCATGCAAAGACCACTTGCAAGCTACATTAAGCCTTCTGTTCCAAACTCATTATGATCCAATTTAAGTTTCATCAATGGAATTTCAATCTAAGGATGCAAAACTCTACCTAAAAATTCACAACCTATTAATTAAAATAATAAAAACTGATCAGTTACTTTTTATTTTTATAGTCATATATTTTTCTATATGCAAATGCTCTAAAAATCAATCTTTTTTTAAATTTTGATCTTTATAAAATGTTTTTATATGATGAAATATTCTTTACCTAAACTACCTACTTGGTTATCCATCAAATCTAGATATTCTATTGTTTTAGATTTCTCCATATAATTACAAATTGTTCTTGTTCCTTCATCTTGAGCTTTCACCTTCCAAAGTCTAATACTTTTTGTGTGCAAGTATCTAAATATTTTTATTTATTTTAAAGTTATTCAAATGCATAACAAGAACTTCATTCAAAGCTTTTTTATGATTTTTATTAATTAAATAATTACGGAATTTCTGTGAGAGAATCCATAATTGAACGAACTCCTACTGGTCCTAATTCTTCCCACAAATGAATCTAATAAGAAAATAATATTGCATAAGAATAAAATAATCTTAAATGGAGCTAAATCAAACGTTTTTCATCTATTTGGTACTGTGCTTTAATGAATAAAATAAATTACTTTTTCTATATTTTCATCTTCTTCGACTGCGAAATCTAACTTTTCTTTAAACAGCTTCGAAGGATTAATTCCATTTAATTCGCATTTTTTCTATGATTTAAAAATTTTATTTTTAAATTTTTAAATGAATGAGCTCTATCTAAATAAATAAATGTTTGATCATAAATGGATGAATTTTTACTTTGTATTATCTTGATAACTAGAGGGTTGATTCATCTTCTTCTCCTCCTCCCTTCTTCTTTGCTTTTTTATCACCCATTGTCTTTCAAGTGATAAATGATTATTCCTAATATTATATTTACAATAATTTTTTGATAAATATTTTTTATAATTCTGATTGACTGAATGAATCTCTTTTTCTTAATTAAAAACTGAAAATTATTTGTCTTGCTTGAATAGTTTATTACAAGTTAATAAATAACAAAAACATTTCCTTATTCATTTCAATTATTTTTAAATAGCCATGAAAATAATCCTATTTTTTTAAATTCATTTTATCATCAAAACATTTTTAACTAAATACTTTGGATGAAAATAAAGTTTTTTCAAGTAAAGAGATAGAAATCATGAGAGAAAGTAACTCACAAGAGTTGTTTTTAGAAAACATAGAAAATTATTACCTTGCTGACCCTACCTGCTCCTTCTTCAAAGGTTAATTCTATTGCTTATGCTTAATCTCCATAAATATCATCATCTTGACATCTTTGTGCAAAAAAAATAGCTTTGAAGATTTTTTTCAAAATTTGTTTTAATTACTGCTGCTGTTAAGTTTTCATTTAAAAGTTGATTTGATTTAATTAATTTATGATTGATTGTGCTACTTAAATAAATTAAATTTTTCTTTATTAATTAGTTAGTAATAAGCTATTGAATTAATTAAGCAAGTAGAATAATAAGTAAGAAACAATTAATACCTTTTTCAAAAGCAACAAGTTCCTCTATTGTTTTTGATCTATCTTCAAGGGAGGGAATTAATTACCCTAGGATTTGGTAATATTTAGATGAGTAACTACATCTACTCTAATTACAACTTGAATGAAATCTTTATGAGAGAGAAGTAAAATATTTATTTACTCTTTATTTCTTTTCAAATCATAAAAAATGCTAATTATTTCTACTTTTCTAATCAGAATATAGCAAGCTCATGAGAAGAAAATCTAAAAAATCAAAGAAAATACAAAAGAAGCAAAAAACACTTTTGTAAATGAGCGGAATTAAAATAATTTTTAGTTGAAGAAAATCAGGAAAATAAACTTCGAATTTCATTAAAAGGGTATTTTTTCCACTGTTGATTGATTGATTATTCAGCATCCTTTCTGATCAATGAATTTTAATACTTTTTTATTTATTAGAAAAGCAATAAGAAATCAATCGCTGCAACCAAAAGCTGCTCTAAAAATTGCTTGATATCTCAATGAGAAATCCAATTAAAAGAGTAAAATTAACATCAAAATAAAAGTCTTCTTAATTGTTATTTAAAAAGTCTACGCCTTTTAATGAAAGAGATCAAAGCCAAGATTAAAATTAAACAGAGTAAAGCCCGAATAAGAATGTTGTTACAGATTAAGACAAAATTAATAATAAAAATGATAACACAACTCAAAATAGTGAATCTCCAGACACATAAAATTAATAATATCAAAAATCAATTGTTAGACAACACAAATTCTACATGAAAACTAAACATAAAAATGAAGAAATCCATCAATAAAACATAAAAATAGCCCAAAGAATAATAGGATAGTAATAGTATAATTGTTAATTGAATTTATAAACATAATAATTTACTTATAAAAGATCTCCTATCGTAATAAAAAATCAGAAGCTCTATGAAGATTACAAGAGGTAATAGGAATTTAAAAATAGAATTGCTAGGTATGAAACAGATGGGTCATAAGTCAAATTAAAGTAAATTACAGTTGTGTTTTATTCAATTAAGAATCATTTGTGTTAATTATAATCAGAAGGATTTAATACCATTTTGATGTATCTAGAAAAGTAGGAGATGTAACCTCTAAAATTAGTCTAATTAGGAATTCAGCATCTCCAACACTTAGATAAACATAAAATAAATTTTGTGTAAAGATTTTCAATTCATAAAAAACAAATCATTTAATTCTATTTTATAATAAAAAAGAATACTGAAAATAGCTAACCAGCTAATCAACGTTTAAACACTCAGTAATCTCCATCATGTAAACTATAAACAGCATCTAACTCAGAAAGAATGTATATCATAAAATCTCCAATCAGAAACGATAAAACAATTAAAAGAAACTCTTCTAATGATGCCCTCGAATAATTAAACTCTTCATAATCTTCTAAATCAAATATCAATCTCCCTCCAGCAATAGCACAAATTAAATTTAACAATTCAAAAACCATCATCAGGCAAAATTCTCCTTCTTTTAAAGTAACAAAACATTTTATTTTAAAAAAACACATGTTTAATTTAAATCAAACCTATTATTTTCACTTAAAATTACTATTTTAGGTTTTAATCATTTAAGAATATATGAGCTTTACATTTAATTCAATTTGATTATTTAAAATAATTTAACAAATTTAATTTTATAAAATGAAGAAATAAGAATAAAATGTAAATTCTACAGAAATCTAATAATAAACTCAGCCAAGCCAGTAATAACTACCTTAGATATTGCATAAACAATTGCATACACAATAAAATTTAAGTTAAACTTAATAGTAAAAGAAATTAATAGAAACAAACAATTTAAATAAGAGTAATGATATGCTTTCTTCTCCGAAAAAAAGCTCGAAGAAATTATCTTAAAGTGAATAAAAATTAAATTAATCAGGGTCAGAAATAAATGAAGATTAAAATTATTATTAAGATGATTTTGATGACTTCTCTTCTTTATGTACAAATAAATATGAATAACCTGTTGTTTCAAAAAACTAAGAAGCTGTATAAAAGCAAATAACAGAAAGTTAATATTACAGTAGCATCTCTTAACATGAAGAAAAGGATGAGTATCAAGACGATTACTAACAATCTTAATTTTCTCTATCAAAAGAATGAATTAATTTTCCTTCCATTCACTTTTTACCAAAATTCTTAAATCTGAGCTATTTATTTCTCATTCATTACTAAATAAATTACTAAGACCAATTAAAATATTTAAAATAAATAAAATAATTAATTTAATAAATATCTATTTATCTCAAATCATCATTTAACAAATATTTACCTTTTGTGTTAGCCTGATTCTATTTATATAACTTCTATTAAATATTCTTCTCTTTGTTAAACCAAACCATTAATAAAAATTATAACTAGATAGATCATTTGTATTAAAATATTAACTTTTCTCTTTAATAAAACGTATTTGATGTTTTCTGTAAAATATTGTTCTCTTTATCAAATTAAACCAATACTTAACCTTTCAATTAAATCTTTTGTATTAAAATATAAATTTTGTAATTAAAATAATATTTCCTATCTCATTGTAAAATCAATTTTGATCATAATATAATAAAAAAATATGTAGTTTACTCATTCAAATTTTTAGCAAAATATTATTTTAATTAGTTAATTTTACTAAATAAAAATTTACATTTTTTTAATTCTAAACGTTTCGAAAAACTAAAAATGTTTGCCTATGTAAATTTTTTTTTAAAATAAATGATTTTTAAAATAAAATTGATAAAAATGACAAAATAATTGCAATTTGGAATTAAATAAAATTCATGATGATAAAAAATTATAGAAGAAATAAATGAATGATTAAAAAAAAATAAAATGGTTTAAAATATTTTTAAAGTGAAGTATTTAAAAAAATAAATGATTAAAAGAATAATAAAATGGTTTAAGATATCTATTAAGTTAAGTATTTTTAACAAGTTAATTAGGAGTAAACAAAATGATTACTTTTATGCTTGGAATGGATTTTTATTATTAAGGATTTGTAAATATAGAGTTAGAATTAACTAAATCCAGATGGAGCAAGCGCTCTTAAAAATAATAGATTGATTGATATTTTAATCAGGATAGCAAAATAACCTAAAATGAAAGAATGAAGGAATATTTGTGTGTGTATTAATTTGTTTTCTTGTTTAGAAAGAGCCTTGAATATGAATGAAGGTAATGAATAAACAAATGAAGGTGAGTTGCATAGACACGAATGATAGCAATTTGTTAATAAGCTTGTTAATTGTAAATAGAAGATATAAAAAATATAAATAAATATAAAATTGATAAAAATAAAGGGATTAAATATTCAATTTAGAATTTAATCATTTCTTTCTTTCTTTCCTTCCTAAATTTATTTATTTTAGCTTAGAGTTTATTAGAGATGCGTAGAAACATTATTGAGTTTCCTTCAAAGAAGGATGCTAAGGACCTCAAAAAGAGTATTCTTGATTTTTATAAGAAAAAGCCAAGCACTTTCTGCTTTTCATATGAATGGATGGTTGGAATAGTTCAACCAAAAACTGAATCAGATTACATTCAAAATTTATTCAGATTCTCTACATAGGGAATAGTTCGTAGATGCGAAACATATCTTAAAAATTCAGTTATTCATGGCAATAAAGAATTTATTTTGCGTTTGGAGAGTTTCGGTGATTCCAAGAAGACTCGTATGTTTGCAGGCGTAAACCCTTTAGCATATGCATTTGGAAAGATTATGTTGGATTATGTTTATTTGTTCATCGAAGAAAAAGGTGAAGAAGCTTAAGAAAAGATGTTGAACAAGATTGAAAAGTAAATACAAAAGGAGCGTTATTATTCTGCTTTGTAAAACATTTTGGCTTATGAAAATATTTTCCATGAGAAATTAGAAGATAAAAAGAAAAACTGTGAGTAAAATATCTAAAAATAAAAGTAGAATCTTAGTAGTATATAGCAAAGTATTAAAAATATGATTATTAACACTGCCAACACTACTTAAACCACTAATTCTAACTCTACTTCTGAATTATCCACTGATAAACAAAAACAATAAGAAAAAGACTCTAAAGATAAAAAGACACAAGCCCCCACCTAGTCAAAAGCTGATAACAAACACTTAAAGAATGGAAAATCTCCTGCTTAGGACATTGAAGAGGAGGAGGATGATGATGAAGACGATTTCGAAGATATTGATGAAGAAGATTTTGATGATGAAGATGATGCTCACTATTTGTAAGATGTAGGAAAGTATGATGATATGGAAGAAGATTCTGATGAAGATGACGAAGAGAACTTAGAAGGTGAAGAAGATGATGAAGAAGAAGAAGAAGAGGATGAAATGGATGAAGAGGAAGAAGAAAGATTAATATAAGAATAATTGTAATTAATCAAGAAATATAATAAAGATGAAAAACTTTAAAAGTAAAAGCAATAACAAGAAAAAGATAGCAAGAAAGCATAGTAAAACTCCAAATTGCCTGAGAAAACCAAAAATATTTCAAAATAAAAAAACAACAATCACAACAGCAATAAAAATAACAACAATAACTAAAAGAATAATCACTAGGTGAATCACTAGAAAAACAATAACAATAATTTTAAAAACAAATAAAACAACAATCATCACAAGAATAACAACAAGTAATAAAATAAGCAGAATGCTAAATAGAAAAGAAAGTGATTTGAAATACAATTTATTTATATTTAATATACAATGATTTAAATGATCTATTTATTTTATCTTATTTGTACTTTTTCTTACCTAAAATTCTTTCAATTAATTTCATCTTAAATTTATATATTTACTTATTCATTCATAAACATCATTAATAAATTTAATCATTATGAAAAAACTACCTACTTTAATGATTTTTTTATCTAAAAATGTTAATTATTTAATAAGAATTAATATGCTCATAAATCCAAAAAAATGGTTGCTTTACTAGATAAACAAATATTATTAGAAGTGATTTATGTATGTATTTGGATTTTTGCATAAAATAAATAACTGAAGCATATTGAAGGAACAACAGTAAAATAAAGATGACAACAAAACAAATTTAAATTTGAAAATTATCTAAATATAAATACTTTATTAAAAATTTAACTAATTAATCCTAGTTGAAAGATGCAGGTTATTAAACTAGATTGGTAAAAAATAATTTGTGTAATGGCTACATATTACAGGATAAATATCTTAAAATATTATCAATCAAACATATGTTTTCTACTTTTTATAATAAAATTCAAGCCATTCAATTTATAGTCTTAAATTAATTAATTTATCAGAAGAATTCTCAAATTTTAACAAATAACATAAAAAAACTCTTGAAAGAATATAATTCACTAAGCAATAATGATGAAAGTTTAATTTATAGTGGCTTCGTAAAAGACTATGAATATTTTTCAATTTAAAAAAATGTTTTAATCTCTAAAATTTTGAAAAAAATAAATTTTTTATGATAATAAACAAAAACTAACATTTTTAAATGATATGAAACTAAAAGTAAGTAGAACTTTTATTTTCAAAAAATATAATACACACGCACACTTACTTTACTTGCGTTTATCTAAAATTTACAATTTAATGAATAATTTTTGCTGCTAGCAAGAGATTCTTAAATATTAATATCTATCTATTTGTTTCAAAATACCTTTACTAATATTAAATTTTCTATTTAATCTCTTTTAAATTTTTTAATTTTTTTTATAAAGTCTGTGAATGTAGGGTTAATATTTAAATTAATTTAGGGAACTAATGATAATATAGGTTTAATTAGATTCTTTTTGCTTTGAAAATTTTTATTTAAATTATTGTTTATTTTTGATTCATGTCTTAAAGTTTTGGAAAAAACAAAAAATCAACAAATTAAAAACATCACTTTTTAATTAGAATTTATTTAAATTTGTGTGTTTGAAGTTACTAAGATGAATGGAGAAAAAATGAATAAATGAATGAATAAAAAAGAGAATGAAAGTAGTTTTTATTTATATTGAATAAGTAAAACAAGCACACAAATCTATTAAAGGTAACATAAATTTAATGATTTCTAGGTATGAAGTTCTACTTTTTAATAGGTAAGTAGATATAAGAATCAGAGTCTTAATTTTTTATGGAGAACAGGCTGTTTCTTCTTTTGGACAAAGTAGCTAGAACTACTAGCTTGAACCTTTCCTTAAACGCATGTAAGAGTAGCCTACAACTAAACCTTCAATGAAGCCTTATCGGTACTTACATTGCTGATACAACTTTAAGCGTTTGAGACTTCAGTAAGTTAATCACTAACACTTTTATTCTTGTCACTCAATTTAGGGCATGAGCCACCAACTTAACGCAAGAAGTCATCATGGTCTTAATCCTTAGGGATGTAGTTAACCTAAGCACAATCCTAGAAGTATTTCAAAACACTTTTAGACTCTGGTGGAGGGGGGTTTCCTCCAGGTGGTCCAGGTTGGGAAGTTCTGATAGCACTTACAGAAGCTCCAAAAACAAATAATAAGGCAATAATAAGTGAAAGCTTTCTCATTGGATTTCTTATTTTATTTAATTAAAAAATTTTTTATTTAAATGTTATAAAAAAAACTGAGCAAAACCAACTAATTTAATATGGAGTTTATCTAAAAAATAATCTATTTTTTGGGAATTTTTTAAAACGAATTAATATTACACTGTTGTCTATCCAGTTTCTAACGAAGATTAAAAAACGCATAAGAAATTTATGCGTTAAGCTATTAACATTTTAAATTAGAAAAACCAACTGCAGCTCTAATTTCGCTATTTGGTTTAATAAGTAATTATTGAGAAATTTGTGATGTCCTAACGCATTTACATTTCAGGAGGTGTTTTTATTTGAGCATATTTTTTAGGAAAAAATACAACATTTTGACAAAGAAATCAGGAAAATAAATAGAAACGAATAGTGATTTAATAGTTGTGATCCTTTCTTTAAAGACAAATAATAATCTAATCTAATATAAAATCAACTAAGCCCCAATATTTGTTTGAAAAAAGTGGTTTATTAAAAATAATAATAATTGTTATTTAAATCAAAAAGCTATTGATAAATTCTTTTTTGTAATTCAAATGCTTTTAATTTGAAAAATCGTTAACAAATTTATTATTATTAATTAATTTACCTCTTTTCTTCATAATTTGGTTTAAAAAATCTAAATGCGTTGTGTAGTTTGTAATCTCAAAATTCAATCACTCCACAAATCTAAAAATAGCTTCATTAATTTTTGCATATTACAATAATCTCTTTACCCTTTCTTCACAAAATTCTTAAAGTAATCCAAACATATGGAAAATATCTATTCACGCTAGTTTCTTTGATTTAAAAATTAGTTTATTTGCTTTTGAAAGTAAATTCTCATCTTAGTTATTTCCCCTTTAGATATTTATAAAAATGATTTGACTAAAAGAAAATCTCTAATAAAATATTATTCTTTAATTATATCCAATTAAGGCATAAGTTTTATGAGAAAATGTAAATTTGATCAACAAAAAATGATTTTTTTTATTCAAATGATTATTTAATAACAAATAAAATTTTTTTTTAAATTGAAAATAAAGAGATTCATTAGATTTTTTAAGGCTCATATTAAAGACATATTACCCAATTCATAAAAATCAATATCACCATTTTAACACAAATAATTTAAAATGTATTTATTATTGAAAGAAAACAATGAATAATATATATTTTAAAACTTACTTTTAGATTCATTTAGCTTTTATTTTGTTAAATTAGTATAAATAATAAAAGTTAAACTCAAAGTTTATGCTATTTTATCCTTAATGTGATTGTTACTGAAGAAATATTTTATTTTCTAAAAAAATTTAATTAAATATATTAAAATTTATTTGCATGTTTTCTGAAAAATAATTTTATTTACTGAATATTTTATCTCAAATTAATTATAATTAGTAGCTTATTAGAATTTATATTCACTTATTCTATTAGTTGAACAAGTATTTTTAAATTATTTATTCAAAAAGAAAAAAGAGATAAATTTGATAAATTTTTTAATTGTATCAGGGAAGAACTAAAGCTTAAATTCCTTCATTTAATATTGCTTTTGAAGTGTTTAAAATCAATCCTTTGATAACTAAAAAAAAACTTTATCAAAAATAAATTTTCAAAAAGAATCTTTCTGTTTTTTATTTTAATTCGATTTCTGTATCTGTTTTCCAAACTAAATTAAAATACATACAAATCTACTTTTAATAAATAAGCTAAATGTAATTCAAAAACAATTTAGAGAAATCTTACTTAAATTGATAAACATTAAAAATTGTATTTTCATACACGTGTTAGATTTTTTAGTTTTTATTAAGCTTTTAGCTAGCTATCTAGCTAATAAGTGTTTGCAAAAAACAAATTTAAATAAAATAAAAAAATTGTAATATCATCGTTAAAATCAGCAATTTTAGTTATTTAGTTAGTTAGTATTCAACAGGCATTTATTTCAAGATTTTAATACAAATTTCACCAATCTTTTTGTTTTTTTAAGCTTTAATTTAAGCCTTTATTCGTCATCTTTATAGTACAAACTTTAAAGAATTTTTAAAATATATCTTATGAAAGGAAAAAGATTAAAAAAATGAGATTAAAAAACAAAAAAAAATTAATCGCCACTAAAATAGCGAGTAAGTCTAGCTAGCATACGACTTATAAATTAAAATCTTTTTTTATTCAAAAATACTAAATTTATATTGTAACATAATTTTTACTCAAGTCTTAGATTTAAATATTACAGCTTAGTGCATTTTGCCAAATCAGCTAATCTTTATCCTCCATAGCCAATGTTATTAGCCCTTTTAAAAAATTATAACTATTTAAAAGAAAAGTAAAAAAACAAAAATATTAATTAAATTTGAAAGCAAAAAAAATAAAAGTTAATGAGTCTAATAAAGATCAAGTAAACTCAAATTCGTTAGCCAATAAGCCATCTATACATTAAAGTCTTTATTTATTTAAAGATGTTAATTAATATTGAAAAATTATTTTTACTCAAGGTTAAGAGTCAAATTTTTTAGATTAGAGCATTTTGCTAACTCAGAACTTAATCCTTATGTCCCTAGATCACAAATTTTATTCCTTCTTTTATGAAAATATAATAAAGATACATGTTGGAAAACATTTTTTTATTTCCAAGAAAGAGATAAAATGAATTAAAAATAAGAATAAATATTAATGAGCCAAAGATAAAGTAAGCCCTAATAAATTAATCAGCTAGTTGCTCAAAAAGGAAGCTAGGGTGAGTGAAAATCTAGTATTATACATTAGTTATATATTTTAATTCTTTTTTATGATAACTAGATTTTCACTCCCTCCATATAAATCTCTCTTCCCCTCCTTACATTTTTATTTTATTTGGAAATATGTAAAGTGGTGCACTATTTTTACTTGAGGTGAAGAGTCAAAGCTTGAAGATTAGAATATTTTGCTATCTTAGATCCTAATCCTAAAATTCCCACTTTACCAATGTTATTATCCCTTTTCACAAATTATAATAATAAATATTGAAATTAAAAATATTTAAGAATAAATAAAAATTAAATTTCTCAAATAAAAATAAATCAGCTTAGTATAAATAAATAGATGTGGTTCAAAAATGTTTAATTAGTATTTTAACACTATTTTTACTCAAGATCAAGAGCCAAAATTTAGAGATTAGAGCATTTAGCCAAACATCCTAATTTTGAAATGCCTGAATCACCAATATTACATTTGCTTTTACAAATTTATCAAAATAAATATTGAGAAAAGAAATATTTAAAGAATTAGAAAAGATACACATGTGAATTAAATTATTTATTCAAATATCCAAATCAACATTATTTTTACTTTAATTTTAGAGTCAAAGCTTAGAGTTTTGGATACTTTGCTAACTCAGATCCTAATCCTTATGCTCCAAATTGATTGATTTGATTCCCTCTTTAAAAAATAATATAAATCAATATTAAATAAAGAAATATTTAAGAATGATAAATAATATAATTGAAAACAACAAATAACAGTCAATTAATTTAATATCATCTATCCATAAAAAAGCCAATAATTCACTAATAAATTACAGTCTTTATATATTCTATATTTTATTAATATTTTTAAGCTATTTTTACATTAGCTCAAGAGTTAAAGTTTGGAGATTAGAGCATTTTGCTAAACCAGATACTAATTCGAATGTGCTTATTTCATCAATTTGATTTTTCCTTTTAAAAAATTAAGTATGTAAATAAGTATTGACTAAAGAGACATTTAAAGAATGAGAAAAATATTTAAATGTTTTGAGTCAAATTTGGCAACAATCAATAAAAGTTAATAATCATATCAAGATTATTTTTACTCAAGGTCAAGAGTCAAAGTTTAGAGTTTAGTGCATTTTGACAAAATAGATCCTAATCCTTCTCCTCTGGTACCCCTAATATTATTATGCCTTTTAAAAAGTTTTTAAAATGTTCGATAAAGAAATATTTTAGAGATTGATAAAAATGTGAATTAAATTAAAAGCAATAGATTAGAATTAATTAATGAACAAAAAAAATATGAAGCAATCCCTACTAAATTTGTCGTTCAATCATTCATAAATTAAAATTTTTTTTATTGAAAAATGCTTAATTAATATTGTAAGGAACGCTTTTTTTACCTAAGCTCAAGAATCAAGGTTTAGAGATCAGAGCACTACACTAAGCCATATCCTAATTCCTATAAGCCAATTTCGCCAATTTGATTATCTCTTTTAAATGAAAGAAATATTTAAAGAATGAGAAAAAGATACAAATGTTAAATAAATTTTAAAACAACAAATCAAAATTAATAAGTAAAATATTATGAAATAATCAAATATTATTTATCCTATTGCTAACAAACTAAAGTATTAATTTATTCAAAAATTAAGAAAAATTATTTTTACTCAAGGTACAGAGCCAAAGTTTAAAGATTAGAGCATTTTGCCAAACTTGATCCTAATTCTTTTGCCCCATTTTCGCCAATATTATTCCACCTTGTAAAAAATAATAAGAGCACTTTAAAATATGAGAAAAAAAACAAAAAATGAATTAAATTTGAAAGCATCATATATTTAAAAAAAAGAGATAATTATCAAGCACCAAGCTAATTTAGCTCGTCACTTACTTCCTCTTAAATTAAAATCTTTATTTGTTTATTGAAATTTATTTTAATTCTGTTTTATTTACTAAGAGTCAAATTTAAAACCTTAAAAGAAATATGAATAGTTTTACCTTAATCTAATTTAAAGATTTAAATATGGTGATAAATTAGAACTTAGTAACTTTTAATAAATAAATGTTAAAATATTTATTCAATTCTCTTAAAATTAAAGTACATCAGAGAGACTATGAAATTATTTTATGTTTTATATTAACATTAATTTATTTTTTTTAATTTTTTAAAAATTAGACTTCAATATTATGAATTAATTAATATGAAAAATTAAATTAACTTTTTCATTCAATAAATAATTAAATTAACTTTTTCATTCAATAAATAATTAAATTAAAAAGTGATGTTGAAGAAATATCATATAAAATAATTTATGAATTTAAAGAATAAATATTGGGTAAAAAGTTAAATTTTTAAATAAGTTTTTATGTCCAAAATTTCTTAAGTAAATACAAAATTAAATATCCTCCTAATTTATCTTTTTTAATTAATAAAATATCATAAAACTTATCCAAATCAAAAAATATTCAACTATTAAGAAAAATATTGCTAAATGGGCAACAGTATTGAATTATTATTCTAGGAATTTTAGTTACAATATTGATAGATAGATAGAAAGGCGTATAAATATATATAAAATTAGGTGAATATGAAATATATATAATTGAGAAAAATTTTGTTACATAATATAAAATAATTTCAGTATAATTTATTGTGCTTAAAGATAACCTTTTCTTCTTTTTCTTTGACAGTTATATACTCAGAGTTTTAGATATTGTTGGTTTGAGGGTTTAATTTTGTTTGAGAGGTAAGGTTATTAATTAAATCAGATATTTAAGTTTCTATTTATGATTTATTATTTTCTGATTCCTTTCTGTATCTATGAAATTTTCTATTCATATTATTTATTTCTAATTAGTTTTATTTATGCTTGATAACATTTTATTTCAGTTATTTATGATAGCCATTAAACTAAGTAACAAAAGAGCCGCTCTAGTTTACATTAATGTTTCCTTTTTCATTCAAATTTCCTTCAAAAGACTAATTGACAGCAGCCGCCTGATAAAATTAATTTGAATTTCCAATACTCCTATATGTCTATTCTCTGAAAGTATTTTAATTTGTACTCTAGCCATCTGAAAATCCTAAATAATATCCAGAATAAGCTGTAGAAGAATGGCTATTGCTACGATTCTTCTTATATTATACAGCACTTTAGTTTTAGTTGAAGGAAGGATGATAATAACTAACATTAGTTCTATGCTTTATCTGATATAACCTATTTATATTTCTAATTTAAAATTATTTATAATCTTTTGTTAACTTAAATTGCTTTAATCTAAAAATCCTTATTTAAATCAGTTTTTTAAAGAAATACTCATTTTATTTATCAAAATTTCTCATTTTAAATATGAAAAATAATCATATTTGGAATTAATTCAGTTAAAAATAATTTGAAGATTAAAATTTTAATAGTTTTTTCCTTAATAGAATATCCTTTGTACCATAATTGTACATATGATTTGTTATTTAATCATATTTGGAATCAATTCAACTCAAAATAATATCATGATAAAATGGATATATTTGTTTTCCCTCAATAAATTATTCAAATAATTATCTAGATAATCTACCATAAATAAGGTAGAAGAATTGTTGTTTGTAATTTATTTCTACATTTTTAATGTCAAATTTGCTCTTTAAAAAGTAATTTATTGTCTTATTATTTAAGAAGCAATTCATTAGATTTCTTACTAGTTTTGCAAAATTTTTTTCTAAGTTTATCTCTCAATTTTGAAGGAAATTTTCATTTTTTAAATTGATATTATAGAAGAATGAACATATTTGTGTAATGAGTAATTTTACGCTTAGGGCCCATCTTCGATAGATTTTTTGAGAGTGCTTTCTTGTGACTAAGGTTGAAGGTTTGTTTGATTCATGTTATTTTCATCTTACTGAGTACTCTTAATTAAATCAAAGTAATCGTAATGAGAAATTTCGGCTTTTATATTTGTGTCAGTTGTAGGCTAAAAAGCAGTATTGTTGAATTGCTAAGAATCTAAATTTTGATTGATTTGAATTTCATCATTCTTTGACATATCGTTGATGTTAAATTTGCATTTCTAAGTGAGTTTTTTAAATAGAAATTTAATAATCAATTTTAGGTTGGTTGTAAAAATCTTACTGGGTTACTGCAGCATTTTTAATCAAAAATCATAGTTTTAATGATTTCTAAGAATTTCAGACTAGAGAAGAATTTAGAAATGACTTCAATTCTATCAAATTTAGTGAATTTTTGGACTTCAATTTGATCTATATTAGGATTGAAAGTGTTGAGCATTTTGTTTCTCTTTTGAATTTCATTCTATACTTCGCTTACAGCTTATTATTTATTTAGTAAAAGATATTTTTATTAATTTTAAACAGAAAATTTCATTTAAGAAAACCAATTAAAAAACTTAAAAGAATAAATGGAAACTTGTAAGAAAAAATATTGAAGTTTAGAAAAACTAAATGAACCAAATTACATCTTATGAAGAGCTGCTTGATTTAATTTTCAGCTGTGTTAGGGGTGCTGTTTGTCTTGATTTGCATGCTGAGAGACTTGTTTAACATTTTTTAGTTACTAATTTATTCTTTGAGTGATTCTATTAATTGATCCCTAGGGTTAATTTTTTCTATGAGTAATCTTTTATTTTTAAATGGATTGAATGTTATGGTGAAGAGGAGGAATGAATGATAAACTTACTGATCAATTACATTCGCAGCCTGGTGGACATTCTCTTGCAAAAAAATAACTTTTCTAGCAGCAATTAAGGAGTCTCTATACTTAAATTAGCGACTAGGTTTTGAAGTCCTTACCCCATCAATATTTTCAAGTGTGTTGTTTGCAGAATCTTGACCTAAATTAGATATATCCTTTTTAATTAAATAAAAAATGTTAAGTTAAATTTAACCAACCAACCAATAAATATTACTAATTCATTTTGTCTGTTATTATTCTTCTGAACAAAGGACTACTTAGTAGAATTTTAGTTGTCATAATTGTTTTGCTCTTTGATGACATTTAACTTTTATTGTGTTCTTAAGTGAGCCTATCTTGACCACAAATTTTCCTACTCCAACTCATTATATAAATGTCTGAGCTTAGCCACTTCTTCCTTAAGCTATTTATTTTCTTCATTTAAAGAAAAACTGTTTTCCCTATAAAATCCGAGTTATTTTTCCAATCCTGTTTCATAAAATATAAGGATTATTTATACTTTCCTTCTTTCTTTGTTTCTAAATTCTATCAATTTTCAGCTGACCTAATTGTTAAATTACAAAGGGGTAGGAGCTGTTAAATTATTAATTTAATTTAAGATTTTTTTTTTTTTCACTCAATACAATAAAATTTTATGAGCTAATAAACGAGTGAGTTAGCGATTAAAGGAGTGAGCTTATACATTTATTTACATACCCCTTAAAATTCATGAAAATTAATTTTATTTCTTGATCTCAAAAATAAGAAATTGAATTCAAACTAAATAAAATAAAATCTATAAAAACAATTTATTTTTTAATTGATAAAATCACTCAAATTATCAACAGTCATTTTTATCTAAATTTCATTTTTTCTTTTTTAATTATTTTAGCAAATCTCAAAACAAAAAAATTGATTTTATCTTTAATCAAAAATGAATTAAAATATTATGCTGAAAATTATTTATTAAGATTAATCACTTAAAAATATTCCCGTTTTATTTAAAGGTCATTTTTATTCAATAAAAAATGTTTTAAACTTTTATTATTATTATTCTCACTCATTAAAAAGTTTTGGTTGAATTTTTGTTCAAAGTAAAATAAAAAAAATATTTTTCTGGAAATCTTTGATAATAAATTCAATTAAAATAAATTTAAAATAGAAATTTGGTATTTGAAAAACTCAAAGAAAAATTTGTTTTAAACTCAAAGAAACATTTGTTTTAAATTCAAAGAAACATTTGCTTTAAACTGAAAGAATAACCTAATTTTAAAATAATTTTAAATCTTAATAAAATAAAGATATATTTATTTATATCCATTAAAATAGAATAATAATTTGCTAATGAATTACCTATAACTTTAATATCTAATTCCACTTAGAGGTTAAAATCATTAAGCTTTTATTGGCATTCTTTTAATTCTTTAGTCATTTTATCTAAGGTTATTTGAAACGATTTTAGCAATTCGTATTCTTTTTTATTTAGGGTTTCGACTACTTTTTCATCAAATTATTGCATTAGGACTTCTAAGTCTTCCCTTAATTTTAGAAAAACATCTTGCTACTTTTTGTTGAAGACTTGAGAGATCTTTTTGGTAAAACTTTAGATCGTTCTCACTTGATTGATTGCAGTGTAAAAAATGTTGCTTTTGTCTTCTTTTTATTAGTTTTCATTATCTTAAAATTCATCTTCTAATTTCTCAAAATATGACTGCTTGGAGGTGGCCTAATTGCTTTATGTGTTAGCTGTTAACTGCTAAAACTAGCTTTATCTTTACTGTTACATTTGCATTTAGTTTTAAGAGAATTCTAACAATCTTTAAGTATCATTTAATTAGATTATGGATTTATTTTATTCAGTGCTTTTTGTTTTCTATACTTTCTAATTAAAATTATTCTAAGAACTATCCAAGTTCTAAGAGCTCTATTTATCTCCTCTACTACTAGAACTTTCTTGTTAATTCTTTTACTATGGGGCTTACTCGCTTAAGTAATTGTCTCTCATTTTAATATTAAATTTAGTATTATTTATACCAGCACAACAACCAACAAATTAATTAATAAATATATCAAAGTTTAATTATCCACTACTTAAATCTAAATAATTAAATTTTTCTTATTTCATTTGCACTAATTAACTTTGTTATCAGATTTTTAACTTAAATTGTGGAGTTAAAAATGCAATCAAGAGATATACCTAGCTGTTAACATAATATTCTTCTAAATTAGTATTTTTGATTACTTTCTCTTCCAATATACAACCAACATACATATAATTCACTATAGCATTCACCATACTTTACACTTTTAAATCGAAAAAAGTAAATCAAATGTAAACCATTAAAAAAGATATTTAAAAGATTTAAAAAATCATATGAAATTTATTATAAAATTTATCACTATTACAAAAATATTATTTAATTGATATTTAAAATGAATAATATTATTTTTTATGCATGAATTTCATAAGTAAATAAAATAAGTATTTTATAAGGAGAAATAATCAATGTGGTGTTCGTATAGACTGCATATACAATTTCTCTTAAGAAATAATGATAAAAAATCGATTGATAATTGGTACTAAGTTATATTCTAGATTTTTAATCTATTATTTAAAAAAATGAAAATATTATCTATGTTTAATAATTACTAATTCTTTAATAGCCTTCACTATTTTGTAGGCAAATAGAAACTGGTTGGTATAAAATAAAAACAATTTTTTAATTTATCTTTAGAATATTTTCAAGGTATTCGTAAAAAACTTTTATTTTTCTAAAAGAAATTTAAATAATTTATCAAGAATGGCTGGCTTAGTTCGTTTTAAGAATCAGTTTGTTTTATATCAAAAGGAGTATAGAGAGCATAAACAGCAACGAGATAGATAAATAAATATTAAAAAAGAAACAAAAAAACAAATAAGTAAAAAGGTAGATAGGGGAAGGAGTAACTAACGGGGGAGGGGGAGGGAAAGAGGAGAGGTAGGTCTTTAATTTTAGTAAATGGATTAAATAGATGGATTGAAAGCAAATTATTTTTAAATTGAGAGAAAGATATTATGAATGCTTAGAAATAAATAATGAAGGAAGGAAGAAATAATAAAATTAGGTTTTTGGAGAGGGAGAAGGGTATGGATTTCTTTATATGTATTTATATATGTTTCTATGAATTTAAAATAGCTAGTTAGTTAGTTAGTTAGTTTTTGGGCGAATTAAAGAAGAAAATAAGGGAGGAAGTAAATATTAGAATTAAAGAAGGGAAATTAGGTGGATTTTTTTGATAAATAAATAAATTTAAAAAGAAGGGGTAAGGGTAAGAAAGAAAATAAAGAAAAAAGAAAGAAAGAGATTTTAAATAAAGATAAAAAAATCAATAAGAAAGGGTTTGTTTGACAATAGAAAACTATATAATATCATCTAATACTTTGTAAATTTTATTCATTTTTGCACAACAAAAATTAAATATTTTTTTTGGGCGTAGTCTCTGCGCCAATTACAAGCAAACTAACTAACTAGTTAAATAAACAAACAAATAACAAAACTCATTTTTTAGCAAATAGGAAATTGCACCACCAAACACTGTTTGCTCAAATATAGACAGAACAGCCAGCCTTCCATTATCTGCTTCTTTCTCTCACTTATTTAAGTGAAAACACAACTTAAAGTTTGCATTTCTTCACTCAATGAAAGGCCCAAAATAAATATCTACTAACCCTGATGCTGGTGTTTAACTAGCAGGAAGATTAAATTATTTTAATGCTGCCACTTAGAAAAATAACCAGAATGCTACTGCAGGCATGGTTTCAAATAATTACTAAAATATAAATTTGTAACCAAACATGGGCTTGAACTTGCATTCGAACAGCTTGAATGGGTAAAGTAACAGCAACAATCAGTAGCTTTAGGCCAATTAACACATTTAATAGTAGCAGCAGTAGTAGTAGTAGCAGTAACAGTAGTAGTAGTAGTAGTAACAATAGCAATAAAATTAGTAGCAACAACAGCAATAAAATAAAAATTAGGTCATTCAGTAACAATAAAATACTTAAAATATTCAATCTGCATATAGTCATCAGTAACAATCTTAGAATCAAAACAGACAATACACCTAATTCACATCATAACTTTCAAAACCTTAGAATTTGATAATGTAACATGTCGAAGAAGATGGCAATCCCAATAACTTAGTATTTTCTCATAATAATCTTTTATAAGATTCTATTAATCAGTAATTTCTTAGCAACCTTGGATAAAACAAAATTTACTAGTCAGTGAATATTCAGTAGCAGCCAAACCAATTTTAATAGCCTTATATATAGAGTCTATAATAAAATCAGTAGTAGCAACACAATATTCATTCTAATTAAAGTTAGACTACATAGTTGAACTCACAGGCACAACAATAATAGTAAAATTAACAAAATCTACAGCATGATCAGCAACTAAAGATTCCTTAAAACACTCTCTTTCCTGGTAATCTTAATATGCAAAATCTAGGCAATATTACTTCTGCCACAGCATAATAAATGGTTTAAAATTAAAATTCTGCTTATGGCACTTCTCATCACCAGTAAACTTCATAAGTTTAGCAATAATATCAATAGAATCAACAACTAAGCCAAAATCAGTAAATTTAATAGCAACACCACAGTGCCTAACACCATCTTAACAATTAATAATCTACCTCTACTGTAGCTGCTGCTGCTGCTACTGCCGTTGCTTTAGAGAATTAATAAAATTTGAATGCAAAACAGTCAAGACAAGTTTAAAACTAATTAACTTTAATAAACAATGTTCACACTAACAATAGCAATCTTAACAATATTAATAGCATCAACAGCATCAACAACAACAATAGTATCTTAAATTTAAATGTCACTGCTAATAATAGCATCAACAACAGCAGCAATAACTCAAATATTAATAAAAACTTAATGAACACAAATAGTTTAAATGTAAACTCACTTTTAACAAATAATTTAAATAATATAACACCTAACATTTCTACTAACAACAACACAACCACCAATCCTACTAAAACCACAACAACAACAACTAACTAGAAGTCTAAAAACTCAAAGCAAAATCAAAACTAATTTAAATAAAACCCTTAAACCTACATCAATAGTTAAGAGGCACTAAAGGTAAACAACAACAATTAAACTCAAAATAATCTAAAAAACTAAACAAATAATTTAATTCATCACACATTAAATCAAGCAGCTGCTAACCAAAATAATTTGAATGCTCAAAACTTTGTGATGCAGCAATCACCAGTAGCAGCATCTTTACAAAATGACACATTGCTTAAGAAATTAGAAGAAGAAAAAATGAAGTAATAACAGCAACAACAAGAACAACAACAGTAACAACTAAATTTAAACATGTAAAAATAGCCTGTAAAAGACAACAGGATTTTCTAAAATATCCAGCAAATTTAAGACTAAAAAAACATTTAAGGAACTAAAAAGTAAAATGAGAATTTAAATCAACTTAATATCAATCAAGGAAATTAGCATTAAACATAGAACCAAAATTAAAGTTTAATTAATCAATTTTAGAATCAAAACTATTATACTTAATTAGAATAATAAACTATGTTACCTATGAATTCAATAACAACACCAACTAATGCTCCTCTTCAAACTATGCTCACTGGAAGTACATCAGCAACTATGACAAATGTTGCTGCAGCTGAAGCTCTTGCCGCTGCAAATACAAGTGCAGCTACAACTACAACACTAACTACTGGTAACACTACATCAACAACTACAGGAAGAAAAAAGAAGAATCAAAATAGCAATAATTAGAGTGCTGGACAAACTCCATCAAATACAAATTCAACTATCACAGCTTCTAAAAGGAAACCAAAGAACCAAGCCCCATAGCTAACTTTAAATAATGATGTGAATGAAAACATTATTACAACAAATCACTCAGGAATTAACAACACTACTATAAGTACTAGTATAAATAATCTGCTATTAAATCCTTTAAATTTTATGGATCAATAATTTCCAGAGATGGCAGCTACTATGCATTTTGGAGTTGATTATGATAATACTTTTTAACCTAACCATTATATTGATTTACCAAATTTCACATAATTTAACAACCATGCTTATGATGAAAATAAAATCATCTAAAATAATCATGAATAAGAAAATAACTTGTAATAAAACAATAACTTGACTACCATCATCCAAGGCATTGCTTAGCAGAATGATTACACAAATTAATAATCCCTTAACTTGAATAACAATTTATAAATTCATACAGGAGGTGTCGGAGGCTAGCTTATTGATTAAAACATGCCACAGTCAATTATTCAGCCTCCTGCTGCTCTACAATAAACAAAATAAAAGAACAATAAATCAAAAAAAGCTCAGCAAAAACAATAGCAACAATAAAATGATTAAATTGATAACAGCCAAACACAAACTAACTTAATTACATCCAAAAACCAAGAAATAAAAAAAGTCAATTAAATTATTTAACTTAACTAGAATATGTAAATGAATTCATAAATACTTCCAAACTAGTAATAATAGTAATAGCAATAACAACAATAGAATTTACCATAAAATGACAACCAATAAAATATTGATCAGCAATCAAAAGAAGGAAAATAAAAGAAGAAAAACAAATCCTCTAAAAATGCTAATGGGTAGCCCTAAGAAAAGAACCTAACCATCACAATAGCTCTGATGAATTACATGGAAAATAAAAACATAGACATCATCTCCGAAGAAGAAGTAAAAAAATTTATTGATGAAAACATAGACAAGTGCAAAAGGCCTGATGGAACCAAGTACAAAGGAGATAAAAATAAAATCATGAAAGGTAGTCTCACATCTAATGGCGTTTTCTCCAAAATATCTGAAGGAAGTGTCAACTCTTACCAACTCAACGTAATTTTCTAATAAATAACTTTAAGATACATCTATGATCTACTAGAATATTTTTTATTTCTTATTCTAAACGGATTAAAAACAAACAAACAATTTAAAAATTTACCAAGAAAACAAAAATATTCCTTCAGCAAATCAAATGTTTTTCTTCTTGACAAAAAAATGCTTAAAAATTTAAAAAATAAAACTAGAGCAAAAAAATATCAAAATAATTTATTATGAACAAAAAAAATACCATCTAAAAAACTAGAACAAAAAAATAAAAGTTTATTTTAAAAATGAATCACAAACATTTAATTAAAAAAAACTACGTTTTATATTTAAACAATATTTGTTTGAAAAACTAAAATAATTTACTTTGTTGAACATATTTAAAAATAATCTTTTTTTAGATTAGAATTTAATAACAAAATTAATTGACTAGAAGTTAATGATTAGAGTTAAAGAAAGAACAAAAATGATTAATTTTTCAATAAATTTTTAGTTCAGCTTAAATTTAAAAGTAAATTGAAAGAACAAAATATAAGCAAGAAAGGATTTTTTATGAACAATTTTAAAGATTTTTTTAGGAGATGTTTAAAAGTTAACATTAATTTAAAATAGAAAAAAGAAGGAGAAGCATTCAGACTGAGAACTGAGAAGAGAGTAGAGAATTTAAGTTAGAAGAAAAAGAATATCAAGAAGAAAAATCAGGATCCTAATAAGGTTTAAAGTGAAAAGAAATCAAAGAATAAAAAGAGTAAAGAAATTGATGGTAATTAGCATAATGGGCCTGAGAGCGATCACAATAATTAATAAGAGAATATTGGTTAATTCAATTAATTCATGCCTAACGATTAAGACAATGACAATAACATCCATTTAGCTGATTAGGAATTTAACTTTAATTTAGATGTAAATTTAAAAATGAATAAAAGCATAATTGATATTAATAATGATGGTAAGAATAATGGATTCGATTTAAATATGAGAAATGGATAACATTTAGTAAATAATACTGATTTTATTTACAATTCCGGCTTAGGCTAATTTGCCAATGATACAAACAGAAAGAGAAGAGCAACAGAATTAGATAAGGATAATTTAGATGATAATTTAGTTGATAAAAATGAAACAGGAACCTTAGCTAATATTAGTAAAAGAAATAAATAAGCTAAAGTTAGAGAAAAATCAAGAATTAATGATCAAGCTGACATTAAAAATTTGAATTAAATGTAGTAACAATTCCAATCTTCTCCTAAAAATTGGTCCTTAACATAAAATAATCAATAGCTTATGAATTAAACTTGTGAGATTTCTCTTCACGACTAACAAGAATACTCCGATTTTTGGAGTAAACTATAATTCGATAAACCAATTAAACCCTTCATAGAAATTATCAATTGCTTGAAAGAAACATACAAAAAACTAGACATCAAAGATCCCATGGAATTGTTTGAAGTAAAATTTAATCAATAAATAAATGATATTAATTAAATTGATTGTTTTTTATCTAGAAACTGATTAACAACTAGAATGATCAACAAATCTATGAAATAAGCTAGAAAAACTAAATTAAGGAAGGTTTTATGGCTTTCTATGAACTCTTTGAACCTATTATCAGTAAATACTTTTTATATTCTTATATTTATTAAATATTTAAACATAATAAAAGATATCAACTTGTCAAATACAGCTACTAAAAAGAAATAATCTAAGCCCAGAGCACCCAAAAAGGAAAAAAATACTATTGCTTTAAACAACCCAGAAATCAAAATTGAAAGCAAAGGCATTAATAACAACAATACTAACAATAATAACAACTCTAACATTAGAAACAATAATATCAGTATGAATAATAACAATCAATACTAAAACAACATACAAGAATTCAATAATTTAAATTTAAATTAATTCAATACTGAAAATAAACCAAAAAAGAAACAAAAATTAAACTAGCAACAAATTTGATTTCTTATCAAACTAAATCTATCTATCTATAATTCATTCATTCATTTATTAATTGATTTATTCTTATTATTAAATAATATATAACACTGAGCCTCATATTATCTATCTATATTAATAAATAATACCTTAAGAAAAACATTAGTGATTATAACCAGTTTTAATGAATCTATTTATTAACTGTATGTAACTAATTATTTTGTAATCACTCACACATCCATCCAATAAACCCTTTCTATTTAATTATCCTGGAAAATAAATGTATTTTATTTTATATTAATACATTTTTTATATGTAGTCAATTAATCTTTAATTATTCCAAATTACTTCTCTAAATCATCTTAAGTTATTCATTTTATTATCTAAATCAAATGAGATAAACTTTGAAAAATAAAGTATTCATCTTTAGAATGATCTTTTAATTTCATTTTACCTATTCTTTTAATAGCTAAAAGTTGATAAAATATGGATATTTTCTGGATTTTATTTTCATTCTTTTAATTTAATTATTGAGTTAAAATGTTATCATTTTAATTTAAGCATCTAATTTTAATTTAGAAATTTTTATTCTTGAATTTATTATAATTTGTAAATATACTTGAGATCTTAAATCTGAATATGTTATGTAAATTATTTAATGGATTATAATTTGTAAAAAAAAATGACATTTGAATTATGAATATTTTAGGGAAATTATTTTAGTTCTTTTAATTATGAATAATATTGTTAAATCAAATATTTTTATTTAATATTTAAATTCGAATTTTGTTTTAGAATAAATGTCAATTTATATTCACTTAAATCTTGTAAGATATTTCACACTTAAATCTTGTAAGATATTTTACACTTAAATCTTGTAAGATATTTCATTCCTTGAATTTAAATATTTATTATTACAAATTAATTTATCAAATTTTGAATGGTTTAAATCAATAAGTTATCATTTAATCAAAAATTGATAAAATTAATTAATCTTTAAGAAATTAGGATGTCTATCTTTTTAGTTTATTTAACTGCTTAAAGAAATTAAATTAAAAATTCACAATAATACCGAAGGTTTGGAATATTTCTTTTTTGGTCAAGATATTAACAATTATTCAATAGGTAAGAAATAACATAAAAATTAATACAATTAAAGGTTATTTTTTCATTTACTTAAATTATATTAATTAGACAGTAGCTTCTTTTAAATGCATAGAATTTCCTTTTTTATAGTTTTTTCATAAGAAAGAATTTTGTTTGAAATAGCATTTTATTTTGAAAAGAAAAAATAAAGAACAAAGAAATATCTTTAAGTGAATTAATATGTTTTTATATGAATTTTTGTTGATGAGATTAATAATTTGATTAGAATTTAGTAGAAATTTAATTTGATCTGATATCATCTATTTGAAAGCACTTTAAACAAACAAATACTAAAGAATATATTTTAAGTAGATGCAAATTTGATATAAAATACATTTTGAAAATAAAGATATATTTAAACCAATAGTTTTCCATAGCAATTTAGGATTTTAGTTAAAGTTTTATTCATAGATGTAGTAGTAGATTTAATCAGAGCAAACTTAGGCTGTTAATTGTAACAGAATTTGTTTATAACTTTTTCCATTTTTGTTGATTAGCACTTAAAAATGATTAAAAATATTGTATTTGTGTAAATAGAATACCACTAAGTTAGTAATTTTTTAGCCAAGGAATTTTTCGATTATGGATTGATGTCATTCTACTAATACCAATAGAATAAATAGAATAACCCAGATGTAAATTAATTAAAATTGCATTTTTGTTTTGAATTTTAAGTTTTTTAAATGACAAAAATATTATTTAGAAATGCGAAGATGAAGAAATAGAAAAGGATTAAAAGTAAGAAAAGAGTTAATTGATAAATGATAAAGATCTTTAACTTAAATACAAAGTAATTAATATATTATTCTATTTTCTATTTAAATATCATTCTCAATTATTTTATTTTATTCAGGAAGAAATTGATTACATAAGATGGTTCCATTCCTTTCACAATTCCAAATTTACTAAATCTAAAAAAAAGTGAAGTAGTTAGTTAATTAATCTTTTATGATGCTAACTTGGATCAGAAATATATCTCATAAATAATTTGTTAAATAGCCTTTTTCATGAAGCTTAAACTATTAAAAAATGTTATTATTATTAAATTTGTATTCAAAATAAAATTATATTTATATCTACACTATTTGTAACTAAATCAATAAACAAACAAATCAATCAATAAATTTCATCAAAAAAGAAAAACTTTACATCTGGATCAAATTTTTTGACTATTTCTGGCTCATAAAATAAAATATTGTTCACTACAGGAGCTGGAATGTCATAAATTTCAGGCAAGCCATCTTGAATTTCTGTTTTTTTGGTATGAAATCTGGTGTAATTATCTGTTTTATTTGTATGCAAATAGAAGTTTATTAGTTGAAATGAGTTAGATATTTATTTAATCTACCTTGAAGAGTTGTGAAAGAATCCAAAGGCTTGCATTTAGCCATATTTAAAAATTAATAGAAAAGAATAAGAAAAATGAGAGTCATAACAAATACTGAAGGGATAGCTAAAGCCCAGCTTTTATCAGGATAGAAATAAATACCAAAAGAGTTCAATAAATTATCAGGCAGGAATCCCCAAATAATATAAAGCAAAAACATCCCAAAAGAGCCTACCCATCCTACAAACCCATAAATTTCAATTGATTTCATTTCACCTAAATAAAATAATTCTAAAAACCCTTGCAGTAGATAATCTGTATATTTACTAAGATCTTGCTATTTTGTTAAATCACTTAACTTTCTTTTTTAATTAGTTATTTTTTAATTTATCAAATTTATTTATTTAATAAACATTATCCCCAAAAAACACTATCAAATTACTTTAAATTTTAATTTACTCATCATCAACCAAACATTTCTAAAATTAACAAACACATCCATCCTTCACAAAACAAAAAAATCCAGATAAAATAAATAAATCATTTTCTACTTAAATAATAATAAATGACTGCATTATAAAATAAAGAATTTTCTATTTCAATTTAAAATATTTTATTGTTAGTGTCTTATTTGCTATTAATGAATTATTCTTGAAATACAAACTTGCTTGTTACTAATTATAAATCATAGAAGATTTACTCAACAACTCTTTTAATTTATTAAGAAATTTTTATGAAAAATTCAAATAAAAATTGCTAACATAAAGATCAAGCATATCTTTCAGAGTATCCCAGCTTTTAATAAAAATCTAATTATAATCTAAACTTTTATTATAAATAATATAGAAAATACTTATTAAATTTATGATTAAAAAAAGTTTATTTTTAATGCAAAACAATGAAAAATCCAATGTTTTTTAAACTGAGCAAAAATAAACTATTAAGTTATTCAATTTTTACTTGGCTAAAAAAAGCTTTTAATTTTTAGAATAAAATCATATTGTAATTGATATTATTTTTAAAAATTTTTGTTAATAAATATCATTAGATTGTTTCTTTAAAACATGTTATGTTAAGGTTACTTTACCTAATTAATCAAAATATTTTATAAAAATATTCACACTAAGATAGTCTTTTAATTGGATTTAGGATAAATTAGTTAAAGCAATCTTTAAGATATTATTATTTTTTTCAATAAATAATAAGATCAGGTCTAATTAAAAATCAATTTTAAAAACCTAGTGATTAATTAAGAAATATCATAAAAACATTTTTGATTGAACCAATAAAATAATTTTTTTTTATCAATAAATTATCTAATAAAGAAAGATAGAAAGAAAATAAGAAAGAAAGCATAAATAAAGTGTTTTTTACTATTAATCTTCGTGTTTAAAAAAGATTTGAAGATAAACAAATAAATTTATTCAGTATGATTTAGTTAGTATTTAAAAAAGGAATAAATATTTTTTGAAATTTGATTAGTGTTTAAAATCAATCGATCTTAGAAATTTAATTTAATTTAATTTATTAATTAACTAATTTGTTTGTTTGATTATTAAATATTGTTACCAAATTTCAAATAAAAAAAGATTCAATTTGTTTTTTTGTTTGTTTGTTTGTATGTTTATTATTAATTAGTAAATTATATAGTTTGTTAAGTTTAAAATATCATAAATAAATATTATAATTGAAAAACAACTTAAATACTGATTTATTTAAGTCAAAGTAGATACAAGACATTTTTAAATTTATTAAGCAAGTTAACTAATAATAGCATTTAATTAACAAGTTGTTAGCTCATACAGTAATATAAAATATCAGACATAGTTGAAAAGAAAAGAAATTATTTCAGAATTATAGACTAAATCATATTCTATCAAATTAAGTACAAACTTACAAAATATGCAGTAAAATCTATCAAATCAGCTGGTTATTATTCCTAGAGAGCTTGTCTATGCTGATGTATAGCCTCACTCTACATAGGAGTAGTCATTTATTATAAAAAACAAGCAAGCAAATTAAAGTTTTGAGTTGTTTTTCGACAATTACGATCCTTAGAAATATGAAATGACACCAAATAGAATGCAATTAAAACCATATCAAGACCAATTAGTTGTTGTTAAAATTAACATAGACCAAATGAATTCTAATTTCTCATTAAAAGATTAAATTCTAATTAAAGATGCTAATTCAAATCAATCAATTCCTGTTTCAATTACTTTACTTCCTGCATCTTAATTGTCTCACTTAAGTCCATATCATTCTCCAAATCAAGTAAATAAAATGACATGTACAAGGCTACATCTCTTTAAATTTTCAAAATAAAATAATATGCTCAATTGTTTGTTTATTGTTATTCCAAGGATATTTTAAGATAATTTAACAATGAAAATTAATTTAAAATTTGAAAATTTAAAGAGAAATTATTTTAAATTTATAAAATTAATTTGATAAAAATGAATGAATAAAAATAGTTAGATGAATATGAGTTAAAGGAAAAGTATTGGTAGGAATATTATGATAGAAAGGCCAATGAAAGCAAATTATTGAGTGAGAGAGTGGAAGATTACAGAAATATTGAGGAGGAAATTGTTAAGCTAAACGAAGAGCATCAAAGACAACTTGATGAAAAAGATGAGGAAATCAGAACTCTTACTCATGAATTGCATTAAAGTCAATAGCAAGCATAAATATATAGATAGCAATATGAAGACCTAGAGGCAGATTTTACCAATTATAAGAACAGAAAGGAAGCGGAAATAAGACAATTTGAAAGCTCTTTGGAGAGTGATTAAAATAGATTCAATACAAGACTATAAGCCTAAGAAATCAGTAACTCTCCTGCATTTAAGCTCAACGAATATAATCAACAAAGAATAGCAAAAATAGAAAGCGAGCTTAGTCAACTAACTCTCAATTACAATTTAGCAACAGGCTAACTCAATGAAGAAAAAAAGCAAAAAAAGCTTCTTAGTGATAAAGTAAATCAATTAAAACTTGAAAACGACAGACTTCTAGATGAGTTGCAAGGAGTCAAAGAGTCTGAAGCAAGCAATTATTCTAATCTCTGCTCAAAATACGAACTAGCCATGAGACAACTAGACCATGCAGAAAGTAACTAACTCTATCTCTTTTTTTTCTTTTTCATTCAATTTTCCTTAAATCAACAAGATATTTATTTTTCATTTTATTATTTTATTTTTAAATTACTGATTCTATTTAAGCCACTTACTTGTTTTGTTTTTTTCAATTTTCATTTTATTTTTCTAAAAATCCCTGTAAATTGAAATTTATTTTTCTTAAAACTGCTTTCAATTTGGCTTTATTTTCATTTATTTTTTGTTTGATTTGCTTGAAATTTTCATTTTATTTCTCACAATTCCTTGATTTTTCTTTTAATTGGTTTAAAATTTTTCTTTATTTTCATTTATTTTTTGTTTGGTCTAATTTAAATTTTCGCTTTGCTTGCTTGAACTTTTTAATTTATCTTTAGAAAATATTGTTATTGAGCAAATAAAAAATGTTTTAATTGATTTTTGATTGGGTAAAATTTTGTTAAATAAAAAAAAGAGCAACGCAAGCAGTTAGAGGAGGAGTTGTAGATAAAGTCTGGAAACAGGGAAAATAAATAGTCAGGAAATGGATAAGAAACAGAAGATTTGGTGTAATAAATAAGAGTTTTGAAGTTAAAGAACGAATAGTTGGAAAAGAGGGAACTTAAAATAGTTGAGGAAAAGACTAGATTAGAGTTACTTTATAATGATTTACTCTCAGAATATAATTAAATGAAGACAGAATTTAGTGTTTATAAATCACATCACAAATATCCTGGAGAAGGGTAGACAAGTATGGGATTGAGCAATAACAATAATAACCGAATGAACTATAATTACACTTCAACTGATTCTTTTAATAATAACAATAATAACAACAATAATAGTATAAACGAATAACAAGAAGGAATAATTAGTTTATACAAACAATAAACAGAAAGTCTTAAGAAATAAATCTAAGATTTGGAAATTGCTATTAATAGATTTGAAGAAAAAGAGAAGGAAAATAAGAAAAAAATGGTCATTTTAGAAAAGGAAAAAGAAAATCTTTAATAAAATGCTAAATACATGACAAACCTAATTGATGATTTAGAGTTCAAGGCAAAAGAAGTAGAAGACAGATATAGAACTGATGTTATTGATCTTTAATAGAAAAACTTAGAGCTTCAAGGAAAACTCTATGCTCTTGAAAAGGAAAACACAACCTAAAGAGATGAAATTCAAAACAGTGAATATCTCAAAGAAAAAATTGAAATTATTTCTAAAGTCAACCAAAAATTCGAATTGGTAATCAATCAATTAATCCTCTTCAACATTTATCTTTATTATTTAGCTAAATAATCAATAGAAAAGTTAAAATCAAACAACATCACAAGAAAATTAAAATCCTATGATTGTTCGAGTGAGTTTTTGAATCATTAAATTATATTTTATAAGGAAGAAAGGTTTTTTAATTTATTCTAAAAATAAAAATAAAATCCTAATAAAAAATTGATAAAACTTTGAATCAGTAAGTGAGTGATTTATGATACTTAATTTATTTAACAATCAAAAAAACAAAAAAAAATCAAAAAAAGGAAATTATTGAACAACTAAAAATATTAATTCAATCAAATAAAGCAATAAGAAAATAAATATTCTCTTGCTTTTTTTGTTTTGAGTTATTTTCTTTCAAGACTCAGAAATTTTAAAAATAAAAA
Source organism: Tetrahymena elliotti 4EA (assembly GCA_000231825.2). Classification (NCBI taxonomy): domain Eukaryota; phylum Ciliophora; class Oligohymenophorea; order Hymenostomatida; family Tetrahymenidae; genus Tetrahymena; species Tetrahymena elliotti. The sequence goes on from JH720295.1 coordinate 2,198,260, forward strand.
ATTACTAAAAAGTCAATTAATGTAAGTTCAATTACTTTGAATTTAGATCCTCTAAATAGATAAAAGAATTTGTGTAGTCCATCTAAAAAATAACAATAATATTGTTAAATTTTTAAAAATTTTAATCTCAAGAAAGATAAAAATCAAAATATTACTAAAAATTGAACAAAATGGCTGCTTTTTAAGATTTTAAAATTGAATAACTCTTCAAAAATTAAAGGAGAAGCTTAATTAATATCAATGATAATTTCGGTAGCATAACAAAATTCCAACAAAATAAAAGCTTTATCCAAATAAAATCAAAGGATTAAAAAAGAAAATATTTGAATTATTTTATGCTGAAAAGAATTTAATGAATAAAAATGATGTTCTTTCTTTTAATTAATTTTAACTTTTTAAATGATTGAATGAAAATAGGATATTAAGCAATTAAAGTTGAAGAATTAAGAAGAAATGCAGCAAATGAAATAAGATTTAGAAAATTATGAATCTTTGAAGTTATCATATGAAAGAAGAATTGAGGAATATGAACATGACAATAAAATTTTACAAAAGACATGTGAAGATAAGGATAATATTATTAAAAAATTGAGTGATGAGAATGAAGATTTGGATCATCGTTGCTAATTATTGATGTCAGAAAATTCTAAGATAAATGAATTGAACAGAAAATATGGCATTGAAATAGAAAGAGTTATTGCTTAGTTAAATGCTTCTAAAGAGCAGACTGACTGGGCTGAGGGAAAATTCAAGGTTGATTTGATTATGAAATTATATGGTGAAGTTAATTAATAAAAATATTTTTTCTCTTTTTAGGAAATACTGAAAGAAAAAGAACAACTTTAGAAAGAGCTGAATATACTTGAAATATAAACAAAGCACACTGATGTAATTGATGCTTAAGTTATAGAAGAACTTAATGAACTTAGAGAATAAATGAGAAGATTTAGTTTTGAGAAAGAGAGAATTTATTATTAACTTAAAATTGAAGAAGATGTATTCATTTATTCTAATTTTCTTTATTCAATTTAAATTGTTTTAATTTTTTATTGTTAAAGAACGATCCTACTTCAGTGTCTTAAAAAACAGATATGATTAGATTTATGAAGCAAATTGAATTAAAGTTTAAAACACTTTAAAATGATACTTCTATTGAGACGAGTTAACTTAAAAACGAACTTGCTAATACAAAGAGAGAGCTTGAAATTTAAATATAACAATATACTGTAAATTTAATCTTTTATTTTCTTTAATAATTCTTGCTTTTTTTTAACTTAGGATTTGAAGATAATTGTTGACAAAAAAGAATAAGATTATTTGAAAATAGCTGAAGAAAAGAGAATCTAAAATAATGATTTGACGAAATAAAGAGAATAGTATGCTGATATCTAAAGATAAGTTGAATAATTGAATGCCTAAAAACAAATTGAAGATAAATAAAAATTAGATTTAATCGCTCAGCTTTAACAAGAAATAGAAAAGCAAGAAGAAGCTGTTAATGTTATGAGAGAGGTATTTTATTTATTTTCTATTTTTACATCATATTTTTGTTTATTTTAAATTATCTTATTGATAAGAGATATTTGTTTGTAATAATATGATTTTTTCTTCATTTTAATTGTTGGTTTTTTATTAATTATTGGTTAATTTATGAAAGGAAATGATGAACTAGAACAAAGTATTTAAGGAGGTGAAGAACTCGTAGGAAAGTGCAATGTAGAATATGAAATAGAAGTTTATAGGAGACTTGAATGAAATATATTAGAAATTTAATAGTTATATGAACTAAGCTCAATCAGAATCTTCTAAAAAAACAGGCACAACTAATATTAGGGATGATAAGAAGTATATTTAGAGAATGTTTGAGACATATGCTGAGAATGTAAATGTTGTTTCACATAAAGAAGCTTTGATTAAGAAGCTTTAAGATAAGGAGAAGAAGATGCAAGATAAAGAGAAGACTTTGCTTAAAGAGATAGAGAGATTGAATGAAATCAATAAGAAATACTCTGAAGATTTCTAATAAATGCAGAAAAAAGGATACACTCTTTCAATAGGATCTAAGAGATAAATTGTTCCTGGATAAAAATCATCAGGAAATACATTTAATGTATTAAATGAAACTAATATTTCTAAGAATCCTAACAAGAATAATAATAATAATAACTAAAACAGCAACAATTACTCTTAAAATGATATCTCTGTTTCTTTTATCAACTAAAATGAAGAATCTACTACCAAATCTACACTTAAATTAAAAGATATTGCCACTCTAGAAGCCTAACTCTTTACTACTAAAACAACCTTAGAATAATCTAAAGAAGAAGTCGCCTTCTTAAAAGATTACACTAAAGACTTAAAGGAAGATCTTGAAAAGTAAACATTTTCTTTCTGATAAAAAATAAGAAAAAAATTAATTTGAAATTTCACTAAAAATTTAACACTCAAGAATAAATTTTTATTTAATTCTTTTGTTAAAGATTTTTTTAAGTTCTATTTAAAATATTAATTCAAAATATTTTTTGTTGAATAGATTGTAGAAGAAAGAAGAAGAACTTTTAGAAGAAAACAGATCATTGTAAATAAAACTTAATGACCAACTTAAATAGAACAAGGCTGATAAAGAAAAGTATTTAGCTGATATTGAATTAGTTAAGAGCTAATACTTTACACCTGAGAACTATCAAGAAAAAATCTAATAAATTGAATTGAAAGATAAATAAATTAAAGAACTCAAGGATGAAATCAATAGAAAGAAAGACTTAGTTTAAAGTGTTAAGTAGCTCAAAGAAGAGTAATCTTATGACATGAAGACTCTCCAAGTTGAAATCGAGAGATTGTAAAAAGAACTAGAAAAATACAAAATTAGAGCAAAGTAAAAATTATTTCTTTTTTTTATAAAATTAAAGATATTTTCTTCAAATTTGTTCAAGAGATATCTATTTAATAGATATTGGTAAATTTATCATTTTATTTATTGAGGATATTATCTTCTTATTTATTGAAGAGATTTTCTTCTAATTTATTCCTTCTTTAGAAGAAGCCAAAAATATCATTTATCTAGATATTTCTTAGATTCTAAATAATCTTAAAATACATTATCATCTTATTAATTCAGGATAGTATCTCATTTATTTTATTCATTGATAAGAATATCTCCCTAGTTATTCAGAGACTACCTTTTTACTTTTTTATTTATGATATTTTTCTAATTTTTATATGAGATATTCTTCTAAAGGATGAAATTTAATCAAAAACAGCATTTTTTATTCATTTTTGAGATTATTGAGATTCTAAAAATAGCTTATTGAAGAAACTTTCTTCTTATTTATTGAGGATATTATCTATCTATATACTTTAGTTTATTAATTGATAAGAATAAGTATCTTCTTATTTATTTAAGGGATTCCATTATTTTTAAATAAAGAGATCATCCATCATCTAATTTATTATAAAGCTAATCTTTTGATTTCTTGATGAAATTATATTTTATGAATGAGACAATTTTCTAGTTTCTAGATTATTAAATCTTCTAATATTTAGATAGAATCTTCTTCCTATTTTCAGATGATTTTATCTTCCAATTTATCTCAGATTATCTTTAAAATTTGTTGTGAATTTTCTTTTTTAAGAGGAGAAGATCCTTTTATCATTTAAGGATTTGATTTTGAGATCTATTATGGAATTTATTTTTATCTTTTGAATATTAAGTTTGTTTTATCAAAATATTTAGTAAGGCAACTTAGTAGATGAGTGGACCTACAAAAGAGATGAAAACTTAATTAGAAAGCTTAAAGGAAGTAGAGAAGAAGTTAACTAAGGAAAATGAGGAGCTGCTTGAATAATAGAAAAAATTGAAGGCTGAACTCACTAGAGCAAATGCAACAATAAAAGAATTGAGAAATAAAACTGAATAATAGCAATTAAATAGTGAGTAATTGAATGAAAACAATGAATAATTAGAAAAGACAAAAGATTAATTAAAGAAATTGAAGAGTGAAGTAGACAGGAAAGACACTTCTATTAAATCACTTAAAACAAAATTAGAAAATGCTACTGCTGAGCTTGAAGAACTAAAAGGAAGCTCAAAAAATTTGGTTTCTAAGAATGACTTTTTATCTGAATAAAAGAAATCTGACTAAGCTAAGGTCTAGCTGAAGAAGTCAGAAGCACAGATCAGCATGCTTGTCTTTTTATTAAAGAGAATCTTTAGAGATAATTTTGTTAATTTGTAAAAAGCCAAGGCATCTTCTAGACCTTTGACAAGCTCTGATTTTGCAACACAGCCTACAAGATCATAGTAATAACCAGCAGCATTGAATAAATTTTCTGAATCTGTAAATATACTTGGATTATCTCCAGAAGAAATAGATCAATTTTTAGATCCTTATTAATCTAGTTATAAAAATGTACAATCTTCTCAACATAACTATAATGTTTCTCATGCTACTGAATTCTATTCAGACTTAATGGATAGATTTGAAAGAGAACTTGAAAATATAGATGAAAATATTAATGTAAACTCCTTATATCAAATGCTTTATTCAGTTATTGAAGAAAGAGTTGATCTTGTCAAAAGTTATAAAGTTTGATTTATTTTTGCAAAGAAACAAACAAACAAACAAACAAAGAAATTGATAAATATTCTCAAAAAATAATTAAAACCTTCCTTCATATTCAACAACAAAGACTAATTATAAAAAAAAGAAAAGATTCATCAAAATTCTTTTATGTCTAAAAATTAAAATTTATTTATATAATCATAGATTAATTGTAAAGAAACCAACCACACCAACCCACTTTATATTATTTGTAAAGTATCTTCTAAATTTTGTTCACTATATATCATTCATTCATTGATTTTATTTATTTTGGAAGTACGAATTGTTTTGTTTGTTTTTCATCCATCTATCAGTTATTTAAGATATTTTATTTTAAAGAATTTTTTATTTCCAAAAGTTAAAGATAAATTGATTTAAAAAATAAAAGTAGTTAATCCTAAGAAATAAGCAATATCTACCTAATTGAATAATAAAGTCTTTAGAAAATACTTTTCAAATAATTTAAATTTATTACTATTTAACATATGTCGTTTAAAAATAATTTACTCGCTTAATTGTTCAGAAAATTTAAACTGTCTTGTAAATTTGATTTACCAAACATATTTCACTCACCAATTTATTTAATTCAAATTGTTTATTTTAAAAAGATTAAATTTTTTTAAACTAGTTATAATCATTTTCAGATACATTTTTAAATAAATGATATTAAATATCAATTAAGTATTATCCAATTTATTAGTTATTTTATTTAACAAAATTGTTTCTGTTTATACATAAAATACTAAGGAAGGGTTGTAGTTATTTTATTCTTTCTTTATAAAAAATGTAAATAAAAATTTTTATTTCTTTAAAGTATGTTTTTGTGAATATATTATTTATTTATTTCCCTCCAAATTATTTATTGCTCAAAAGTAAAAATTTTGATCAGAATCGAACGTTTAAATCATAAATAATATTCACCAGATAAAAAATAGAAAATAATTGAAATCTTTTTTAGTTTAATTTATTCTTTTGAATTTTTAATAAATAAAGTCTTAAATTAAAATTAGATTTTAAGAAATGAATAACTTAAGATATAACATTTTTATTAACAAGCTGGAGAATGGGTAAAACTTTATAATTGATCTTTTAAAAGAAGATTATCAGAGCATTCTAAATGAATTATCAAGCTTTCTGAATTAATAAGAACAAGAATAGCAGTTTGAGATAGAAGTTAATTTAGGTTTAGGGATAAGCTAATTAGTAGAAAAAAAATATTAGGAACCATTTTATGATAAGGTCAGATATAATCTGAAGTTTTTTATTGAATATATTTAAAGTATGTTTGGATTTTAAATAATTTCTATTTTAACCTTCAAAAACCTTGATTACTTACTAAATGTTGGTGATATTTTACTTCAATTTGTTAAAGATTTTAGATAGCTAAATGATCTAGTCATTTATTAAACAAAAGAGCTTTCTGGATATTATTTTAATTAGCTCCTAAGTGCAATCTGTTTAAACAGAGAAAGTTTAAACAAGCTAACTCTTGCATGCAGCATATAAGATGAACAAGTTAATATTGAGATTCCAGCATAATTAAAATAAATCTAGCATTTATGTTTAACTGATTTAAAATAGTAGAAGCTATTAGATGTCTTTAAAATAGCTAAAGAAATAGTAAATGTTAAAATATTTAATCATTTCAGTTCTAAAGTGAGAATCAATAAAATAGTTGATGGACTACAATTGCTGAAGAATTGTCTTTAAAATTTTCAACTTTCAATATATATGAATTAGTTGCTACAATCCAAAGACTGCTTAAAAGGGATTGAAAAATTGTAAAATCTAAGAAGTTTTGCCTTATATACTCTTAATATAAAAAATTAAAATCTGGATATTCAAAAGCTAAAGAAACTAGAAAAGTTAAGTCTTAATTTTTCTGATGCAATAAATTATGTATCGAAATATCATAACTTAAATTAGCTGCTTGAATTAGAAATTTTTATTGGATCATGCAATGCTAATGAATTAAATCTTAAATAATTGAAGAATTTAAACATTTTAAAATTAAAAGTCAGACAAGTCCTTCGGACAGACACAAAAAAAACAATAAATTGCTTAGAAAAATTTTCTGAAATTGGTCATCAATTAGATCATCTCAAAATAGATTTTAGTGAATCAAATTACTTTAATCATAATTTAATGAATTCGAAATTGATAACAAGTATTGGACTTTTATTTGAAAAATGTGATGAAAAAACTGTTATTCATCTAATAACTAAAAATTGTCTATTCAATATGGAAAAAAGATTTGAAATAGCTCTGCAATTAAAGAAAGTTAAAAATATTAAGAATTTCACTTAAATGACATTTGTTTTGAGAATTTATTAAAAAATCCTCTTGTAATATCTTCTTCATTATTACGTGAAAAATTTCCTTATTACCTATCAATTTTATCAAATTAAAATGAAAAAAATTATCTTATTGAATTTCAATATGATATTTTAGAAGATAGTTATAAAATTCTAAAAAATTATGAAATCTTGTTCTCAAATTATAAACAATTTTAAATCTCTTACATGTAATTTTATGGAAAAAACAATTTAAAAATATCAGAAAATTTTTTAGATCTTATTAGTGAAGAAACAGTTTTTTTAAGTATTCCAAACAATTTTTAATATAAAAGTATAATCAATCATTCTAAGTAGTTAGCTAAGCTTTAAAAGATTGTATTTTAAGATAATAATGTTGATAGACTTATGCATATTCAACCAAACTAGCTTAAAAAGCATTTCAATTAAAATTTGCATTTAATATTTCCAAATTTATATTCATCATATTAAGATAGTAAATAAAATTATCAGTAAATATTTGATATTGAAGGATATATTATAGAAATAACAATTAAAAGTGATTTTCTTTTTCAAGATTTCCTCGATCTTTTTCAATTAATTTTAAATAAAAAAAATATTATTTACTTAAGACTTTTAGATGATTATGGCGATTATGGTATGTATTCAGAACATGAAGATGATGGTGATGATAATAATGAATATTATTCTTCAGAATACCTTAAATACTAACACAAAAAAGTAATTACAATTTATACATAAAACATTAAAATTTAAGTCTTAAAAATCAATTCATTTAATAAATATTTTATTGAAGATGTTAGATTGAATCCTAAATTAATTTACTTAGATTTGTATTTTTGATTTTTATTTGTTATATATCAAAAAAAATAAATGACTTATTTCTTTTCAAAAATCCATCTATTACTAATTTCATGTTTTCATCTAAATTTTATGAACATAATTCAAATATAAAGCAAAATAGCATAAAGAAAACAAAATTATACTCCATTCAAAAAATTAGTTTTTCAGGTCAGTATTTTATTTATCATTTTAATATATCAGTTTAATCTATTTTAAAAAAAAATATGAATCATTTTAGTTCATCATACAATATATTCGCTTTCATTTATTAAAAAAGCTTTTAATTTTTTAAATTTAAACTTAAAAAAATATAAAAAAATTAATAAATAAATACTCAATAAAAAATTAAAAAGAAAAAATCTAAAAAATAAAGTTTTTAAATTATTAAATATTTTTATGTAGAAAAAGTGTTATTGTTATATCAAGGATAAAAATTATTTTTGGTTTTGTTTATTTATTTGTTTGTAGTATTTTTTATGTAGAAATGTTATTTATTTCCCTCCAAATTATTTATTACTCACAAGTAAACGTTTTTGATCAGAAGAATGAAAAAATCATAAATCATATTCAACACATAATTTTTTTTGTTACAAAATTACAAAATATTTGATATCTTTTTTTTATTTAATTTCTTCTTTTTAATTTAAACAAAAAAAAAGATTAAATAAAAATTCGATATTGAGGAATGAATAATTTCAGATATAACATATTTATTTAAAAATTAGAGAATAGATAAAACTTTATAATTGATCTTTTAAAAGAAGATTATCAGAGCAATCTAAATTAATTATCAAGCTTTCTGAATTAATAAGAATAATAGTTTGAATTAGAAGTTAATTTAGGTTTAGGAATAGGCCAATTAGTAGAAAAAAAATATTTGGAACCATTTTATGAGAGGATCAGATATAATTTAAAGTTTGTTATTAATTATATCTAAAATATGGCATCATTTTAAATGATTTCAACTTTAACATTCAAAAGCTTTGATTGTTTGTTCAATGTAGATGATATTTTACTTCATTTTGTCAAAGATTTTAAATAACTAAATAATCTAGCTATTTATTAAAAAAAAGAGTTTTCAATTGATTTTTTTAATTAGCTCCTCAGTGCAATCTGTTTAAACAGAGAGTCTCTCAATAAGCTAACTCTTGTATTCAACTTATAAGATGATTAAGCGAAAATTGAGATTCCATAATAATTAAAATAAATCTAGCATTTATGTTTAAGTGATTTGACTTAGTAGAAGCTATTAGATGTCTTTAAAATAGCGAAAGAAATAACACGTGTTGATATATCTTACAATTTGAATTCTAATGTGAGAATGAATAAAATAGTTGAAGAATTGTAAGTGTTGAAGAATTGTCTTTAAAATATTCAGCTTTAAATAGATATGAATTAGCTGCTACAATACAAAGACTGCTTGAAAGGGATTGAAAAATTGGAAAATCTTAGAACCTTTGCCTTAAAAACTTCAAATCTAAAAAATTAAAATCTGGATATTCAAAAGCTAAAGAAATTAGAAAAGTTAAGTCTTAATTTTTCTGATGCAATAGATTATGTATCTAAATATCCTAACTTAAATTAGCTCATTGAATTAAAAATTTGTATAGGGTCATACGATGCTAATGAATTAATACTGAAATCATTGAAGAATTTAAGAATTTTAAAATTAAAAGTCTAGTAAGTCTTGGGAACAGAAACAAAAAAAACAATAAGCTGTTTAGAAAAATTTTCTGAAATCGCTCATCAATTAGATGACCTCTAAATAGATTTTAGTGAATCAAATTATTTTTGTAATAATTAAATGAATTCAAAAGTAATAGCAAGCTTTGGACATTTATTTGAAAAATGTGATGAAAAAACTGTTATTCATTTAATAACTAAAAATTGTATATTCAATATGGAAAAAAGATTTGAAATAGCTATGCAATTAAAGAAAGTTAAAAACTATTAAGAATTTATCTTAAATGATGCTTGTCTCTTTAGATACTAATAAAATTCTAATGTAATATCTTTCGGAAGATTAAAAGAAAAATTCCCATACTATTTATCTATTTTCTCTAATTGCTAAAATAAAGAAAATTATGTTATTGAATTTAGATCAGACATTTTAGAAAATAGTTATCAAATTCTAAAAAAATATGAAATCTTGTTCTCAAATTTTAAAGGCTTTTAAATTACTTACATTTAAGAAAACAACCAATTAAAAATATCAGAAAATTTTTTAGATCTTATTAGCGAAGAAACAGTTTTTTTAAGTGTCCCATAAAATTTTTAACATAAAAGTTTAATCAATCATTCTAAGTAGTTAACTATGCTTTAAAAGATTGAATTTGAAGAAATATCTGTTGATACATTTATACAGCATATTGAACCTAATTAACTTAAAAAGCATTTCAATAACAATTTGCATCTAATATTTACAAATTTCTGTGCATAATATAAAAATAGTAAATAAAATTATCAGTAAATATTTGATATTGAAGGATATATTATTGAAATGACAATTAAAAGTCATTTTCTTTTTAAACACTTCCCAGAACTTTTTTAATTAATTTTAAATAAAAAAAATATAATCTACTTAAGACTTCTAGCTGATAATGCTTATTATGGTGATGACGATGATGATAAGGTAAAATATTCCTAAAAACTTAAATTCTAACACAGAAAATTAATTACAAATTATTCATAAAGCATTAAACTATAAGTCTTAACAATCAGTTCATTTAATAAATATTTTTTAGAAGATATTAAATTGAATCCTAAATTAGTTTACTTAGATTTGTATTTTTGACGTTTATTTGTTTTATATCAATAAAAATGAATCCTCTTATTTCTTTTCCATTCTAGATCTATCATTAATTTCAATATCTGCATCTAAATTTTATTAGCAGAATTCAAATTCCAAGCAAAAAAACAAAACTTTGGATCATTAAAAAAAATCTAGTTTTTAAGGTCAGTTTTTTATTTGAATATATATATATATGTATAGTACCCTAGGGTACTGCCTTTTTCAAGGCTATACACTGAAATTTTAGACAATAGTTTTTCACCCTTAATATAAATGCGATATGAAAAAATTCATTAATAATTGAGAATTTACAGTAATTAAATGATAAAATTATTTTTATTAGAAATTAAGAATAAGTAGCTGAGCTTAATACCAAAATTTCATCTATCAAACTTTCTCCTCTAATTCCCCCTTAATAAAGTCCAAAATGAAAACAATATAACTTGACTTTTATTTACTTGTTTTTTTTGGTGCAGATGCTGATGTATTAGAATAGTCAGCTCTAAAAATTATTATCTTTAAACCTTTCAAACTTTTAACCTGAGTTCATATTATTGAACAATTTTTGTAGAAAATTAAACATGCAATTAATATCAGTACATAGATCATTTTAATAATTTTTAACTAGATTAAACCCCATTTATTTGTTTAATTAATATTGTAATAGTTTATTTTCCTTTTTTAAAATGTCAATCAAATTTTTATTAAGGAACAAGATATTTTTTTGGCGCTAAAAAGAATAAGATTTAATTTTTATAAGAATTTATTAGTAATCGTCAATCAGGTGCTTTTTAATAACAGATTTTGAGTTTTATATCAAAAATCAATTTGAATAATATAGTTAATATTTTTATTATAAAATAAAAATTAGAAGTTTTTTTAGCAATGAATAATTTATCATACTAACTCTATATTAAGAATTTCTTAAATAATTATACTGTTAATTTTAACCTTTCAACGTAAAATGAAAAATAAAAGCTTTCTGAGCTAGAACAATAATTTTTGAATAATACTCATTTGCAAGTAGATGTTATGTTAGGTTAAGGAATAGGAAAGTTGGTTGATAAACCAAATTTGTTAGATGAATTTTATTATAGAATAAAGTAAAATTTGAGTAGCGTTATGAATTATATTAAGGACACTTATGGGTTAGGAACTATATCTGCTTTCACTTTCAATAATCAGGATTGCCTCTTAAATATAGAAGATACTATATTTTCTATAATTAAAGATCTTAAATATCTTAATGATTTGAATATTTATTCAAGAAAAGAATTTTCGAGTTATTAATTTAATTAACTTCTTAGCTCTATCTGCAATGAACGATAAAGTCTTGAAGAACTAACTTTTTAATTTAATGTTAAAGATGATTTAACAAATATTTAAATCCCTAATTAATTAAGTTATATCAAGAAATTATGTTTAACAAATTTAAACTTGTAGAATCAACTTAGTGTCTTCTAAGTAGCTAAATAAATAAGCGAAGTAAAAATATAGCTAGATTCTAAATTAAAAATTAATAAATTAATTGATGAGTTATTGATCAAGAAAAATTTTCTCTAAAAACTACAACTTGAAATAGATATTAATTAGTAAATAAAAGAAGAAAATTGTTTAAAATCTATTGAGAGATTGCATGATTTAAGGTATCTTCATTTAAGAGCAGTAAATCTTAAAAATCAAGATATAGATATTTAGAAATTAAAGTACTTAGAAAGTTTAAGTCTTAATTTTTCTGATGCCATTGATTTTTTATCAAATAAATTTAACTTAAGTTAACTAACCTCATTAGAAATAGATATTGGATTATGTGATGCTAAATAATTAAATTTAAAATAAATGAAAAATTTGAGAGTTTTAAATTTGAATTTCAAGCAAACTTAAGAGAAAGAAACAATAAAAACAATAAGCTGCTTAGAAAAATTTTCTGAAATTACAAATTAATTAAGCCAATTAAAATTAAATTTCAGTTAATCAAGATACTTTTAAATGAACATAATAAGTTCTAATGTGATTTAATGTATTGGATTGATATTTGAAAAATGCAATGAAAATACTTTTATAAACCTAATTACTCACGGATGTCTATTTAATACAGCTAAAAGATTTGAACTGTCTCTTCAAATAATGAAAATAAAAAATTAAGAAAAATTTTAACTGAATGATTGTTGCATCTATGATTCTCTGAAGGGCAATTCAATAATTAGTTCATAGGATTTAAATGTGAAATTTCCTTACTTTTTAGCAGTTTCTTCTTAAAACTAAAATATAAATGACATAACAGTTGAGCTAGATTGGAAATATTTTACACAAAATTACTCAGTAATTAAAGGCTAGAATATTCTATTTTCAAAATTCAAAAACTTTTCAATGTCAAATGGTCACAGAAATAGAAATATTAGTAAAGAGTCAGAATAATTTGTAAGCTTTTTACCAGAGGAAGTTACCTATATAAAAATACCACAATATTTTAAAATGAAAAGTATAATTAAAAACTCAAAATATTTAAAGAAGCTTTAAATAATTTAATTTGAAGAAAGTTTAATAGATCTATTGATAAACAAAGAGTTTGATGTTTTAGAATTAAAGTAAAACTTTAATTAAAATCTGCATTTAAAATTTACAAATTAATTGTCAAATTTTTCAAATTACAAAAAATTGTATGAAAAAGTATTTGACCTTGAAGGATATATTATTGAAATGAAATTAAATTGTTATTTTAAAGATGAAGATATTATTTATCTATCTAAGCTAATTTTAAATGAAAAAAATATAATTTACTTAAATCTTATTTACAAATAGGAAAAAAATAAGAAATTTATAGATTTAATAAAAACATATTCTGATTATGCATTAAATTAAGTACTAGCTATTAACGCATTTAATAATTATTTAATAGAAAATATTAATCTTAATCCTAAATTTGTTTATCTAGATTTATATTTTTGATTTTATTATATTTATATTAAATAAATTATCAACAATCTATTCTTAATTTGAAAGTAAAAAATACTATTTTATTATTAAACAAAACATCATACATAGTAAGTAGGTATGTAAAAGTAGAAAATATTTCGAGACATTGGGGTTTTTAAAATAAATTTAAATTAGATGATATGTATTTATTTTTAATCATTTTCAATTTTTAATCCCAAATAACTACGCCTATTGTTAATCCAAATATTTAAGAAACTGAATATCCTTTAACTCTTTAATAATAATTTATATATAAAATTAAGCATATATATATACATTGAATATTTTTATAAAATTATTAAAATATTTAAAAAAAAATGTAAAATTTTTTACATATATATTTCTTTTTTTAATTTACTAAGCCTGAATGTTATAAGTTTATTATATATTTATTTTTAATTTCTTTATTAATTAATTAAAAATAATACACATTTATAAAAATCTATGTTTTTTAATTTAATCAATTAATTGTCTTCTAATTAGTTAAATAGATAAACTAAGTAAAAATCTGGCTAGATTCTACATTAAAAATTAATAAATTAATTGATGAGTTATTGATCAAGAAAAATTCTCTCTAAAAACTACAACTTGAAATAGATATTAACTAATAAATGAAAGGCAAAAACTCTTTAAAATCTATTGAGAGATTGCATGATTTAAGAAATCACGATATAGATAGATATTTAGAAATTAAAGAACTTAGAAAGTTTAAGTCTTAATTATTCTGATTCAATCAATTTTTTATCAAATAAATTTAACTTAAATTAACTGACCTTACTAGAAATAGACATTGGATTAGCAATCCTAAAAATTTATTAAATTTAAATTTCATTTCTCATACTTAAAAATATTTATTTATTTTTATAGTTTTTTAAAAGGTATAATAAAATTGTTGAAATTGGAGTATAAGGATTAGGATCTGGCTTAACAAAATGCTCAAATCTCTAAACTTTGACTCTTTAACTCATGTAAAAACAATGTTTCATTTTAAATTATGAATTTTTGAAAGAACAAATAAAGACTTTAATTTATGAGAAACTGGCTGACTAACTTTGTTTGGTTTATTTGATATTTGTTTGGCTTGCTCATTCATTAATTTTGATTTTTGTTGTTTCAGAATTCATTCAAATTTTCATTCTTTTCTTATTCTAAAAATATTTATTTATTTTTGTAAATTTTTAATAGTGGGAATAGTCAGGCTAATAAAGATTAAGATCAAAATCCTTAGAAGCAAAAAGATTAGTGAAATTATCAATTTTATGTTGAAATTTAATTTCTTGAAAGAATCAATTAATTCTAAAATTTTTTTATTATAGATAATTATAATTAATTTTAGTTAATTACATAACTAAAAGTAAATAAAAAGGATTGATTCAATATTGATATCTTTCTAAATTAAATACTTTTTATTAATTCAAATAAATTTTTATATTTTATTTAAAATAATATTTTTTCTTTTGTTCAAAAAAATAATCATAACATTCATATTATATTTAAAAAAAATAATCCTAATTTCATAATTTTTGATCTTAGTTCGTAATTGCTTATTTTTTTTATTTTTTTGAAATATTTATTTATCAAATTACAAATTAACAGTTTTATATTAAAAAAGGTGATAAAAATGAATTTATATCTTTTATATTTAAAAAAATTATATCTAATAGCTCTATTTTTACTAATGCTATTGATTATAATAACCACTAAAATATAACTCAACCAGAATACATCAAACAAATTTAATAAATAAATCTTTTTTTTGAAATAAATTATTGATCCTATTCAATTAAAGTTTATAATTTTAATATCAACAAATAATCTAAAAGATAAAGGTATATAAAGTGAATGAATAAATTAAAATACAATATTTTTTTAAACAGTTTAAAGAAACAATAAATTGTTGAGTTCAATCTTTAAACAGAAGAAATTTTAGACTAGTAAATCATATTAAATTAGTTGTTGCCTCATAATAATGAAGAGTATTTAGAATTAGAAGTAATTTTAGGCTCAGGAACAGGATAATTAGTAGAAAAATCAAATTTGTTAGAGAAATGCTATAAATAGATAAGAGGAAATTTGAAGTTTGTGATAAATGTCATTTAGAACTTCTTCGGTATAGAAAAGATAAGGTATTTAACTTTAAAAAATTAAGATTACCTCATCAGCATAGAAGACATCTTTTCTTAGTTGATTAGAGAGTTTTAATTTATTTCTCATCTAAATATTTATTCAAGAAAAGAATTATCAATTGAATAATTCAATGGATTCCTTGAGGCTATATGCTTTAAAAGAGAAAAATTAGATCAGCTCTATCTTGAGATGAGTTTGAAAGATGGATAAACTAAGATTGATATTCATGGGTAATTAGAATTCATTTAAAATTTATCTTTGTGCAATTTTACATAATAGGATCAACTTTTTGTCTTCAAAATCGCAAAAGAAATAAAAGAAGTAGAAATAAAAAGTAATAATAATAATGTGTTTTCTAAGTTAAAAATTCAAACAATTATTGATGAATTGTCACTTCTAAAGCACTCCCTTGAAAAACTTTACCTTGAAATAGGGTCTAACTAGCATTAATAATCCTAGAATTGCTTAAAGTCTTTAGAAAAATTAGAAAATTTGAAAAGTCTTCATATAGAAGCTGTAAATCTCAAAAATGAAAATCTTGATATTCAGAAATTAAAGAAATTAGAAATTTTAAATCTTATATTTCCTGATGCAGCTAATTATTTATCAAATTATTCGAATTTAAATCATCTTTTTGAGTTAAGGATTAGTGTTGGAGCATGCAATACGAGTAAATTAAACCTTAAACAGTTGAAGAATTTGAAAATTTTAAAAGTAAATTTCAAACAAATGAAATCGTCAGAAACAAAGAATACCATCTAATGTTTAGAAAAGTTTTCTTAAATAGCATGTTAGTTGGATGAACTTTAATTAGATTTTAGTCAATCTAGTTATTTTAAAGTAAATACTATGAGTCCTTAATTGATTTAAACTATAGGTATCATATTTGATAAATGCAATGAAGAAACTAAAATTTATTTGACTAATCAAAATTGCTAATTTAATCTGGAAAAGCGATTTGAGCTAGCCATGTAAATGCTGAAAATTAAAAACTTGAAAAAGTTCTATCTTAATGACAATTGTATTTTCAATGAGCAATAAGATATTCGAGAAATATCACAAAAACAATAACAAAACAAATTTCCATACTACTTATCAATATTTTCTTAATTCCAAAATGAAAAAAAATAAGTAGTAAAAATTGATTGGAATGAAATGAAGGATAGGTTTTCAACATTTAAAAAACATGTTAAACTATTTGAAAATTTCAAAGCCTTCTCAATTTCTTCTTCCATCTATGGCTACCATAATTAATACTCAGAAAATGTTTTGACTATTGTATCTGAAAAAGTAGAATATTTGAAATTACCCAGAGAATTCTCTTTGAAATAAATAATAACTAATTCTACAAATTTAAAACATTTAAAAAAAATTGAGTCAAGTGAAACAAATTTAAATTATTTTATTGATAATATGAGCCCTTAATTGCTAAAAGAATGCTTCAGTTAGAAATTGCATATCATACTCAATAATATCTACATAGATTATGAATAATATAAAAAAGAATAATATTAATAAATATTACAATATGAAGGATATATAATTGAAATTAAAATAGATTCAGCTTTTAAATAATAAGATTTTGTTGATCTTTTTCATTATATTTTGAATGAAAAAAATATAATTTATTTAAACTTACTTTCTGAATCTTTAATTATAGATTAAATTGATATTCCAGAGATTGATTAAAAATACATGGATATGATAAATAACTATTCAAACTAAGTTTAAATAGAAGTATTAAGCATAAATGCTTTCGCCAAATTTTTTTTAGAAGACATTAATCTCAATCCAAAATTACTCTTATTAGATTTATATTTTTGAATGCTAAAACTTAAAATTTAAAGAATGTTATTAAATAATTATTTATTTTTAGTAAAAACTCATTTCAAATTAAATTTTGATTTATTAAATATTAATATCTTCTTTAGTTAATCTAAAAATTGGTTTTTCCATAAATGAAATCAACTTTAACTTTAACACAATAAATTTTCAAAATTCTATGATTTTAAATTTATAGTTTAAAAATAAATTGAGTTGATTTAATATTTTTTAAGAAAAATAAAATATTTAATATATATTATATAAAAACAATAATTTATTCTTGATTTAATCACTTATGTATTTTTGATTTTATGTCAAATTTAGTTTTATGTTTCCTATTATATTAAATAAGAAGGTTAGTGAAAAAAATAATGATTAAAATGTTTAATAAAATAATGAAAATTACATGACCCATTTTCCACTGTCAATAGCTAATTTAATTTTTTTAAAAATAACTTATTTATATTTTTGTTAAATAACATGAAGCAAGACTTTTTTTGCAGCATTTTTAAGGATAACTCTTTTGAGGTAGGCTTTTATTAGAGCAACTTGTATTGCACTTAGTAATTTTATTTTTGATAAAGCTTTATGCTTTCTGTAAGTAGTTTGTATAATTCTAGCTTTTTATTATTCTATCATGTTTTATTTCTTTTTCTACTTACAAATCTTTACTATTCCATTAAAAAATTATAGCATTTATTCAGTTTGCAAATATTTGATAACTAATTTCTTTTTCACTAAATCTCTTTATATAATATCTTTAAGTATTATTTGCTCCCTATTATAATGGATTGATTTTTCTTCAATCTTTTTGATCATAGCATTTCTCCTATTTGTTTAAATTATTTAAAAGTATGTCAAAATAATAAAATAAATAAAAAATAGTTTATTTTAAATTACTTTTATAAAAATATTTCCTCTCTTCTTTCTTCAGCTTATTAAATTCTTTCATTCATTTTATCTTACTATTCTTTTAACTTATCACTTTGATATTTTTTATAATCTTCAGGAGAACTCATAGCATCTAACAGAGGGGCATATCTCTTATTAGGTTTAAGTAATGTAGGATCTACTCCTGAATGTTTAATGAATTTACCAACAACTTTTTTTGCTTTGTCTTAAGCTTTTCTGCAATTATTTATTAAATTACTCATATATTTTTTCTAAGATTCCACTATCTTTTGAGTATCACTGATAACTTAAACATTCATCTAAGAATAATTGATGATCTTTTTATTTAAATGTTATTTTAATTTTTCTCTTTCTCTATTATTTTAAACAATTCCTTCTTTAGGATCAGAAATCAAATAAAACAAATGATTATCTTCTAATCCTCTCCTTACCATCTCTATGTATTCATATTTAAGTGTCTCATTTTTAGTCTCAAGCAAATTTCCTTTTTTTAGAAAAAGTTAATAAATAATTTCTTATTTCAAAAATTAAATCAATTTTAAAATTTCTAAATCTTGATTGATTAAATAATAAATTAAATATTTTATACCTAAAAATTCAGAGAGTGCTGAGCGTTAAGAAAGAATTTGTTCTTATTTATTCTCTGCTATCTGCTTTTAATGTCCATCTTCATCTTTTCAATTTATATTATTTATTAAAATATTTTAAAGATATAAAAGAATAATTCAAAAAAACTATTTTAAATTTTAACAAAGTAGAAATAAATATCTTTGTGGAATTGAAATTTAATAATTAGAGATAGATTATCAAAAAAATAAAAAATGGTTTCTTTAAATTTCATAAAAATAGAAATTGCTCATCAAAAATTAATATTTTGTTAAATTTTTCTTGTTAATTTTTAAATTAAAAATTGATGAATATTTAAAGCTGTATGAACAATTGAGAGTCTTAGTTTTGAAGTTGTTGAAAAGGTTATTGTTTTTTAAATTTGGAAAATCAATCATTACTTAAGTCAAAATAAGCAGCTGTTTGATCATTTGAATTAGAGGATGGAGTAATAAATGGTAGATACAATGGATCATTCTATTCTTTCTAGCTTAATGCATCTGAACATTCATCAAATACTATTTAAAGTTGTTCATTATTATTTCTTTGAGTTACTTTAAGGTTATTGTCTTTTATGTTTTTATTTTATTTTTTTATAAATTCTTTTAGGTTCTTTATTTGATAAGAGCTATTATTTTAAATAGAAATATATTTAATTTTGAGATTTTAATTGCTTTAGAAAATTAGTTTAAAAAATCTTAAAGCTATGATTAAATTTTAAAAAATATATTCTATAAATTAGCTATTCTTCTGAAGCATTTTAATAAATATAAATTGATAATTACTCTTGGATAGCTCTAAAAGTTTTACTATTAGTGTAATCTTTATCTAAAGCTATTCTAAGGTTTTTAAGTAGCCAATTTTATGAATCTTTTGAATCCTAAAAATCGAAATCTCCACTACCATTTTTCTTATCAATTAGATCTTCTAAATCAATTAAAATATCATTTCTTTGAGTATGATTATTTGAGTTAAGGGTTGGTATATAGTTAAATACCATAGAACTTTAGTTAGATATGTGTGGTAAATGGTTTTAAGGAGATTTTTCCTCATTAAACTACTTTAAATTGAGTTTTAAACCTCTTTTAGATTTTTAAGGAGAGTTTTTATCTATCCTTTATGAGATCGGAGAATCTGGTGTGATATAAGAAAGAGATATATTTAATCCTGAAACATTTTGGTCAATTGCACTTTCTTCATGCTTGTTCTCAATAGTTTATTTTTCATTTTCTTTTTCCTCAACATCGCCTCCTACATTCATCTTATTAAATTCAAAAAAAATAGTTCACTCAAAAATATTTTCATTTTTATTTTATCAAAAATTAATTTAAATATTTAATAGAGAGAAAGGAATTATTAAGCATCATTTATTATGTATTTAAGCTGTTAAGTATTGTATTTATATTTCTTAAATTAAAATATCAAAATTTAGATTGAATTCTATTTAAAGCTGTCACTTTTGAACTCTTTTTTGAATTAGAATTTGATAATCTGTTATTTTTTTACCATCTTTTGTTCTTCAAATTTTAAAAAAAAGTATTTAATAGCTTTAAAATTGTTGATTTTAGATCTTCTTTTACATTGTCTTATTACTTTCAATTTGTTTATTAATTTTAATTTTGATATTTTGTAGTAATTTATCAAATAAGTTCCTAAAATTTCAAAAAATTTTGAAAAGATTACTTTTAATTTGCTATAATCATACAAGCTTTTTATTTTTTAGCGAATATTGCTAATATTTCTTTGCTTAAATTAATCAACTATATTGGCCTTTCTCCCAGAAAGGTCTTCTTCTTGAATTACTACTGTAAACTTATCTCCACAAGAAACATCAATTGTGACTTTATCTTTTAAAATTCTAACTAATTCAGGGTACTTCAGATCTTATTATTTTTGGTGACCTAGACAATATTCTGAACTATTTCCCCATGTATAGAGTCTACCAAACTAGTCAACAGTAGCATTATGACTTGCTCCACAGCTTACCTAATAAAATTAAATAGTCAATAAATTCCAAGGTTCCAATTAAGCTAAATTGTTACCTTTATAAACTTAACATGAATAAATTTACTATCTTCTGGCATCAATTTTTTAGGATATAAACCTTTATTTATATAATTAATTGTATTTTAACATAAATTTCTTGATATTTTTAAAAATCTTACTTTCCATTAACGAATTTTATTAATCATCTTAACTTTCAACTTGATTATAATCTCCCTTACCCCATCCATAAAGTTCTCCCTTTATTATTAAAGCATTTGTTTTGGTATATCTATATGTAGTTAAATTTGAATTACCTCATTTGTAACTGCAGCTGAATATTTCATACCACATGATGCTTGAATTACAAATTTTCCTTATAAAGTTTATATCTTTTTAGGACTGAATTCTTGTTTATTAAAAGTATATCCTTTTTCAATAGGATGACCTAATTATCCATATTAACCATCCCCCCATGAATAAAGATTGCCTTCATCATCCCAAGCAAGACTATGAAAAAAATTAGCAGAAATCCCTACTATCTTAATCCCCTAATTGAAAAGAAAAATAAATCAATATAATTTAGATACAATAATAAATACTGTAAGTTCTCCCATTAATTAACAGCAAAAAAAATGTTTTTCTAGTAAATTGTTATTTAAATTTAAGTGTTAATATAATGTTAATTTTTATTATTTTAAAATTGGGTGTTAATTAATGAGAATTTACAGTAATTAAAAACAATTTCTAATTACTTTTTTTGGAAATTAAATTTGCATAGGAATTTTAGTGTATTCTAATTTAGATGATCCAATACCTAGAATTCCATTGTAATTTTTACCACATGAATATAAATATCCATTGATGTAAATAAGAGAATGAATAGAACCAACTGCAAGAAGAATTGGTTCTATATTTTTATTTGAAACATAGTTCTAATTAATTTAATTAGAGAAAATTGATCCTTTAATTGATCTGTTTGTTTATTAAATATCTTCTGCTTCACGATTCATTTTTCTATTGCTGTGATATTAACTAGTTTTTCTATTTAATAATTGCACACTTTGTTATTTCTTTTAAATACTTGGCAGAAATCTTTGTGAATCGCTATTTAGGAGTTAATGAGAACTATCAATACTCAAAGGAGTATTTATTGAATCTTATTGTTTAGAAATCTATGAAATATTTTTTTTTAGTTTCAATTAAACAGGACTTCTTTCTTTTTAACTATTTTTTAAATTAATGCTAAACTAAGATACAGAGATTTTTTCTTAAGAGATTCTGTTACTTGCCCTTACAGAATTATCTAAAATAAATTAAATAAAATAAACAATAGAATTATAGTTTACTTCTATTATTACCTCTTTTAAGCAAAGATGAAGAAGATTTAGTCAAATTTCTTTAGTTGTTGTATTAATATTCATTAATACTATCATTATTTTTTCTATCTCCACAATCAAATTAATTCTAATTTATCAGAGTTGGCCTCAAAATTAAATTCTAATCTAAATCAAACAGTTTTCCATTTATTGACTCACCCCATGCATAAATTTTATTTGTATCTATTAGGATTCATTTAAAACTTAATTAAAAGATATTCTTAGGTGTTTAAAATATTATTTTAAAAAAAGGCTTCTATCATCTCAAAACATCTTTCAATAAAAATGAATATGTTTCATCATTTTTAACTACCGTTTTGCTCATGTTTTAACTAAAATAAACATTTGCTTTGAAAATCTAAAATTCCAAACTCAATTTATCTAATCAAATAAATACTTCTGTATATTTTGCTTTTTAGTGTTTCTTTTTCAAATCAATTCGAATAATAGACTTATTTATATGAATTATTAAATTACCTGTTAATGCTAAGGTATGATTATAACATGATGAAATAGCTTTTACTTTATCCTTGATTGCATTTCTATATTTGTGAATGTTCATTGGTTTATTTATTTTGTGGATACTTTTATCTATTTATAATTATGAATTTACAAATCAACATGTCAACAACCAAATTGATTTCAATCCAAAATACCTAATCCTAATTATCCTTTAGAGCCAGATCCAAAGGTCCATATTTAACCCCTTTCTAGATAATAAAATTCATATTTTAATGAGTTTTCAAAATACAGTGAATAAATAATATATGGATTTACCATCAACTACATAAACTACTTCACAACCTGATTCTACTTTCTAAAATTTTCTGTCATACTTATATTTCTTGCTTTTATAGAATGAATCATCAAATCCTATGAATTCTTGGTCATTCATATCCTCCTCAGAGAACCGAATCCTTGTAATGCTTTGCTCAATTAGAAAATAAAATGAAAAAAACCATCTTAAATCTTTAAAAAATAAATAATGAAGTAAATAATGTTTAATTTCTTACAATAAATCTCCATCCTCTAACTCTATGTATCCCAAAGGCTTAAAAGACTCATTTCCAAAATAATAAACTTTTTTTATGTTTTAAAATGTAGTAAAGCTTTCATTTTTTGGATTTGTTTATTGATAAAAAAAAGGTTTAAAAAAACTTTATACCATGACTCATATCTAAAAAGATGTACTTAATGTTAGAAAAGAAATAATGAATGAGCCTTTGTTTCCAACAATCCAGTAATTTAATTAATTAAATAATTTATTTATTTAATCTGTAAAATATAACTATAATTCCAATTACATTATCTTTGATTTAAATCCCTCAAAGGTTTCTACTCTATCTACTTTATTCAATCTTAAATAGTAAACTTGTAAAAATAAAGATAGGTAGATAGATAGATACATCAACATAATTCATTTTCAAATTTATTACTTTTCATTACTAGTATTATCTCATTATTTCCTAATCTTTTCTGGATACTCCTCTCATATTTCCACCTATCCATTATTCTAGCTCACTGTTAAACTCAAAATATGAATTTAGATTAAATATTTGTTTGTATGTTCTTTCAACAAATTCTCAAATTACTTTAGATTGTAAATATTATTTAATTGTATTTTTTTATTTTATTCATTTTTTATTAAATTATTTATATTATAATTCTATCAATATTTAGTATCAAGTTAAGTTTATTTTTATTGCTGAAACTATTTTTTCTAAAATTGTAATGAAATTTACTAAATATTATTTCTTAATAATGATATTAATTAAAATAAATTAAAACTTTATGAAAAAAATAAAATAATTTCTTCATTTTTTAATTTAAATTAGAATAAAAATAAATAAAATAATAATAAAAGAAAAAAAAAAACTTTTTAATTTTAAAACAAATTAATAGCAGAACTATGAAATAAATAACTTAGAAGTAAGATAAAAAATAAACATAAAAGACAGTATAATAAAACAATCAAATTATAATCTCTTAGATGGAAATATGTTTCCAAATTTAAATATTTTTAAAAAAATAAATTATTTTTTAACAGTGTGAATTAGTATTAATTATTGATCTTGATTGAAATGATATTTTTTTTAAAATTTAAATTTGTTTAATTAATATTTCTTATGAATAAATATTTCAAAATGAAATTATTAAAATTCATTCATATTGTTAAAGATAAAAAGTTTTCATGTTTAAATTGGTTGTAGCATGCAGAATTACTACCATAAAGGCAACCTGTTCCATTAGGAATACAACAATTAATACATTTACCACTTACTGCTGAATATTTATAGTTAACACATCCATTAACTTGTGCATTAGCATAAAAATATAAAAAATAAAAACTTCTAATTTTGAAAAATATTAATTTTATTATGGATAATTTTTTAAACAAAAGGTATTGTGTGGATTTTACAAATTTTGAACTATTATCATGAAATAACAAAAATGGAAAAATTCAAATTAAAGAATACTAAATAATTTTAAGCTATTTATTATTAAAATTAATGAAAAATATCCTACCACAAATCTTTTATTTTTAGCTTTTTATTAACTATTATTATTCTTAAATCCCTCCAATATCATTCCTATTCAATAGATTTTTGATTAGTATTTTATTTATATGTTGGATTAAGGAAATACAATATTAAATAATATCTTTGGAAATTAATTTTTTAGTAATGATTAATAGTTTACTCAAATTAATATGATATTTTGATAATAAAAATCTGATTAGTTACTCCTTTTTTAAGAAAAACTTATGATTAGATCTAAATTTGAAAATATAACTTAATTTTGATCAAATTTACATTTTTAATAAAAAAAGTAACATTGAATTGAAAAGCAAAAAATAAACATTGAAAAATTTCCATAAAAAAAAAATCAATTTGTTCATACTAAATCAAAACTAATTACTTACTTTAAAGTCTAAAGTTATTTATTTGCTAAAAAATGAAACTTAATTTTGAATTGCACATTAAGCAAGCAATTTCTTTCTCATATGATGCTAATCAAAATTAAGTTTAAAATAATCAAATATAATTAACGCTGCATATTTTTAGCAATTTATTTCAAAAAACTAAAATAAAAACTTTAAATTCTTACATTTTTTGGTAAAATATGCAAAATTATTAGTATTAATAAAACAATCTGAAATTACCAATAAATAATTTATCATCACTTTCCATAGAAACTAATATATCTAATTAATAGTAAGGAATATTTTAATTATCTATTGAATAATATTCCATTACTTTTTTAAAAACCAATTTTTCAAATAATTTGTTTTTTATCATCAATATTCAGATATCATTCAAATAAAAATGGTATTAAGTTATACTTTCAAAGAGTAATAAAAAATACTTAATTCTTATTAAATACTTAATTTCCTTAACTTTTAACCTATGATTAAAAACACTTAAATGAAATAAAAATTAATTTTATTAGGAGGTTTCATAATTAATTATTTCGAAAATCCTTAATTTGTGTCCACTACCATAACCTTACATTATAATTAATCTTATTAATTAGATTAAGAGTTTTTACTAACTATAAAGATAAAGATTATTCATTCCAATATTTTAAATGAAACAAAATCATTTTTTCATAAGATCAGCTTATATGTTATATGCTTAGTCTTAATAGTTTTAATAGAAAATACTTTCTTGTTTTAAACAAATATGGCTTCCTTAAATCACGAAAAGTAAAATTTCAGGCGATTTTTTAATTAATTTATAAACAATTTTTTTTAATAATTAATAATATACTTTACAAAAAAGATAAAATTATCAATCCATAGTGAAATAAACGAAAATTTTCTTTAAATATTATCAATATTTCATTTTATCTTATTTATGTTAAGTCTGTAAATATTTTAACCATTATATTTTTCATTATTCGCATCATAGAAAATATTTTTATAAAAATATACTCCATTTTTAAAATTTACCTCCTCCTCCTCACATTAAGTTTTAAAAAAATAAACAATAATAATTTAGATTTAAAGAAATATCCTCACTTTGATAAATCTAATGTAAAATATTATTTAATCAAGAATTTTATTTTTATTTAGAATTTGGTTTACTTAGAATGATAAAATTAACAAAATTAATAAATAAATTTGATGAATCAAAAGAAATTCAAATACTTTTTTAATGAGAAACACATAATTAACTAAATCTTATTTCTTAGATTAAGTAAATATTATGTTATTTACCAATCAAATTAATCACAAAAGGTATCAGAAAAATCTTAAATTAGCACATTTTTCAAAAAGCTAAAAAATATCATTTAAGTACAAAATAAAAAATTCATAGCTTAAAAGTAACCTAAATTTACATAAAAATGGAAAGTTGTTCATCTTTAAATTTGTAATTTTTAACTTCACCACATTATTTTCTCCTAAAACTCACAAACTAATACCATATATTTAACAAATATTTATTGTTACTTTTAAGTTATTAATATTACCTACCCCTAAACGATAATATTATTAATCAGATATCAAGATGATAAAATAATAAGAAGAAAATTTATATATGAAAGATAAATTCGGATTTAACAAAATTTTTTTTTTAAAAACTTTGTTGATTGAAAAAATTATTAGTAAATATTTAAATTAAAAATAAAACATAATTTTAAAAAGTAAAAAGTAAAAAAATGCTATTAAAAATTATATTAGTCTCAACATTAGCTGGAATAGTATTATCTACTCCTAATCCTGGTTCAAGTGTTATATGTAATTCTGAAGGAGATTGTACTAAATGTGGAACCTCAAATTTAAGTACTTGGGTTTAAGGTGATTCTAGCAAAACATGCAAAATTGCTGATTGTTCAGTAGTGACACTTCCTTTATCTAATGTTTTTGATACAGGTTGTTAGTCTTGTCTTGGATCTAATTAATTTGCTCAACCAGATTAAACAGGCTGTTTAAAAAATACTCCTTCTAAAGGAAATGCAGTACAATGCTAATCTGCTAATTCAAGTTGCTAAACATGTGGAAGTCTACCATCAGCAGCTTTCAGCTGGATTCCATAACCAAGTAGCTCCTAAAATTGTATAGTTTCATCATGTTTAGCAGCTCCTTACAGTTCTGGAGTAACTGATGCTTTTTGTATATCATGTGGAAAATCTAATAATTTATTTGCAAATTCTGCAGGAACAGCTTGTGTAGCCTCTACTGATAGTTGCCTTAGAAGTAAAAATTGGAGTGATAGAGACTGTCAAATCTGTAATGGAACTGATCCATAATCAAAATAGGTAGCTAGTTCTGATAAAACCTAATGTCTAGTTAAGGCTAAAAGTGGTATCCTATAATTCTTTTTTTTATTAGCATCTATTTTGATGATGATATGATAAAATTTATGAATTTAAAAGTAAAGATAAGTCTATCTGTTTATTTATTAATTTAGATAAATGTCTGTGGTATGTCCTTGTTTTATTTTAAATTCATTTACTTTTTTAAAATCTACATTCTTTTATAAAAATATTTATTATTATGGGAAAAAGATAAAAATTAATTAATAAATTAGATAAGATATTAAAATAATTAAAAAATTGAAATTTATTAAATTGATATCGTTGTATAATAAATAATTTTGTTTGTACTTAACAGTCTTTTTTTGTGTCAACTAATATTTTCTAGTAATTCCTTTAGAGTTGATTTGATATTAAGATACTTAAAAATTAAATAAAAAAATTAGGTAAAATGAAATGTGATTATATAATAGTAAATAATTTAATCTGTGTTTGTATCATAATTATCAAATAGATAAAATGAGTTTAGAAATAAATCTGTGTAAAAAGTAAGACTTAATATACTCTAAAATAGAGTGGACTCACTCCAAACCCAAACACAAACCAAGCTCTATATATAGCTAATTATCTAGCTTTAGAAAGATAAACTCACTCTGACTGACAATTAACAGAAAATCATGGTGACTGTTTGTTTTATCAAATCAGATTTCCAAAATTAAAACAAAAATGCAACAATCCCAACTCCACTTAATATAAATCATTTCTAAAATTATTTTTGCTTATAAATCATACCCTCGCAATATAAAAAACTTGTATATTTTATCTAATTAAGAATAATTTACTAATAATATCAATTTATAAAAATATCTTTAAAAATTAAAGGAATTAAGTAAAATATTTTTCAAAAAAAATTTAATTTCATTTAAAGAAATATTTTTCAAAATAAATTTCTTTAACAATTTTAAAACAATGAGATATCATTCATTGTAATATCATCAATAATTTAAATAATTTGAAAAAAATATAAAAATATAATTTATTTTA
Source organism: Tetrahymena elliotti 4EA (assembly GCA_000231825.2). Classification (NCBI taxonomy): domain Eukaryota; phylum Ciliophora; class Oligohymenophorea; order Hymenostomatida; family Tetrahymenidae; genus Tetrahymena; species Tetrahymena elliotti. The sequence continues at coordinate 2,226,920 of JH720295.1, forward strand.
CTCTTTTCATGTTCATTTTTTGCATAATAAATAATATTTTTTATTTAAAACACCTTTAATACAAATAAAATTAATATTAAGAAAAATAAACAATCTCTTTTAATAAAGGCTATGAATATTATTGATCTTATGTATCTAATATAGACATTATTAGCATTTTATTATTAAGCTAATAAAATAATACAAGAAAATGTAAATGATTTTATCTCTATAATCTATTTAGAAAAAATTTTAATGAAACATTTTTAATCTTTATAATTTTTAGTCTTTGATCCCTCACTTTATCCTTTCCTTTTTATCATTAAATTCTTATCAAATAGAAATTTTTACTTAATAAATTAAATAAAATGATATTTTTAAAAAAATCTTTACACTCTTTAATGTCTTAGAAAGTAAAAATGATTATAGAGATTTATTAAATTCATGTGGATTTTTGTAAAACTAATAATGAGAATGAATGATGCTTTTATTTTATACATTTTCAATATAAGATAATTAAAAATTATTTCGATTGATATTTTGAATGGTTAATAAAGAAAATAAAATTTATCTGACTGTCTAAATAAAAATAAGCAAGAATATTTATTGTGTTTATTATTAAAAATAAACTTGTTTAATACTAATTCAGAAAAAACAATCTTTTAACATATTTATTAACTTGTCTCAACTGCTTGAATTTAAATATCAAAATTATAAGTTAGATAGGATATGTATTTTATTTAATCATTACTTCAAAGCTAAAATTATCTTAACTCATAATTGAAAAGCTTAATAGCTTTCATATTTTTGTTACTCCACTAATATTTATAAAGGATAGTATTGATTCTTCTAAAATATTTTATGAAGAGCTAATTCTTTTAAAGCACTGATTCTGTTTTAAAATAAAGAATATTATTAACAATACCATTAAGTAAGCTTCAATCAAAAACTCTTTTTAAAAATTTTAAAGTATAACATCATATTTTTCTTCTATCAACAATTTAATGAAAAAGTATGAGAATTAAAATAATATTTTATTGATAAAAATATATTTTGTTGATTTATCTAGATTTCATGTTAACCCTAAAATAATTCTAAATGAAAATTATTTCTTTTGTTTATATTATGAATCTAAAAACAACAAAAAAAACTCCATATTTATTTTTCTCTAAATAAATAAAAAATAAAAAAATATCAATTTAAATTTAAATTACTCAAACGATACATTGATAAAATTATCAATCCAACAAAGAGGGGGGTGAAAGGTATATTAAAATAATAATTTTTTTTTGCTTTTCATATCTTTATAAAAAATCCATCTTTGTTCTTATTAAACAGATTAAAAGAAATAAGAGTTTGAGGATCTACAGTATTTTAGAAATTAATTAAGAATCTAAAAGTTCAATATCTTACATTATAATTCGAGCAGAGCTTTTTATCACTAAAATTAATTAATTTTGGATTAATTTCTTTTATGGGAAGCTGCATTTGATTTTTATTTCAAATATTTCTTTCATAGATAAATTCTGAATAGCAGTAGTCTTAAAAAAATATCTTGTGACTTTGTTAAAAACTAGAGAATAAAAATGAATGAAGAGACAAGTTAAGTTATATTGAAGATATATGATGAAGAGATTTTAATTGATTACCATTCAATCATCTCTGAAGAGAAAAAATAGACAATCTAAAATTTCCTTAACAGCAGAAGAGGGAATGTTTAAGTACGTATTATTTTTAAAACCTAAAATATTGAAGATGATAACTAGGTATGGAGCAATTTAAATGCAATATTAAATTTAGTCTCAGAGAAGACTGTATCATTTAGTATTCGAATCTTTTCTACTGTTGTGTAGGATGACGAATAAATTCTATTTGAAGTTATTAAATCTTTTAGAGTCTTAAAGAACTTGAAATTTACATAGAAAAAGAGATACAAATCACTTTTCTTCAAAACCTCTTTGATACTATAACCTTTGACAGAGATGAACTAGATAAACTTAATTTAGATTTCAGGGTGAATGAAGAGGGCTTGATAGAATAAAGTCTCAATATCAATATGTAATTAAATTTAATTAATCATTTAAAGATTCAAAATTTATATGGAGAGACACAAGAATATGTGCTTAAATTGGCTAAAACAATTGCGAAAGTCGATGTCTCTAATAGTTTCATTCTTCTATTAGATAATTAAGAAACTGTAAAATATTTAAAAGTAATGAACACTGAATTTCATTTATCAATTAAAAGTGATCAGCCAGAACCTATAAGTTTAAAAAATATAACTGAACTAGATGGTATTAATCTTTATTTAAAATCAGAAACATATCCTAACTAAAAATTTTAAATTCCAAAACCAAAAATATTAAAAATGATAAATATTTTAAATCTTAATGATATAAATTACCTGAAAAAAACAAAAAAATAGATTTTCGATGCTTGAAATAACTTTAACAAGCATATCATTAAGTGCTTTCAGTAATTTTATTGTCAAATTTAAAAAGCTAGAGGTAATATGTATAGCCTTCTAAGATATTTAGATCAATCAAAAAGGTGAAATCATGAAATGTTTAGATTAAATTTCTAAAATAAGTTCGAATTTATAAGAACTAAATTTAGATTTCAGTTAATCAAAAACCTTTAACATGAATATGTTTACTAATTAGATTGGGAAGATTGTTCAAAATTTAAATTCAGAGACAATATTTCATCTCAATGTAAATTTAAATTCTAACACAAAAGATCATTTTGATTTCATTTAGAAAACAAAACAACCAAAGAATCTCATATTGTAATCAAGAAGTTAATTTTGCATTTATGATGAACTAAGATTAATGAGTGTTATATCTTCTTAATCTAAAAATAAATTTCCATTCTATGTATGGATTGCTTCATAATGTAAAATATTATCTTAAGAAAAAATCATAGATTTTACTTGGAATTATCTTGCTGATATATAATATGAACATTTTTCAAGACCATAAAAGATTATTTAAAAATTTTCATAAATTTTCTATTTCCTAAATTCCTATGAAATACAATTTACCCTAAATAGCAAAAACATGTATTAATCTAATTCAAAATTCGTCTGTTGTTGTTAGATTTGCTGAGAATTTTCCTCTGTAGTTTCTTATTTAGTATTCAAACTAAAAAAAATTTAAAAAAGTAAACATTTTTTAATTTGATGAAAGTACAATAGAAGGTTTTAATTAGAAAATTAAGTTTGCTGACTTTAAATAAGCATTTAAATAGAATTTATACCTAAATTTTACTTAGTTTAAATAATATAACTAACATTATTCATAGCTTTCAGAGGCATTTGAAGAAATTTTTAAACTTGAAAATTATGTTATTGAAATCAAAATAGTTTGTATTTTTAAAATCGATAACATAATACAACTTTTTAACAAAATTTTTTCCAATAATAAAATCATATATACTTAAAAGCTTAGTAGGATATTAGTGAAAATATATTAGAGAAAATGGAAAAATATACAAACTTTCTTACATAATACTCTTCTTATGTTTAAACTACAGTATTAATATTAATGACATATGAAAAGAATGTGAAGGAAAACTTGAAAAATAACTCAACTCAAATCTTTATAGATTTATTAATATGAAATGAAAAAATATGTAAAACTATATTTTTTATTTTGTTTGATATTTTATTTAAATCTTTTAACCTTTTATCAAATATTGTTTCTTTTTTGAAAAAATTTGGGTTTTATCTTATGTTTAGACACTAGTCACCAATTAAAAATTATTTTCTCTCTTCATTAAGTCAAAAATTTTTCTAAAGCCTTTTAAATTAAAATTGGATTTATTGTTTGTAATTAGATAAGAGTAGGAATGTCTGAATCTATTTAATATTAAGTATACGGAATCTTTTCAATTTTATCCTTTATTTCTTACTACAGATAATGATCTAGGAATATTTCTACCACTTAGCGCACTACAAAAATTAAAATACTCAAAAATAGACACTCCCCTCCCTAATAAAAAAATAAAAAAATTGAAAATATTTTTATAATAAAAAATTAATAGGGTATCTTCTCTTTTTTATTTTCATCAGATATAAGGTTAGGTGAAGTTTACTTTAAAGCAATATTTAATTAACTAAAGTTTAAATGTAAAATTAATCTATTAATTTAAATAAATTTAAAATAATAAAAGTAAAATATTTTAAAACAAAAATATAAGTTGATTTATTAAGTAATTTTGATAAAATATTGTTATGACAAAAGAAGACAAAACAAATAAAAATTTGGAAGTAACTTTATTATTAATTTTGTTTATTTTGATACTATAGTAATTGTTATGTTTTTTTTTTTCGTTATTCATTATATTCAGTTTGATTTTTTAACTAACCAAGGACCTTGAATGACTTAAATGAGCTTGTAAAGAAGTTCATCAGGGTAACTAGTTAAGGCATAGATACCAAAACATTTTAATCTATCATCAAAGATAACATTTTGAGCCATACAGGTGTATTTTGTCTTAGATGCATAATTAATTTTAGGGATAAGACTAGGGCTACCAGTCCAATAGTTGTCAACATACTTTTCCAAGGCCTTCTTGTTGTTTACTAAAGTCTTGTAAGCGAAATTGTAAAGTGATTCATTGGATAAATCCTTCAAGTCATATTCACTCTTAAGATCGTAAGCTAAATCCCAAACAGGGGAGATTTCAGTGCTTTAGTTGGCCTTATCTAAATTAAGTCTGTATTAGAAATAGTTAGAAACCTATTCATTTTCATAAGCAAATATTCTGTAGGAAGGAGACTAGTAAGAGTAAGTTGTTCCACTGGGAGCTATGAAAATTGTACCAACTGATCTGTTTTCATCAGTAGCACTCTTAACAACTTCGATGTGATCATTGTGGGTGTGTCCTAATATTTTCATAAATAATTATTTAAATTAAACATTTCATTCATTTTTCTTAAATTTCTTATTATTCAATTTTTCTTTCATTTTTTTCATGCTTTTTAAATTATTTTTTGCTTTGAAAAATTAAAATTTTTTATTTTAAATTCAAGAATTTTTTTATTATTTACCATAGAATTAACCAATGATGGTGTTTTCGAATCTATCAATAAGAACTTGGATTCTGAGGGCCCATTCAGAGGAACAAGTATTGTCACCAAAGGGAATGTGTCCAATAAGGAAGGCCTTTTGTTAGTTTTATTCAGCGATGTATAATTCCTTTCTGATGAATTCGATTTAAGCAGCAGGGTCAGTGTTGTTACTGATCAAGTAAAAGTTAAGCATATCACAAGCTTAAGTGTTGGTGGCAATAACTCTGACGTTAGTCTTGGAATCATACTAAATTTAATATCAACAATTTATTTAATAAATTTTATAGAAAATATTATTTTTTAGTCATTCATTTTTAGCTTAAAAATATTTTGAAGAAAATTAATTACTTGAGAGTAGAATCCATTGGCAACTAATGAGATTAAAGCTTCGGGTTCCAACCAAGTTTTCCACATATTGGCAGATTATTCTCTAACCCATTTAGTGGAGTCCTTGACAGTGAAATCATATTAATCAGCAGGGAAACATTCGTGGTTACCGAAAATAGGGAATTTGGGAACATCAGGGAAGTGCTTTTCAATTAATTCAGAAATTCTTTATTGAGGCATGGTTTGATTCTTTTAATCTTGATGCCATACATCGTGACTAGTGTTATCACCGGTCCAGACAATCATGTCAATATCACCACCCTTATTCTTAGAGTCAACTAAAAGAGCTTCAACAGTACGTAAAGGTAAATCACATTTAGCATTGCTTCCCCAATATTTAGCTTGCTTGGTTTCATCTGAAGGAGCATCTCCACTTTCGGGACGACAACAGAAAGGTTAATCACAGTCGGCTAAAGATCCAACTTCATATTCTAAGTCAGTGTGTAAATCAGTGAAGTGAAGTACTCTAAAAGCCTAAGTATTTTTAGGGGCAACCTATTGACTTTAAGATGGTTTATCAGAAAGAACTTTTGATTTCCAAGATTCGAAATCAACTTTTTCAGTTTTAGTTTCACATGCTCTCAAGAAGACACAAACGTGATCATTGGTAAGATAACGAGAGAAGAAATTTTCAACAAAAGAATTGAAGTAATCAACCATAATTCCTTGGCATACCTTTTAGAAAAAAGAAATAAATTAGATTTTTCTCGGATAAAAAATACAAGATATGAGAAATAAAACAAGAGGAAAAAATTTATTTTGTGTAAAATTTATTCAGCACAGTTAATTATTTCTTGTTATATAAAAGATTTCAAAATTTCATTTTAGATTTTGAATGAATTGAGAAGATTTGAGGATTAGATGGATTTATTTGGTAGAAATCTACTTTAGAAATATTTTTTAGAATAGATCTATTTAAATTAGAACTAAACATTTAAATATGAATTCAGATTTATTTAGTTTTACATTTTTTGTTTGTTCCTGCTTTCATTGAAATATTTTGTATTGTAAATTCTCAGAAAAGAACAAAATATATTTTAATAATCTTATAAAAGAAATTTAAAATCTAATAATTTGCGTAATTTATGTTGCTGATATCAAAAATAGGCACTACTTACTTCAAATACTATCAGGGAAAATTAAGTAGAGCTAAATGACTTGATATTTGTAATTAATTGTTTATTGTTAAATAATAATTAGTGTTTATCTTATATTTTTAATTAATTAAATCATTCATTCATCCATTCCCTTTTTCATTTTAGCGTACAAAAATTAATAGCTAATTAATTCTTTTATAACTAGCTTTCTTTTTAGAAACATATTCAAATTAATATATCAATCAATCTATCATTGCTTTATTCAATCATTTTGTCTAATCATGAAATTTAACGATTAATAAACAATATTTAAAACGCTGTCATTATATTTATTTTGTTTCTCAAAATCATTTTAAAATTTCAATTAAAATTTACATCTTTATCCATAAAAGTGAAGCAAAGCTTGATGGCAATGGCTCTGAGCTTTTCTCTGATTGCGATGACTCTAGAAGGAGAGACCAATTAAAAGGCAAGAAGACATGCGTCACAGGTTTTAAATTGAAGAGCTTATTCCATGTTTTCTTCAATAGTTTCCTTAATTTCATTAGTATAACGCTCTAAGTCCTCACTTTTCATTTAACTGAGAATAGGGTTATCAGTAGAAAAGGATGTAACTGCTACCAAAATAAGTGCTAGCACAAATAACTTTCTCATTTACTATTAAATCAAATATCTCTCCTATTTGTTTATCTTTTCTATTGTTTTTTTAATTATTTAATTATTGAAAGCATTAATCAGTCAGTGTACTTTTAAATATATCAATGCTCATTCATTCACTCCTAAAAATCAAATCGTTTATTATTCAAATCTATTTTAAGAAAAAAATTATTCAATGGAACTAAAAACTTTAATTAAGAAACTCAAAGCCTATGTCCATATTTATTTTGTTATGATTTTAAGGTGGGCTTTAAGTGATGTCATCATGTGGTGCTTATAGTAAATTCAGATATAAATTTTCATCAAACAAGGATTTTCTACTTGAAAAGTGTAATCTTTCTGATTATTATACATTTAATTTTAAGTATTTTTATTTAATTTCTTTCCCCAAATCCAAAAGAGAAAATTTATCTAAAAATGATAAAAGAAAAAAGTTACTGTGATAAAAATATAATGCATATCACTATTTACCTTTTACCTTCTATTAAGTTTTTAATGATTCAAACACATCTAAAATTTTGAGTTGGTCTTAAATATTATTAACAAAATCCTCTTTAGAAAAATTATTCCTAATCTTTTAAGGACTCGATTAATAAATAAAAACATAAAAGGAGTTAATGCATTAATACACAAAAATATCCTTTCATATAACAAATTAATTGAAAGTAAACTTCTTTTCCTCAATTTACTACCATTCAATATTCCAAAAAAGTGTAAGCTCTTTACCTTTTTTATCATGTGATGAATAATTATTGTTGTATCTAGTTATCAATTTTTTTCTATTTTACATAGAAAGTAATTAAAAAAATTAACTAGCTTTATTTTTTTAATTTAAATTAAATTGGAAAAACTAAAAATAATTCCAAACAAACATTGACAAAATTAAATTGATCTCTAAAAAATTTTCATAATTTTATTGTCCTTCATTATTATTTTATTACTTGTTAGATTTAGAACAAATACAAATAAATATGAGAGCAATTTAATCAGAATTTTTTTTTCTTTTCAATAATTAAAAAATTTTTGATGATCTTTAAACTTTTATTATGTTTTCTCAATCCAATTTATCATATGGAATTAACAAATTATTTATTTCATTTTTTAATATTTTTTTTGATTTTCACATTTCTAATTTTTAAAATAATTATTTTTTGTGAATTCTAGTTCATAATTATTAATATTAAATTTTATTTTGGAATATTTTATTTTTTGCACTTTTAAAAGAAAGTGTGTCTTTACAAACTTATCTCAAAAAAAGTTAAAAAAAAGCCTTGAAAATTCAATTTTTTAAATTTTATATTTTGCTAAAATATTATATGAATAATAAAGCTTTTAGATGAAAGAATATACATTATATGCTAGAAAATTTAAGTTTTAGAAATTATTTCAAATTAAGAGATTCAATATAAATTTAAAAATAATTTATAAAAAAAATTAAATTCTTTTTAATCAAATAAGAAATTAATGAACATTATGTTCTTTAAGAAATTTCCTTGTACTTATTCTAAAGTTATTTGATTAGTAAAAATATATTGAAATTGATTATTTAATTTTAAAAGATAAATGCTAAAAAAAATATGAAATATTCTAATTCATTTTAAAATGAAAAACTTTTCTAACTGGAATTACTTGAAAGTATAATTACTATGATTTTGTGTCTACATTTGGAAATTGCAACAAGATCTTGAAATTTTAGATAAAAAATGAGTTAAAAAATTTTATTGATGATTTGATTTATTTTTAAATTAAGTTTATATCAGAAAGAAAATAATTATTGAAAAGATGATAGAAATTTAGAATAGATTTAATATGCAATTTTGTAAATCTAATGAGTCAGGAATAAACAGAGGAAATAATAATTTTGTGTGATATAATAATTCGAAAGTGACGCAGTTTATGAGAAAGTAAATTCTAAAGATTGAAAAGGAATGTTTTTAAATGTTCATATTGAATATCATTTATATTATTAAAGTGTTTTGTATGCAATTAATCATAATTAAGAAAAATCAAAGAAAAAAGCCTGCAAAATTTGCATCATATTATTGAAAATAGATTTGTGATACAAAAATATTATCATAATTGTACCTATTTTAGTTAATTATTAAAAATAACATACACATTATAAAAAGGGTAAATAGACTTTTCAAATTTAAGTTCCAGCAATTAGAAATTAAGCAAGAAAGAAACATGTCAGAAGTTTAGCAAGTATAGAATACAAATAGGATACTCAGCGTTTTGAAGGCAACTCTGAATATAGCAAAAAACCACAAAAAGAAGACTATATTGCTTATAGTTATTTTGTCATTATATTCTATATGGAAACTTAAGCATAAGATCCCATATTAAAAAATAGTTTAGAAAATAATGGGTAAAATAATGCAAGCTATGGACAATCAGATGAAACATTCTTAGTTTATGGAATTATGCAATATTTGTTTGACTTTGAAATTAAGAGATTTTGATAAGGGTGATCATTTAACTGAAATGTAGACAAAGTTTTCTAAATTGTTTAAGTTGGAAGATTATAAAACTGAGCTGAAGACAAAGGCTAAACAACTAAGCACTGAAAGAAAAAAAGAATTGTGGTAGAGTATTGTTGACGAAGCGATTATTTTTGTGTTTTTCTTTACAATTATTACTAGATAGACAGTCACTCTCAACATGATTCAAAAGACTTTAGTTGCCAAATACAAAGATGATTTCAACAACATTATTGGCATTAATCGAAATAGCTCTTCTGAATTCAATTTATTTGACTCAATTTTAAGTGAATATTGCCAAACTTTAGTTGACCATTCAATCAATGATACTTTGAAATTCTTATAAAAAAATTTAAAGAGTGACATTTAAGCAACTAATATTCTCACTTTCTTTGAGTTTTAAAAGAAGATGATGTAAATATTCTAAAAAACTGTCTTTTCAAAGAAGGTTTGGAAATAAGATTACAAAAGTAGTTATCATTTGACTAATTCCATTGATCGTCCAGTTGAAAAAGTTTTCCATTCTCCTCATGATCCAACATATTAAAAGCCTTCAATAATAACACGTTCTATTGGATTAATCAAAGGAGTAGGTTCTTATATTCTTCCAAATATGTTGCCTGAAGAACAATAATTGCATGCAATTAAAAATAGATATGAAATATTAAGTATTTTGTTCAATACCTAATAAAAAGAAAGTATTGCAGAAATGAACTCTAATAAAATAATATCAAATTTATTTAAATAATATATCAAAACTAACTCAAGCGATGCTAAAAAAGAGCTTGAAGAGGAATTTGAAGAAATTCCTGATGATTTAGAAAGCTAAAATCAATCAAAATATTCATCAAAAAGCAATGTTAATGATAGCAAAGTTATTGATTTGAGAACTCTTAATAAAAGTAATTTAAAATCTGTCATTTAACAATCAAATAATGATGGCATTTCAAACTAAAATATTGAAAAAGCTAAAGTCTTTTGCCTTTTAGTATTAAAGGAACTCAGAGATATTTTAGAATCAAGCTCATTTAATAATTATTTCTATTTTTCAAGCATTTTTGAGATAAGAAAATTCTTAAATAGACTTTTGCTTTCTCTTTAAAAGAAGAATGAGCTCAAAACTCCTTAAAACTTTGCTACGATCTCCAAATACTTTGATAAAATCATAGTTGAAGAATTCTTAAATAAAGAATCAGATTCTAACAATGAAGGATTTTACTAGGTTCGTATGAAAAAATGTTTTGTTTTATCAAAGAATGTTAAGAATAATGAAAATAGATAAAATTAGAATAACAGCGATGAAGCTTCTCACTCAACCGATGCTATGTCAAACCCTAATAAGTCAGAATAAGATCTTATTTCAAGTGGAGAAAACTAATAAATAAACTCCAGTGTTGAGAATTTGCATGGTGTTACTGATCCTTTAGAAAATTTGATTAATCTCAACATCTTACAAGAAATAGAGCAATTCCATATTATAGAAGACTCCCTCTAAGAGTTTATTAAAAGAATTTTCTATGAAAGAGAATAAACAACTGTAGAGATAATCACTCATAAAAACAATAACGATTCAAATCAATCCTAAGCTGGAGAAGGAGACATAGGTAGTCTTCTTTCCCTTCTCGGTGGAGGAAATCCAGGAGCATAAGGTGGAGCAATGACCGATTTTATGACCTTATTATCAAAAATATGACAAAACATAAAAACATTAAAAAAATTATAATAATAATAATAATATATTTTATCTGTACACTTTCAATAAAATTCAACACATTATTTCTTTGTTCAAATTCTCTAATTTCTAATTTTACATCAAAATATCAAATAAATATATGCGATAAAATTATTTAAATAAATAAATGTCTACCACATCACCTCATTTATGTTATCTTTCATTTTTATCTGAATGAAAAATTCTCAAATCATATAAAAAAACAAAAAAAATTATCTTTTTTAGAAATGATGGATTTGAAATTTAAAGATTTATGAATGATGAAGATTTCTAGATGTTAAATATTAATTCATTAATAAATTAATTTGAAAATTAAAAATGTTAGTTTTTGCAAATATATCTTAAGCTATGAACTGAATAGAATAATAAATCTCTTTATTTATTTATTGAGAATTCGAATGAATGAAGAATGTGTTTTATTAGTAAATAATTATCAATAAAATACGCCAAATATTTATTTATTAATTGTAAATAACAAAATAAGTTCATTCTTCATCATAATTACATCATCAAATATATTTTATGGATAGCAAAACTGAAAAGGAATAATAAGTGTAAGAATATTCAACTGTAAGAAGTAAGAAAAGGAGTAGCAAAGAGAAATCAAATTGGCTTTTATATAAATACTTTGTGCGTAAAGTACAGATTTCATTTGTTAAATTGCAAAAAATGCAATATTTAATATACAAGAAATTAATGTTAGATTATTTTAAAATAAATCAAAGGATTTTGGATAATGCATGGAACTTATTGAATAATTAAACTTGCAAAATAATGGAACTCATGAATATGCTAACTTTTTAAAAAGTAAATTTAAATTTCATGAAAAAGGGATATTTATAAATGCATTTTTATAGCATTAATATTAAGAAACCAAGGAGAGTTGATTCAATCATTAGAGCTTTAAAAAGACTTGCATACATACAATGAATAAAATTATGATATTCTTAAATAAATTAGTCGTTCTATGTAAAATTAATAGCACATAATCTAGTTAATTTACATTTTTTGATAAGGTTTTTAGCTTAAAAATTTAGAGCAAGCATTGAAGTAGCTAATCATGCAATTAATATCAATTCAAGTGATTGGTAACTATACTATACTTAAGGTTAGTGTTTTGTCAATTTATAAGATTACCAGCAAGCTTTAAAATGCTTTTAAAAGGCTAATTAACTTTCAAAACATGAATCAACGTAAATAGATTTTTAATAATAATTTATTTAAAGATTTTAAATATTTGTATTTATGTAGATTCTTAGAACTTGGTAAATTATATACTGACTTGAAAGAACCAGAAAAAGCTATTGAAATTTACGAAGAAGCTTTATAGTAAAACGTTTAATAAAATTTGAATTTGGAGATTTTTTAATTATTGTTTTTTAAATTTTAGACATTCTAATGATAATTCAGATATTCTATTTATTTTGGGAGTTATTTGTTTGAAGTAATAAAATGAATAAAAAGCATTCAAATATCTTGGTTAAGCTCTTTCAGTTAATAATAAAGATTTAAAGGCTATTTTAGCAGCAAGTTCTGTCATGCAAGTAAATAACAAAATTATTAATATTAAATTTAACAATATGTTTTTTAATGAAAAGGATAAATAAGAATACGAATCTGCTTTATTGAAATACAAAATTATGGCTAAATACAATCCAAATTCTTAATAATTATGGAATAATATTGGAATGTGTTTTTATGGAATGAAAAAAAATATATTTGCTATTGCTTGCCTTAAAAAAGCTTTATACTTGAGTCCTTTTGAATGGATTACCTGTCTCAATCTAGGTTTAGTTTATATGACTTCTCAATAGTAATTTATTCAAATTAAATTCAAACTAAATTAAATGTTTTTTTTTATTTAAAAGATATGCAACAGCCTACTTTTTCTTCACTGTTTCTATTAATTTAAGACCAAATTATGCTATTACTTATATGCATTTAGGATAATGCTTAAATAGATTAGAAGATTTCCCTAATGCTTGTTCTGCTTTCAGAAAAGCCATTGAAATAGAAAAGTAAACCTCAAAAGCAAAATTCATAATAAAATCTTTTTTTATTGAAAAAAGCAATTTTTTTAATATCTAAATAAAATTTTAAATAAAAAATAGGGATTATTTAATTTTTTTAAATTTTGCAATCATTCTTGCTCAAAGAGGTCCTCAATACTTCCATGAAGCGAAAGAAAATGTTCTCTTATTTGAAGCAAAGTTTTTAGAAATGAGTGAAGACTCTAGAGTTAACAGAGCAGATATTTTAGAGTAACGCTCTTATTTATCAAATTTACTAGGGTTAGGTCTTCCTCATATGGATTGATTTTAATAAGTGAATATTTATTTAATACATTCAAATAAGTTTAATCTAATTTATTATTTAAAACCCTTCTTTCTTCTTTGTTAGTTAAAGTAAAATTGTATATAACTTAAATCCTTCAAATTATCTCACTTAAATCCCTCCCTTCTCATATAAAAGCTAAAAATTAAAAAGAATAAAATATCAATTTTGTTAAATTTTTTATGATAGTTTATGAAAAAAATGTTTTAAAGTAAATATATTTCAATTAATTTTTTAAAATACAAAAAAAGATTATAAATAATTAAATTGGCAAGAATGATCTTTATTTATTGAATTCAATTTTGATAAAAATAGCTTTCAAATAATCCATCTAGCTTTTCTTTTGCTATCCACATCCTCTCATACCTGTGGTTTTTCAAAAAGGGATTTTTTAAAAAGAAGCAATAACTTTTAAGGTGGCCATGTTTTTTACAGTAGCTGCAATACAATATTGGGCAAGAAGAAATTTAATGTCCTTTTCTAAAGCAACCTTAGCATACCATATAATAGCAATTACTTACATGATGTCCATATTTATAGCAATTTTTGCAAAAAACCATTTATTTCCCTTTAAATTTATTAAAATATTCTTTCAATTAAAAATTTTAGCAAATTAGTCAATTTTGATTTCCTTTTCTTAATAGAATACAAGCTAATATTTAAGCTAAAAATTGACTAAAATTCATTAAAATTTAAAATAATCAAAAATTAACAAAAATTCTGTCTTAATTTCTACTAGAGTTGAAATATTTTTAATATAATCATTTCAGTTTAATTTCTTTGGATTATTTAGTTATTAATCATTAAGATTTAGCTAGCTAAATAAAGTTGTTAAGCTATCATAATTTAATCACCAAAATTAACATTAAAAATTAGATTATTAAAAAAATAATAAATATCAAAACAAACATTAAATTGTATTACATAAGCAAGTAAAATTCATTTACGAGTCAATTAGTAAATACAAAGAAAGATTTTTAAATAAAATTAATTTTTTTAAAAGTTAAATTAAATTATTTTCATTTTATTGGATTTATTAGTTTTATTGCTTTTGTTAATTATGCTAGTGAGAAATGAAATGATATCAGTAGATTTTTGATATTTTGGTGAAATATTTTTAAGAAATTAACACAAGATGATTGATTTAGCTCTAATATTTTGAAATTTTGATTTAATTAATAAAATTAACTTCAACGAATAGTTTTTTTTTACACTAAAATTTCAATAAAATGTCTCAAAAAAAGATTACAACAAGCAAATCAAAACTGAATAATGAAAAATAACTGAAATAGTTTATAATTAAGAAGTAGCTTAAAATAAAATTGAGAGAAAAAATGTATTATTTGATTTAGCTTAGTTTTTTATCAAATAAAAATTAATATTGATTTTTTAATAAAAAGAATGAAACATTATTTCATTTTCTTTAGAGAAGGACAAGCTTTTCTTTGGCCAAAAAAGTGAACGAAAGCGTAAATAGATTATGTTTAAAATATTTCTAATTTCTTATTATATTATGAAGAAAAGAAAGGCAAGTTTTTATGAAAGTAAAGGATTAAATAAATCAGCTATTGTATCTGAATCTACTATTAATAATGCTGACAATACGTCTACATCGAAGAAGAAAAAAATATAATTTTAAGATAATACTAAAGACAAAGAAGACAATTTTTGGAGTTCTCAACAAGATTACAGATAGAATAATCATTCAATAGATTTATTCCCTATAACTCCTACGAAATTGAAAGATTGTAGAAATAATTTAGTTAATATTTTATTATTCTAACTATTCATTTCAATATAGTTTTGAAAACGCCTTCAAATAATGTGAGTGTTGAAGTGTTGTAGCAATCTTCTTCTAAAAAATCTATTTTGGGAAATAGTGTTTTATTGTTTAAGAATCATGTTTAGAATAATAATCAATAGAAAGGGATATTGCAAGATATTATAACGAATAATAACAGTTTGGAAATAGATGATTTATTTTCTTCAGCAAAAAAAGAAAATAATTAAATAGGATTGGCAGAATCATTCTATGAAATTAATCAATGCAATAAATCTTCCAGATATGATTTAGATAGCAGTAAAAAAAGGGATTTTAGTGAAGACAATATGAAAAAAAGCATTCTAAAAAAACATAAGAATTTTAACAGAAATGAATATCAAGAAAATAAAGAAAATGCTATTGTAAGCGGAAGTGTAAATGAATTAAATGGAAATGATAAAAGAATGCAAAATAGCATCATGAATAGAAGTTATGTCAAAGAATAAATTAACATTTTGAAGGAAAAATCTAATTTGGATTTTAGTTCATTCAAGCAAAACTTTTAAAATGAAATTGAAATTGGAGAAAAAAAAATAAAAAGTTAAATTTAAAAGTTGTTGAATTTTGTTATATAAAATTTAAGTTAAATTGAACAAATTAAAATGAAAGTTTCTTAATCGTTTGAAACTTTTTCATCTCTTGATAGACATGTCTTAAGTAATTATTCATTCTTTTAGGAAGTCCCTCACTTTTTAGAGTAAGAAAAATTGATTATAATTTATTTCATATTTTTATTTTTTAACATTTAGGAAATATAAATCAGTTAAAAGCAGTTTAAGTTTGCTTGAGAATTATTCATAAAATGTGGAGTTGAATTAAGAAGAATTTGAATAGAAAATATAATACTTTTAAGATGCATATTATTAGTAGGTAGAATAAGCAATTAGAGACTCATAAACTAAAACAATCAAATATAATAAAAAAGAAATTGAAAATTTAGAAAAATAGATTAAAGATGTTGTTGTTTAGAATGAATATTTGAGTTAGGAAAATAAAATATTGAAAAATTCTTAATAAAATAAAAATACTGATTTTAATTCAGTTAAAAAAAATAGTTCATCTATTTTTATTGCAGATGATGTTTCTTAGTCAAATTGTGATTATCTGCTTAAAAAAGAAAATAAAAAACTTCACAGTAAAGTAGAAGAGCTTTTGAATGAAATTAATGAAACTTCTAATATCAATGAAAATATTCAGTATAATTTAAAAAATTAAATTAAAAGAAATGAAGCAGAAATTTCTGAACTCCGTTCTGAAAAATAATAATTTGTTAAAGATCTTCAATAAATTGAAACAGAATACTCAAAAAAAGTCAATCACCTTGAATAATAATTAAAAAAAATATCAATAAATTCACAGGGAAGAGAAGACAGAAATTAAGTAAAATTTTTTATAAAAATTATCTTTTTTAAAATATAATTTTTAAAAATAAAACTAAAAAAAATAAATAAATAAACCCTCTTATTTTTTGATTAAAATAATAGAATAATAACATTAAGATTTCTAATGAGAATTTGATGAATTAAATAAGAGTTCTAAATGATACTCTGGAAGAAAAAGAAAAAATTAGATTAAAATAAAAGAAAGATTTTGAATATGCAAGCGATATTATGACTTAGGAAATAGTTAAGTTGAAAAAAGAAATCAAGTAGCACATGCTTGAAAAAGAATCTTTACAAAGAAAATTGCATGAATTTATTGGTCAAGCAAAGTAATTAGAAGCATATATGAACCAGAATGAGCAGCTATTAATGATAGTTAAATCAAAGGAAGATTAAATTGATGATTTGTTTTTAATTATTAAAGAGGTTGGTTATTCATTTATTTTTTTAATTTTAAAATTGTTTACAAATTTTTTTCTATTTATTTAGATCAAGGCCAAAAGCAAAGAAATGGGATTCGACAGATATTTAAAATGCTACTTTAAAAAAGCTAACATTTCAGATCAAGCCACTCAAGATAAAAAACCTTTTAAAATATGAAATAAAATAAATTTAATTATTCAATAATAGCTGTAAATATTAATCATTTAATTAATCTTAATAAATCAATCAAATTATTTAATACAACACTTAATTAATTTTACAAATAAAAAATAATAATAAATTTAGTCAAAATGTTAAAGTAAGTTATCAATGCAATTGCTAAATCATAAGACTTATTCATCTAAATACTTTCTCACTTTTCTAATCAATTAATTCAGTCATACATTTTTTTTTCAATTACTGAATAAATTTTTTTAAGCTAAAGCTAGACAGACTACGAGCTAGTAGTATTTTATCCATAAAGAGCAATTGTGCTTAATTGTATATTAAGTTTCATTTTTGTGCTATTTTAACAGTTTGATAGTTTGAAATGAAATCCAGTTATTTAATTTAGGCTATTTAAAATATTAAGTAAGTTATTAACACATTCTTAAATAGAACAAGTTATTTATAATACATAAACAATTTAAAGATAGAATTATTATTACTAATTTATTTGAATATGATATCAATTAGAATTATGTCAAATTAAACCAGAAAACAAAAATTTAAATTATTTTGTTTCCTCTATCTAATAAACAATTTTTCCTAGACAATTTTATGACAATAGATTATATATTTATTTGATTAATTTTTTTATTTTTATACTTAATTTAATACGATGAAAGACGAACAAACTAATTATGTTTCATTTTTTTGTTTTAGAAATTTAATTTGTCAAATTTTTAGAATGATGAAGTAAGTGAATGAATTAATATATCTGTGAATAGTATATACATAAATAAGACAAGAAAATACATTAATCAAATTATAGTTTTTAATTTGTAAGAAGCATAAGGACCATCCAAAATTTAAGAATTTAGCTGAATATTTTATAAAATAAATGTTAAAAATTTTAATTAATTGAATAAATATTACTGTGTCTTTCATATTTTGCATCCAGTTATTGATTTGGATAAAGCTGGAATTATAGTTATCAGTAGTTTTTTTCTTAATTTGAGAGACAAGTCTGCTTTCAAATGGCATAGTTGATTTATTTTGTATATCTGTCAAGTTATTTGAAAACTAAGGAGTTAAAGCATATCTGTTTTTTAAAGTGACAAGTGCAGATTTGAGATCAAAGTTTTATGATGCTGTATTGATGCTGCTTATATTCTAAAAATTATTATTGATCTAAGTATTATTATTATTTTAATTATTGATAGAGATTGTAGTTTTGTCCATCACCAATTCGTCTTATTCGTTAATTTAATTTTGATTGTTTTAAATTAAAGTCGAATGTGGATAATTCATTAACATTTTCCAATTAAAATCACTTTAATTTGCATTAATTTAACCAGTTCCATGTATTTATTATTCCCCTTGAATATCATTATTGCTTAAAGCGCTTTAATCTAATTTGTCATCAGATTAACCTGAATCTAGATTTTAATAAACTTTATATAGTTATACGAATGTTTCTTCATTGAATTATCTTGAATTGTCTTAGATTAATTCTTCATAAAGTAATTCCATCTATTAAAGCTATTTATCCTTTATCTAGTAATTCATTTCCATTTATCTAAATACATTCACTTCATGATTTAATTTTTCAGTGTGTTGTGACATGTTTTATTATAAATTTTTAAATATGTTTTTCCTATTTATTTTTTAATTAAAAAATAATTATTCTAATCATCTAAACTAATTTCTTATTTTCATCACTTTTAAATATTTCTTTCCTGAAAAATAAATAAGTAAAAGAATTTAAAATGATTTCTAAAAAAGATGGGTTTGTTTTTGGAACTATTCTTTTTTAAATTTTTAGTTGACTTAAAAAAATTTTTTTAATATAAATTTATAATCATATTAAATGGCTATTAAATTATTTATTTACAAACGAATTATTTGCTAAAAAATAAATAAATAAAAAATTTAAAACGATTTCTCAAGTAAAAATTGAAAAAAAAGATGGGCTAGTTTTTGGAAATATTCTTTTTTAAATTTTTAGTTTACTTAAAAAAATATTTAGAAGTAATAACTTGTTTGGCTTTTAAATTAATTAATAAACACAATTATTTATTTATTTATTTAGAAAATTTGTCAATTGCTTCTTTGCTAAAATTAAATAAATCAAGAAACTAAGAATTTGAAGTGATTTCTCAGGTAAACATTAAAATTTTTTTTCTTCTTAAAGATGGGTTAGTGTTTGAATAAATGATGAAAAGATTACTTAATTTAAGATTGATTGATAATATTTTCTTGTTTGTTTAGTTCTTCATTAAGCTTTTACTGCTCACTATCTATTAAATCTTAAGTCTATTAGATGAGAAGCTTTTTATTATTTAACTTAGTTTTCATTTAAGTCAAGACATTTCTTTCCCATATGAGCTTATTGAACCACGCTCTTTTTCTAATTTTTTTTAAATTATTGTAAAAGCTGTTCAAAATTGAATGAAATTTACTTTTAATTAGCTTCATTTTAAGCAGAAGAAGGTCTCCTTTTTATTTTATTCTTTTATTTTTTGGTATTATCATTATTATTAGACTATTTAGATTCATTTTAAATGATATTTGTCTTTTCTAAATTATCTTAAAAGTTAGATTTAGCAAACTTACTTTCATCATTTTATACTATGCTTTATTGTTATTACTGCTGATCTAATTTATCCTATAAATAAAATTTTAATTTGTTATTGAAATAAAATATATTTTACATTGATTGTTTGCTTTAAATTGCCAATTTGAGAAAGTAACTCTTCATATTTAATTTAGGAATTAATATTTTCAACCTTTTGTAGCTTTTACTGCTCTTTAAGGAGAATAATGTCTTTTTAAAATTTAATATTGTCTTTTCTTTTTTAATGGAGACTTTACTTTTTATCTAATTATTGCTATTCTAATTTTTTCGCAAGTGATTCTTTTTCTTGAAGAGACTGAATTAATTTTTCTATTTTTTTATCTAAATCAGCAAAATCATTTGAAAATAAAAGGAGTTTATTTCTTTGCAAAGTGTCAGAATACTCACTTAATAATTCGTATTAAGTTTATTAGACCTAACTAAGTGAAATAGCCTATTTCTCTTTTTCTTGCTTTAATATTTCTAAATCACTTTTCAAATGTTCAATTTTATTTAAAATTTCTTGTTTTTAACAAATAAGATCAAAGTCCTTATCATCTGTTTTGTTTGTTTTTAATAAAAAAATAAAATTCACTTTTAAATCATAAAAAAAGTAAATAAAAAAACCTATATCGACATTTATCTTCAATTATTCTTTTATTTTCTTTATTTTTAATTAACCTTCTTATTACAATGTTTCTTTCAAATGGTCGTATTTCTCTTTAATTTCTCTATTTAGCTTGAATTACATCTTTTATTCTTTCAACTCTAATTCATTCTTTTCAGATGAAATAAACGTTTACAACTATGAAAGCTATTTCTATCTCTCTAGCTCAAATAATTTATTTAGCTTTTTATCAATATTGCTGTGGCTATTCTTTTTATTTAAATTAATTTTTTATTATTTATTTTAATCCTAATCAATAAATCCAAAACTTAAAAATGCTGGATCAAACCAATTGAGGAAATAAAATATCGTTTTGTGAAAAGATTGAAGGAGGTTTTATTAAATGTAAATTTATTTTTTAGTGAAAAAAGTAATAGAAAAATTACTTCATTTTAAAGATTTGATAACCTGAGTTCATTTTAGTTAATCATTAAAACTTTTTGAGTAGAGAATTTATCTTCATATTCTTTTTGGACTGCAATTTTCAAATTTTTTAAGTAATTTCTCAAATTATTAATAATTTCTTCATTTTAAGACTATTTTAATTTATATTCAGAGTCTAATTGAGACTATAAAGACTCTTAGGCATCTCTTTTATTATCGAATTATTCGTTTTCAAGTTCATTAATTAAATCAGTTTTTTCCTTAATAATTTTGGATTTGAACTCATTCAACTAAATGTTAACTCTTTATTTAGCTTCTTTGAATTTTTCATCATGCTTTTTTTATGCATCAGATCTTTCATTCATTTTTTTATCAAGAGCTCTATTTTTAATTTCTAATTCTTCTTCAAACTTATTTGAGTATTTTTTACACTGCCTATCAATCTAATCATTCTCTTCTTATTGGATTTTCTTTTTATTTAAATCATTTTATTCATCCAACACCTTCAATTAATTATTCAATTCCTCCTACATCTTACTCTCTAAATCTTTTTTCACTTACTTTTTTTCAGCATTCAATCTCTTCAAATAATCTTCTTCTGCCTATTTCAATTATTTCTTTATGTCTTTTAAATCTTTTTCCATTTATTTCTCCTAATCTTTAACTTCCTTTTTCCTAATATTCTCATAGTCAATATTCTTTTATTTGTACTATTGTAACAGCTATCCTTCATAATCTTGATACTCTTACTACATTTCTCTCTCGATATTTAACTTATTTTGAGCTATTTGAATTAATAAAAATTAAATCTATTTTCATAATTTCCAACAAATTTCTATAAAAAATCCACATCTTTTATTTTAAACCACATTTAAGCGTCAACTATAACAAATCATCCTTTCCTTTTACTTTTTTTGAAACAATCTATTTAACCAAAGCTTTATTTTATTTTCTAATAAAGATTTATTTTTTGTGATTTAAACTATTAATGAAAGCATAAATTATTTTAACTTTATTTGTACAATAAATTGCAATAAACTTTCTTTTACAACTTAAAAAATTGTTTGAGAAATTTAGTTAGATTGAGAAAAATAATTTTTTAATTTTCTCTAAGAAAGCCTCAATCAAAATTCAATTTATTTCTTCACAGTATATTTTAAAAGATTTGTTTGTTTCTGTAAGATAGTTTGTTTTCATTTAAAAATACAATGAAACTTTAATCAAAGAGAGGCACTTTGTGTCAGATAATCAATCATAAAGGAAGGATTGATAAAAATAGAGCATGCTTAAATTGGTTAAAATACATAAGGTATTTGATTTTATTGATATTATTATTCATGAAAATTGTATTTTAAGAAGTGAGTACTTACTTATTTCATCTTTTTCTGAGTAATCAGGAGCACTCATTAAAAAGTTTTGATTAAAAGACTGGTTCATAGATGAATCTAAAACTCTAGAATCTCCTACAAATCCTTCATTCATATCTTACAAGTCTTAGTTTTTATACATTTTGTCCATTTGCTAATTTAATTGAAAATAAAAAGAATGATTGATAAATAGATATCATTCATACATACATAATATAACTTTTAAGTAAATATTATTTGTTTGTTCATATGCATAAATATATATCTACTTTTATAAGCTTTACAAATTATTAAAATAATCACTGCTTTTGATCAAATTTATTTTATTTGTTTGTTTTGTTGTCAGTGGATTTAAAATATGAAAATGAAATCTATTTATAGATGCTATTAATTCATAATTAATTAATTTACCTTTTATTAATCTTTCATTTTCATTTCTTCAAACTTTTTTTTATAAAATAAATCGCAAGGATGCTCTAATTGCTTTTATCCTGTAACAGAATTCATATAAAATCTCTAATCTTCGTATTTATGCTGATAAACATGCCATTATTCAGGGAGAGGAGCTTTTAGTCCTTCTTTAGCAATATACAAATATTTTTTATCCTTAATTAAATCCATGCCTAAATATTCTGCATAATTAAGTACCTCTATTATTATTTATTAAATAACTTCATTGTTAACTCTGATAGAAGATAAAATAACTATTTAAATAATAATTGAATCATTTTACCTTTTTCAGTAGGCTCATAATCTTCATCTAAGTCTTCATCATACATAATCCACTCATCCTCATATTCATCCTAAGGGTCTTAATAGTATTACTACTGTTAATACTAGTTCATACCCATCGCTCCCTTTTTATTTTTATTCTAATTCTTATTCCACATCTACTGAAAGCAAAAATATTTATCACCCTTATTTACTATAATTATATTGATTTATTGATAGATATAGATATATAGATTAATTAATTAATTCCTATTCTAATGGATATTGATTTTTTATGATTTATTTATTATTATTTGAAATTAACCAATTTCAAACTTAAATATAATTTCTATTTGTTTGTTTATGCATCCCTTATTTGTTAAATAATTAGAGTCAGTCACTCCTCTCGCTATCTCACCCATTAACTTTATTAACAAGCTAATGTTTGTATTTCATCAATAATTATTTTTACTTATTCACTGATTTACTAATATAATTATTATAGCATTTATTTCTAACTCTATTACAAGTAAACTATTTATATAACTAATTTTATTATAAAAGTCTTTCTTTTGCTTCTCTTTAAAAATTTTATTCTTGTTTTATAAAAAATTAAGTTATTAAACAATTTTATTTTTAATTTTTGAAATTTAAAATAATTTAACTATTGAACCAAAGTAATTATTAAGTTAATTTTTGTCATTAAAAATTAATTATTCTAAGTCATTTCAATTCTATGTCTGCAAGATCAAGGTTTAAATTTTGTAATAATTAATTAAATTTTTAAAACCCAAAAAGAAAAAGATTTTACTCATTCTTTTTTGATTGATTCAAATTTACAAAATATTGCTTTATATTTCACTTTGCTACCTTTGCTATTCAACAGTTTATTATTGCATAAAATCGTTTTTATTGCAATTTTTATGTAAAATGTCATTCATGTAATAAAAATATTTTGATTGAAACTATTTTAACAAAAATAAAGAAATGAAAATAGATAAAATAATAATGAAGAATATGGTAAAGAATAAATATAGATATACATTAATATTATTATAATTATTTTATATTTAATTTAATTAAATATTGTTTTTTCTGAATTGAGTTAATTTCCCAATTAATTCATCAATCAATTAATTTTTAGAATTTAATTTTTTTTGATTGATCATAAAATGGATTGATCTTTAAATTGCAAAATAGAATCAGTATGGTTTATGATTATTAATTTTATCTTTATGGAATCTGATCATATCCTTTATATCTCCCAAAACCTTTGAAATGAAATAAAATGTATTCTTATCAAAGAAATGAATTAATAAATATAATTTACCTTGATTTTGGTGTCTTTAACTTTTTTTTTGCTATCTTCTTCAATTTTCTATTAGATAAATTATTCTCTTTCATAGTTAAATTATTCTATTTAGCTATTGTAAACAGTCTTCAATTTATTTTCTTTCTATATTTAATTTTCAACATCAATTTAGAATATGGTTAAGTGAATAAATGAATTACCTCTACGAAATCATCTTTAATCTTTCTTGCCTCAAATCTGCTAAACATATATTTATTTTTATAGCTCTCTTTTTCATCTTCTGCATTAGAAATTTATTTTTCCAATTCTTGAATCTTAATCTACAAAGTTTAAGACTATTCAAATTTCTATTTTGACTCAAATTCTAAAGACTTCATCATATCTTCTACTCTTTATTTCTCTTATTGCAGCATTTTATTCTATCAAGATTAACAATTTGAAATTTCTTAATAAAATAAAAATATAATTTACTTAAAGTATTTGCTATTCAAAATTTTTTTATAGTTCCTAAATAGAAGTAAATTTATCATCCATAGTTCTTTTTTCTAAGATTAATTCATTTTCCAAAATTAAATTCTTCTCATTAATTCTCTTAATTTTTTAATCCATTTCATCTCTTAATTTAGACAACTTTGTTTCCTTTTTCTTCAATTTACTTTCGAATTCTCTCTTTTAAGCCTTAATATCTTCTAATTCTCTTCTAATTTATTCTTCAATTCTGTCTTTATTCTCCCTTATTCTTTCTATCTCAGAATTCTTAGTGCTTAATTCATCTTTCAATAACTTGTTTTCTCTTTCCAATCCATTTGAAAGCTCTTTGTACTGAACATAAAAATAAATAATTGATTAAACTATAAAACAGAACAAGAAATAACAAATTAATTACCTTAACTAAGTCTAATTAAAGTTGATCTTTGATCGACTTTTCTTATTCTTAGTCCTTCTTTAAATTCTACAAAGAAAGCTACAAATTTTATATTTAATTAAGAGAATTGTCATATTATAATTTCTCTTCAAATTTCTCATTCTTCAGTTTAAATAATTATTCTTCCAAATCACCCATCTTTTTCTTTAAAGTTTCATTTTTCCTTTTCAATTCCTCAATTTAATCTTGAGCACTCTAATTCTTTAACATCAAAATTTGATTTTCCTCTTTATATTTATAATAATCTTCCTTCTCATCTTTCAAGCTCTTTTGCATGTCAGTCACTTCCTAATTAAATTATTATTCAAAATATTCTCAAACCTAATTACAAAATTTATTTTTGCTTTTTTAAATAATAATTCTTTAAATTACTCTAAAATCTCATAAATTAAACATTGCCTAGTAGTTTGAGATTTTTAAATTTTTATATATCATAAATATCAAAATATAAGTTAACAGTGTTCACTGTCTAGGCTTTAATTTAAGAGAATTTAGAGTAATTATATTAAGAAAATTTGTTTGACTCATTTTTTGTTTGAAAAAATTGTTTGACCAAGCATGATAGTTTGAATAAGAAATTATTACTAATTAATATTTTGTGTTTGCTTGCAAGAGTTGCTCAAGTTAGCTTGCTAATTTATCTCTTTCTCTTTCAAGTGTGGTGATAATTTCAAATTAATGATTTTCTTTATATTGCATTTGCTTTAGTTCATTTTAATATTTAGTTTCTAATTCAATGATTTCCTATTTATAAGCTCTTGAGTCTTGGTCATATTTATCTTGAACCATAGAGAGTTTTTCTTAAAGATTAGTATTTTAATTCTATAATAACTCAATCTTTTTTTATGTAGCCATTTCTAATTTTTCAATATTTGTAGCTTTTTTTGAATCCTCTTCCTTTTAGCTAGTTAATTATTCTTTTAGCATCTTCATCTTATCAACAAAAGTCGTTTTTTCATTGTTGCTTTCATATTTAATTTTCTATAATTCATTTTCCAATTCTTTAACTTATCCCTTATAATCCTTAACTGTTTTATTTAAGTTCTCTACTTCATTTTAAAGTAAAGCTTCCTTTTTAATTATAAACAAACAAATAAATAAAAATTTCAAACCGAAATTGTTTCAAATAAAACATTAACAATAAATAATTCTATTTTATCAGTTATTTTTCATTCAAATTAATTAAAAAAACATACCTTGTTTGTGGCTTCGGTGTTGTGTTAGTCTTTAACAAGGAGATTTGATTTGATTTCCTTAAGGAGTTATTTACATTATTTATATTTCTATTTAGTAAGTTCATACAATTATTATTTTTCATCAACTTCTTTTTAAAACTAAGAACTAGCTTTTTAAGATTCCAATAACATTTCACTAATTTCTCTTGTTTTATAAAATAAGCATTTATACTCCTTTTCTAATCTATCTCTTTTCCAGTCATCTATTTTTTTAGATATAACGAACTCACTCTCTTTATTTAAATTTGTTGCATCATAAGCCTTTTAATTTTATTCTTGCAACCTTCTCAATACTCTAGGACTTAATATGACATCAAATTCATTATCACTGCTGCTACTACTGCTACTTTAATTATTAACATGGTCAGTGTTAACTTACATCCTAGTATCTTGTTCATATTGCCTCGATAGATTTTATTTAGGAGTCTAGCTACTTATAAAACCATCTTCTTAAGTATTTAACATAGAAGCTTTTTTTGAATTCAATTAAGAAACATTAAGAATCTTTTTTGATGTTGATTCATCCATTATCATCTTGCTCTTTTACTTTAAAATACTATTCTCTGTCTTAGATTTATTCAGCTTTTTATTTTAAGGACTCTAAGCACTAATCAATGAATAATTATGAGATCTATCAGGTGATTTTTTAGTGCTGCTATATATTCAATAAAAAATACTATTTAATTCCATTTAAAATTATTTCTTAATTAAAAAATAAAAGATTGTTGCCATCTATATATATTCCTATTTATACATTGATTGTTAATTGTTATCTAATTACAGTTTATAGCTAATTGGAGATGGAGAAAGTGATTTGTCTAAAGAAGCCTGGCTAATTAATAACTTTTTGCTAATGTTAGCTTCACTTTTAGATGCATTTACAGAATTCAATCCCTTTGAAGCTGACCTTGAAGTTGATGTTTTTTTCTTTGATGAGGGATTATCTGTTGATTTCTTAAGTTTCTTTAATACTGAAGTAGTTTATTCACTGGATCCAGTTATAGCTGATGCAGCTTGAGTGCTTTTCTTTTTTATTGATTTACTTTTTAAATTTGACTTTGAACTTTTTCTAGAATTAATTCCTCTTTCCTCTTCTCTTGAGTTTCGGGATTCAAATCTAGGAGTGTCAATTGCTTTTTTTAGCTAATTCATTACCGATTTGCTATTTAACAAAGAAAGAAAGTTAGTTATATTTGTTTTCAAATCTAATTAATATTGATTTGATTTGCTTGGAATTTACTTAAATCAATGTTTAGAAACTAACAAGCAAATTATTGATGAATAAATTAAATAATAAATTTGAAATAAATATCTAATCTTTTTTTAAAAAAAGATAAACTTTTAATGATATCAAAGAAGAATATTCATCCATCTAAACAAGCAAGCAAGCAAACAAAGAAAGAAAGAAACAAACAAATTTTATTATTACTGAATAATTTTATTTAAATTCAATTTATTCAATCAAATCAATCTTTCCAAATTTCAATTAAAATAAATAGTAAAAATTTTTCTATAAAATATTTTCTTATCAAATTTAATGATAAATTTTAATTTTAATGATTTTTTTGATCCTTTATTTAATAAATTGTTGATGGATGAATAATTTTTATGAAATAATACAATTGTTATTTGCATGGTATCAGATAATATTTGTTTAGTAATTAGCATTAAATTATGTAAGTAAATAAAATTGAGGTGTATTTAGATACTTCTTGGAAGTATAAAAGAGATGAAAATGTTGTAAATAAATCAATAAAAAAACCTAAAAATTTAACAGTAAAATGTTGCTTAAAATTTGAAAAACGAACGAAGGCTTAATTTGAAATGAAGAAAGAAATATCTATTTCAGAATAATAAAAAATAAATAGAAACAATGAAGGATGATAGAGTTGTTAGAAGGAGAGAAATATAAACTGATATTATATGATAGAAATAGTTTTTAATAATGAGATAGAAAGTTTTTTATACTGACTTATTCATTGATTGATTCTTTTTCTGATTAAAAATTAAAGATTTTAGAAGGATTTAATAATATAAACATTTATTATTTAATACATTCTTATTATCTTTTCTTAGCGAATAATAAATTCCTTTTTAAATTATTTATAAATCAAATAAATTTAGCTGGAAATGGATATCTTTTTGCTTATTATGACAATTATAGTAGGAGTCTTACTGATCTTCTGTAACATTTATATTTTAGGTGTGTATTGCCATCCAGAAGATAAAGGATTTGGAGCAAACGCTTATTGCAAACTCATAGTTGTAAATATTCAATCAAATGATTTTAAATGAAATTCATGCATATTCATAGCCGCTTTTTTAAAATAATAGATCACTGGACTCTCTTTGAGTTGGGGATAAGTGTTGATGGTACCGTTGGATGTTTCAAATTCTAGGTAATCAATCCATCCATTCATTATCATATTAAATCAATAATAGAAATATTCAATTGCTAAAAGTTGAAATCAAATTATTTTCTTTGGTATGAATCAATGAAATTGTTTTTATAAAAAAATAGAGGATATGGAGGAGGTTTCGATATGATGACAGTAAATATAATTATTTAGCATTTTAATTAGCAATTAGGTTTAGTAATAAATAGTAATGAAAACAACAATAATAAATATAAATAGGTTTGGTATGTTATTTACATAATAGTTCTTGTATATATTACTTTCATCATACCCACAGCATAATTCTACTACGAATCTGATGACGATAAATCATTTGTAAATCAATTATTATTTACTATATGAAAATAAGATAATTAATTGATATTTTCTTATTTGTTTTAATAGTGCGAAAGAATTACTTAAACAATAGCTATGGAATTTGTTATGATTTTACTTATGGGAGTTTTTTAGTGTATTTTTTATCTGTTTTGCTCTTAGGCATCTGTACCTATTACTATTTTGTACTATGGAACTAGTGTAGCTAACAGTGGTATGGTAAGCTATGATTATGTTATCCCATAAAATTATTTTGCTACAGTATCTTAGAGTTCTAAATCATCAACTCTCTAATTCAATGTCAGTCTTTATATAAGTATTATGGCTTTCTTGTCATTTATAGGTTATTTCTTCCTCATTCTATTCGGAGGAATGGGATTATCAGCTCTACCTATTGATTTACTTAGATCATATAGATCCAGACCAACATTTGTAATATGTTAGTTCATTTTGATATTTATTCAAACATATTAAATTATATTGCTAGTTAGTTAATGGAGTAATTAATTAATATTTCTCAATTTAAAATAAAATAGAAAAGCTCAAAACAAGCATTTTCAAAAAAGAATTAGCTAAAAGAAATGACTTCAAAACTTATTGATCTTTCTGAAAAAATTCAGGGTATGTCTTTCAATAAAATGATTAATTGAATTAAATTAATTTATAAAATAAATAAAAAAAGAGGATCTACTAGAAATTAAGTATCAAAAAGGGTTTTGGGCAAGAAGAAAGCTAAACAACAAATCTTAAGCAGAATTTTAAGTTTTTTCTGAAGCTGTTTTGCAATTAGATGATGTAATAACTAATATAAATTTATAAATATTTAAATAATGAGATCTATTAAATATTTAGGAGCATTAATTATTCAAAATGGAGCTTGATATTTCAACAACAAATCCCCTAGTTTATTATGCTAAATTGTTCATGGGATTCTTAGGCATCATTATTTCTCTTGTTTGGTGGGTTCACATGTAATTTCTAATCTATTCTTAGCTCAATTAACTTTTATTTCCCAATACAAATATCAAATTTATCTTCAAAATAAAATAAAATATCAAATGCTTTTTAATTTTCAAGAAAATAACATTGACTTAAAATTAAATAAAGCTTACATTTAAATTTGCTAAATTGAAAATTTTATTAAACAAAATGAAAAAATATTTTAATTAATTTTATTTACTAAGATGAAAATGTTATTTTAATAAAATTGAATTAATAAATTTTTAATTTGAAAAGATTGTTAGCAGTCGTAGTCAAAAAGAATGGATTTCCTATTTATCCTTTATTGGATAAAATGTTTTTGAAATTAGAGAATATTGGGGTATCATTCTTAGCAGTAGCATTTTTTACTATGTTTACTTTGTATTTGCTTTGGTGTACTATGAAAGGAAATTTTAAAATTGGTATTGCTATTCCTTTCCTATTCACTATCCATCCTATGAGGTACTTTTAAAGACAAATAATTTCATTTAAATATTTCAAAAAATAAAAATAGACCAAATGAAACATGGATGAATAGCTTTCTATTTAATTTAAATTTGATTCTCATAACTACTGTTTCTTTGGTACAATTCGTCTCTAAATGCTTCTCTTAATATATGAGATACACTTAATTGGACTAAATTTATGGAAGATAAGTTGAATATCTTGAATTTTATAAATATTTTTACACAAACAACGTCTTTGAGATTGCATTTTTAGTAAGAAATTGTTTATCTAAAAATAAAATTTCTCTTTAATTTAATATCAATTTTGTTTTATCTCAAAAGTCTTGGAGTGGTTTGAGTGCTATTTATTTTATTTACAAGAGCTAAGAAAAACCTAAGGTAAAAATTTGATATTTATTTAAAAAAAAAATATTTCAAAAATTGCTTTGCTTAATTTTAAATATAAATAATAATTATTTTGATATGTTTCTGGAAACTTTATTGAATTTGTTTGTTAAATAATAGCTAATGCTTGAAATTGAGCAATAAAAATCTAAGATGGAGAAATAGTATAAAGGTAAAAATGAAATAGAACTTCAAGAACTTTTAATTAAGAAAGGAGTCAACAAAAGAGATATTCCTGGGTAAGAAGATGATTAAAAAGATAAAAAAAGTGATAAGGGTAAAGACAAAAAAGTTAAGGAAGAAAAAGATCTTGAAAAAGGAAAAAGTAAAGATAAAGATAAAGACAAAGATAAAGAAAAGGGAAAATCTAAAGGTAAAGAAAAAGATGAAACTGAAAAAAGTGTTTATGATTTTTATGATGATAAAGAAAAGAGTAAATCAAAGAAAAAAAAATGACAATTTATCAAATAATTTTTTAAAATAATTTTGTAAATATTTATTTTCAAATTTGTCTGTGTTTTCATAGAGCTTTCATCTGAAAAATTATTCTTCTTCAATTTAATATTAATAATCAAAGTATTTATTTTATTTGCTAAAAATTAAATACAGATAGAGTAATCTGAAAATATTTATTATTAATTGTTGTATTTCAATTTTTAGTGTTTAGTTTTGGTATGAATAGAAATAATATTAAATAAATAAATATTTTTAAATCTTAAAAATAAGCTGGAAATTGAGATAAATTTATTTTAAAATAGATATGATATTTATGGTGCAGATAAATTAGAGATAGAAAAATTTTATTAATGAATTAATTGGCTCTAAAGTAAGTGGATAAATTAATTTTTGTTGTTTAATAATTCTTACTTGTTATTATTAGCTTGAGGATAGTTATCATAATTAAAATGAAAATAAACTCAATATAAAAAAACTTATGTGAGGATATTTATAGTTAATGAGTAAGTTTCTAAAAGATATTTCAAGTCTTTTGAGTAGATAGATTAAATAGAAATAAAAAACAAATTTAAATGATCATTTTGGTATGTGAATTTTAAGCTTAAAATGAGATATTTTAAAATATGTATGATATTTAAGATCTTGATAAATTCAAATTTTTTGGTTTTAATGCATGCATTTTTCTAGTTAGTTTATGTTAAATAAATTCAGCAAATATAATTGTTGCCTGCTATTATAAGCTTTAGAATAGTTATCATAATTACAAAGACAATAAAGTCGATATAAAGAAACAAACAAACAGATGATGGATGATGAGGGTGATAATTATTGAATGAATGAATGATTAAATTTATGATAAAAATACAGTTAATCACTATAAAAGTTTATTTTCAGTGAAATCGAGAGTGATTCAGTTTAAATATGTATTAATTTTTTTGTTCATTATTATTATTAATTGAAAGTATTTATGAGAGAAGCTTTATTTCTAGGATCAATGTTATCTATTTAAACTCTGAAGCTAGGACCCTTAGTACATTTTAAATAAGCATCAACAAAGTAATTTGATTTTACTACAGCAGGCTTCTTTTCAACCAAAGTTTACATTAGAGATTTAAGATTAGTAAGAATCTATTCATCGCTATAGCTAACTTTACCCAAAGGAGAGTGAATGTTACTACCAGGATCAACTCTTTTTATTTATTTTTATTAACAATTTTTAATATTTATAAACTTAATCTCATTAATAATATATCATTTAAATCTTCATTTTTATTCACTATCAAAATTTCCTCAAAAAAGCAAAAAAATATCTGAATTTATTGAATTGGAATAATAAGATTAAATTTTTGAGAGCATTATTCTATTTATTGAAATTATGGTTGATGCATTTATAGAAAGTGAATTAATTGAATAAAAAAGATCCAAATGAGAGTAATGATTTTATGTTAGCAATTAATTAATTACCTGAATTAGACTTAACCTTACTTAGCATCATGAATAGCTTAAACTACATTATTAAAAATAAATATTTAGATTTGATATTCCTGTTTAGCAATAAATAAAATTAATCAATTACCCAATTTTTCATCACTGACGAGATTACCAATCTTTTAGTTGGGCATAAGACCTTTAGGACCTGTTTATGAAAAGAAAAGGATTTAATTTTCTATTTATTTAAAGTGAAAATAAAGCAAACCTAAAGTTCTGGCATAAGATTTAAGTTTAACCATGGCATCAGAAGTAGCAATAATTTATTCGAATTCGATGACACCATTCTTAATCTATTTATAAAATTGTATTTTTAAGTAAAGACTCATTTATTTATACTGTTAATAAATAAATCAATATATTATTTAAAGGCAAAATATCTATCAAAGCAATATCTTTAACATTAATAAATATCTTTAAAAGCAATAAATCAAGTAGTCTTATCTATTTTGCATTTGAATTAAATGCTTGAGATCCTTCTTTGCATAATTAAAGGGATTTTATTTTATATAAACTATAGAACTGAATGCTTTTATTTTGATCTTGATTGCACAATTTGATGCTTGCTTGCTTGCTTTGTATTTATTGAATTAGGAGAAATCAAATGCTAAAAATTACATTTTTAAGAACTTCTTCATCACCAAACATATCTGCACCTGCATCAAGAATTTATTGCTTTAATGATTCTGAAGCGAAAACGCAAAGCTTTTTAGATTTTCCCAAACCAGCAGGCATCTTAGCAGAACCTCTTACAATTTGGTCACCATGACGAGGATCAACATTCAAACTAATAATTAAAAATGATGAAGAATGAAGCAAAATGAATAGAAATTTAGACTCATTATGATGATGAACGTCTAAAATAAATTCTAAATAGTGCTTACATAACGCTAAAATCAATAGTTTCTGGGTAAGGAGAAACAGAGTGACATCTGACTAATTTAAGAGCTTGGAATACATTATAAATAGGATTGTTTTCATCTTCTTTTTTAGGCTTTTTTGTTCTTCTCTTTAATTTTGCAAAATTGACCATGTTCTTGTTTGCCAAGGTTAAATATTGGGTCACACTAAGTGCCTAGCTTAATTGCCTTAATCCGATCATCACTTTACTTAATTTTTGGTTTTATTCCTACTATTTTATAACTTTATTCTAGTCTTATTAACTCTGATTTTATCAATAGAAGATTGATAGATCTTTCTAAATTTATTTTTTAATATTTAACTTTTTACTTAAATTAATGTAAATTCATACATACATTCATACATGCATAATACAATCAATACACACATTCATAATTAATTTAAAGCAAAATCAATCTCTATTAAATAAATACAAATTAATTCAAATCAAATCATAAAATCTATCTATCTAACTCATATTCATTCATTAATCAAATCTATTAATCAATCAATCTATGTATTAATCAATCATTCAATCTATCTATCTATCAAATAAACACCCTGAGTTAAATTTTCTTTAACAAATAAATTTATATGGTTTACAAAAATATGATTTTACTTAAAATGCTTTTAAAAGCCTTCTTTACAAATATTCTATCATTTAATTCTATCTAATAAAATAACTTGAAATAATTTGCATTGATTTTAAATTTTATGACAAGCTTGTTTTACATTTCTATTTTGATGAGATTTAATTTTAGTCAGTTTTTATGTTTGAGATCATTGATTAATTCTAACTATCTGATAAGATTAAATATTTTTTCTTTTGTTAAGTGAGTCACTAATTGATTATTAAGCAAAAATGTTTTTAAAAAGACTAAAAAAAATAAATTGAAATTCATTAACCATTTTTTATTAGAAAATATTTTTTATTGAGTTTATTTTTTAACAGTTTTTTAAATTTAATAAACAGCATAGCTAAATTATTCAGCTCTTTTAGAATTAATATTGATAATTATTAAGTGATAGATAAAGATTTCATAAAATATTAATTGTGTGCTCAGGATCTTCAATTATAGCACTAAATCTTTCAGGGTTATCCAAAGATATTTCTATTTATCTAGAGGCAAATTTACCATTTAAAAATTCAATTTCTGTCTAAATTTAATAAAAATAATATTAGTTGTACTTAAATTTAAAAATAAAAAATAAAACTTTAACATCTCCTAGTGCTCCGCTCTTGAGATCGAAGAAATTTACTTCATATTTATAAATTATTTTTCCGTTTACTTAAGCTATTAGTGAAAAGAATAAGATATATAGATAGAGATATTAAATTTATTTAATTAAGAATGATTTTGATTAATTTCTATTTACATTTAGATAGTAAAGAATCTTTCATGCACAAAGTCTCTAAGGTGAAATACTTTGAAATTCTAGAGTGATTACACATTTTATTGATCAGCATGCTTTTTAAAATATACAAATCAATGTATTTAAATGAATATAAAAATACATAATTTTATTTACATGTTAAATTACTTGTAAAGATCATCATAATTAGAGATTCTCTACTTGAATTTATTGTTTAATTTAAGTAGAATCTTCTCAGATTTGTTAAGATAATAAAAACCAGGCAAAGCTAGTGACAACAAATAAATATTTTCATATAGAGAACCAAGAGAAATACCACTTGCCACTGATAAAAGGGGATAAAAATTATTTTCTAAGAATTTGTGTTTTTATACATATTCTTTTTATTTAAAGTATTCGCTTTGTAATTTTTAATGATTCTTATTTTCTACTATTATAACCATGCTTTCATCATTTTAATCCTGGCTCTGAGTATTTTGAGTTGAATTGAAATTATAGTTTTAAATCAAAGATGTTCTCAAACATTACAACTTTTGCAAAGAAAACGGAGCTCTCCTTCTGTATGCTTATTAGTATATACTTTTAGATATGTAGATCATAAATTTATTTTATTAACTTATTTTGATATTATAAAAACCAAAGAAAGCTTTGTTAATTTTTGATAAAAAATAAATATCTTTCTTACTCATCAATCAAAAATGAACTTTCTTAATCTTACATGCAAAACATAAAATAAATAATCACAATTTTCTTAACTACTTATTAAAAAATCTAATTTAAACATAAATATGCATTCATACATAGATTAACACATACATACAATGCAATCTATCTAAATTAGTACTCTAAAAATTTTATTTAGCAACTTATCATTTTTAGTTTTAAGTATTAATTATCTTCTGAGAAAATATATATATTTGAAAGTATATTTGTAGAGGTCCTCGGGTATTATTTTTAAAAATTGATTTGAGTTTGATGGTGAGTGATTTAATATTGTATAGTAATTAATCAGTTAGTTATTTCATGATAAACAAATAAGCTTTATAAATCAAAAATGAACTCTTCCATTCATGATATCTTTTCTTATATTTATCGGGTTGCAGGTAATTGTTGGAGTAGGTCTTGTCAAGTTACCACAATGTTTTGGTCTTTTAAATATAAATATAATTATAATTTGTTTTTGATGAATATATAAAATCTTACTTGAAAGCATCTTTATCTTTAGGTTTATCTACTCTTACTAAAGGTTTTAAGGGATCTGGTTTGTATTCAGGGAATTTAGCAATTGTTCCATTTAATCCCTTTTTTTCAATAGTAAAACAAGATTAAAACATTAAATAAAAAACAAAATCAATATTTTACTTTTTTTCCTGGATTTGATGGTTTAAACGGAGCTTCATGTTTAATTACATTGTATTTGGTCACAGTTTAAGGTCTTTTCTATTATTTTTTAACAATTAACAATTTAAAACATATTTTTCTTTGTTAAAATTTACTTTGATATCAATTCCTTCTAATCCAAAGACTTTACGAGTTGTATTAAATTCACGATCACCATGGTGAGTTGTTCTGAAAGCTGCTTTTTCTGCAAGTTTCTTTTTATGCTCTTCCATTTCCTTAATACGAAGTTCTCTCTAACGTTCATAAGGATCTGGTACATAAGGAGCATGCTTTTATAGAGTTCCATTTTTAGGATTTGTTGTTATATTTCTTGGAGCAGTTATTACTTTGCCTTTATTATAAGATAGATAGAATTAAATAAATTCATTCATTTATTATTTTAAGCAAAGTGGTTATTATTTTTTGTATATATTGAAATGATTTTTCAATAAAAAGTAAAATGTATAAATTACCTTCAGAGTCAAGATAGTTCTTCTCTTTATGAACATATTCTGGTTCATTTTTATAGGAAGAGTTGATTCTTGTTGAATAATAAAAATGATTGATGAATTAGTTATGAGAAAAGTGTTTAATGATTGAAAATAATCAAATGATAAGAAAGAAGAAGAACACTAAATAGAATTATTACATATTCTTATATCCAGATGCTGGCTTAAAAACTTCTTAAGTGACAAATTTTTTCTTTTCAAGCTCATATTTTCTTCTAATTGAATCAGGATCTACATAAGGATCACCTATTGTGGTAAATCCTAATACTGAGAAATAAGAATCTTTAACTTTTCCTTATTTGGGTGCTCCTGCTTAAACATTCTTTGGTAAAGTTACTGGCTTTCCTGCTTCATCTCTTGGATCTAAAAAATAATGCAAATTAGAGTTAAAATCCTGCTTTTAGAACAATATTAGAATTAATTATACGCAATTTTAATTCATATTATTTATCATCTCCAGTTGCAAGAGAAGGAGGTTGTGAAAACAAAGCAAATCTTTATTTATCTGCAAATTTTTCTGCATCTTCGAGGGCTTACTGCCTCAAAGTGGTCATCATCTAATCTCTATCTTAACTACGTGCTGTCATTGATTGTTACTGGCTAGCTGACTTGTTAAAATTTTTATTTATAGCTTAATTTTATTGGATAAGAACTTAGTTACAACTAATAGATTATTAAGTTGATATTAATTAATAAATTAACAAGCTGCTTGATTGCTTGCTGATTGATTAATTAGCTTTAAAAATATCAATCAATCTTCTTTTCAGTAAATATATATTTTTGCTTTCTTTTACAAAACACAAACATACCTTTCATACATACATACATACATTCATTATTCAATAATATTTTCACATTAAATCCATAATTAAATGCAAAAATTATTAATTGATTTTTGAGTTAGTTAGTTAGTTGGAAAATATTAACTTTGAATTAATTCAAAGCAAATTTAATAATAATAATAATAATAGATAGTTATTATCTTTATCTTATCCATAACTTTTTTTGAGAAGTTACATATGTTCTATCTCTTTTAGTTTTTTTATCCATTCATTTTCTCACTCACTTAAAGTATTTTTCAATTAAAAAATTATATTAAATCTTTTTAATAATCAATCAATTTCGCATGCCAATTCTTTAAATTGAATTTTTTAATTAAATGTTTAGGATAATAAAATCTATTTATTTTTAAAGAAATGGAAAATTTTACAAATTACTTCAGAGATTGAAAATCTATTTAAAAAGTATTTATTTAATTAATTTAGCTGATTTTCTTTTAATTTTTTAATCTGTTCATTATTTCCACATTAATAATTTTTTAATTATAAAATGATATAGATCCATTCATATTTTTTACATACAGGATAGAATATTTCATATTTTTTAATAATTTAAAATTCAAAAAGAAAAAATATATTAATATATACCTATGAAAATCCGATAAGAAGTAATTTTCTGTATTATTTTTTCTATATTGTTTTTTAATAATAGTTGTGGGAAATTGAAAAATTAAGCGAATTGAGATCAGAATAAGAAACCAAATACAATACATAAAAATATAATAAATATCAAATAAAAATAATAATAAAGAAAATTTAGTAAAAAGAAATTCTTTGTATTGATAAAAATGAAAGAAATAATATCAATTCATGTTGGTTAATCAGGAATTTAAGCTGGAAATGCATGCTGGGAATTATTCTGTCTTGAGCATGATATCTAGCCTGATTGTAAAGCAATTTAAAACTCTAATTTAGAAGAAGATTTGAAGACAAATTTTTTCTAAGAAATAAAATAAGATTAATTTGTTCCTAGGTGTGTATATTTGGATCTTGAATCTGCAGCTATTGATGAAGTTAAAACAAGTTATTAAAAAAATTTATTTGATCCGGATTTTTTAGTTTCCGCCAATTTAAATTCTGCTTGGAATTTTGGTCGAGGTTAAAATCTCATTTCTAATGAATTTATTGATACATGTATGGATAAAATTAGAAAATAAGCTGAGAGTTGCTCAGAGCTCTAAGGTTTTTTGATTTATAACTCTGTTGGAGGAGGTACAGGCTCAGGTTTTGGTTCACTTATTACAAGTAAAATAAAAGAAAACTTTTAGAAATAAAGCAATTTAGGTTTAACTATTTATCCATCTGATTCAATGTAGAAATCATAATTTGAGTCATATAATTCAGTTCTAGCAATAAAAAATTAGATTGAAAATGGAGATGTTAATATTGTATTAGATAATGAAGCTATTTATGACATATGTAAAATAAATCTTGATATTTAAAAACCTACATACACAGACTTGAATAAAATTATTGCTTAAGCTGTAAGCTAATTGACTTGTTCCCTAAGGTTTAGTAGTTCTATACTGACAAATTTATAAGATTTTCAACAGAATTTAATACCATCATATACCAAATTTTGTTTTATGCTTTCCTCATATTCACCTATTTTAAAATTTGATAATATAAATTAGACTTAGTTTACTGTGTAAGAAATAAGTAATTTTCTTTTTTAACCAAGTAACATGATGGCTAAATGTAATCCTAGCAAAGGTCAATATATGGCTATCAATATTACATTTAGAGGTAAAGACATTGTACCAAAAGATGTCTCCATTTGTTTCGGTTAGTGGAAATATAATTAAACTATGAAATTGGTTGATTGGCGTAAATAAGTTTTATAAGTGGGAATAAATTACAATTCTCCTAAGACAGTTGTTCCTGGAAGCATATTTTAACATTTTGATAAATCAGTTTCTATGATATCTAATTCAACTTCAATTTCTGAAGTATTTTCTAGAATTAACTAATAATTTGATTCAATTTATTCTAAAAAAGAGTTCATCGATATTTTTAAAAGTGATGGAATAGAAGAATAATAATTATTTGAGGCAAGAGAAGAATTAGGATTATTAGAATAAGATTACTAAGAAGCTCAGAAAATTTAAGATGATTCTGATGAACAAAAGTGAACAATAAAAAAACTCTGATATTTCAAAATATTTTCAAAATAAAGAAAAATATTTTTAATAAAATAATTAAATTAGAAAGGGGGTTAGTTATATAGCTAGCTGTTCCTGGTTTTGAAATACTAAAAATAACTGAAATTCTGCTTCACTGATTAATTAATTGACTTTCTGGCTCAACCATTTCTGTGATTTCAATACCTAGAACAAGCTCTCCTTAGTAATATACTAATTTAACTGAAGTTGAATAATCAATACTCAATATCTTAAATAAGAAAAGACCTAAAATTATATTTTAGAGATAATTTGTAAAATTTAATTTATATTTTAAAATTTAAATGCTTTAATTTAAAAATTATATTTTATATTTTATTCCTAATCATGAATTAACTAATGATTGTAAATAAATACATAAATCAAGCAATCAGTTTCATAATCATAATAAATAAAATCAATAAAAATAAATCAAAATAAGAAACTCCAAATTTTATATTTTTGTTTTCTAGTTTGACTTTTCTCTATTATTTGGCTCACATAATTAATACATTCAAAGTTATATTTTATTAAATTGCTTATACCAACTCCAACTATCTATTAGGAAGAAGATTAATCAAACTGCCCATATTATAAAACTTTTCATTAGTTTATCTTTGCTCTGCTATTCTTAACTTTATTTTCTATTGTTCTAGTTTGATAGTGTTTGTTGTATTTTCTATGATTATTTAAATTTCCTCATATTTTTTTAAGATCTTGTAGGAGTGCGTTATTATTTAATAGAGATATTAAGTAAGGGTAAATATTTATTTTCTTTCAAAAAAATGAAGATAATTAATGTAATACTTTTGATGAAAATTAAAAAATCAAATTAAAAAGATTTAAATTTTGTAATAAAATTTTAAATAAATTACTTTAATATGATGATTTTGATTGGCTTTAATGTAAAGTCAAAAAATAATTAAAAAAATAAAGATATTAATAATGAATAAAAATAAAATTATCAGAACTTAAAATCAATTTTTTTGAAGGTTAAGCTAATTGAGTTAGGAAAACTATATATGAAAAAGAAAATAGTGTTAACAAATTAATTAATAAATGAATTAAATTATTAAGTTAAAAAATAATTAAAAAAAATAAAGATATTAATAATGAATAAAAATAAAATTAAAAAATC
Source organism: Tetrahymena elliotti 4EA (assembly GCA_000231825.2). NCBI lineage: Eukaryota > Ciliophora > Oligohymenophorea > Hymenostomatida > Tetrahymenidae > Tetrahymena > Tetrahymena elliotti. The sequence continues at coordinate 2,268,474 of JH720295.1, forward strand.
AATTTTTTTGAAGGTTAAGTGGATTGAGTAAGTAAGTAAGTAAGTAAGGAAGAATAGATTTCAATAAGAAAATAGTATTAACTAATTTATTAATTAATAAATGAATTAAATTAGTAAGGTTATAATTTTTTACACTATGAATATAAAAATAGAATAAAGGAATAAAGTAATTTGCATTTAGTATATATAGTAAGTAGTAGTATTAGTAAAGTTCTATGATTAAAATATATTTATTTTCTTTTATTTAAATTTCATTCTAATCCTTGGGCTTCAAATTTCTTTTGTGCTTTTTCAAGCATTACATAATGGAATATTTTTTCATCAGGAGTTAAATTTTGAAAACTTCCATAAAGCTTAATCATATCTGGAAGGGCTATACGACCTTCATGAAACATGCTATATGATAGTAAGAAGCTTCCAATTGAGTATAAAATTGAGAAATGAAAGGATTTCTTTTGAAAATAACCTCTGTTAACCTATATTTTATTAAAAGTAATAAATGAATAAAAGAAAAATTATGGTATAATATTCAAAAACTATTAATTAATTATTATTTGATTGTGGGAATTCTAATTTGATTTTTTGTTTACAAATTAAGTACATTAGATTTAAATTAGTTAAAAAATATGAATGAATAGCTATTAATCATTTATTTATTTGCTTAGTTGAAGATTTAAATTAAACAGGCTATTGCAACAAAATTAAATAAAAAGAATTAAGCAGTATTTATTTACCAGCTAGTAGTAGATACCTTCAATGACTCTCATATAAGCTAGCATTCTCCAGTTGTAGAGGTTTGTTTTGCCTTAGTAGAAATACATAGCTAAGTAGGATGAGATAAACCCACTAAAAAAGGCATTAAAACCACTATCTTTTTGAGTGATAAGTCTAAGCAAACACTAGACAGCTTTTAAAAGACATGTCTGTGAGCAGAAAAACAAAGATAAATAATAGAAATCTTTTGTAAAGAATCCATTAATCAAGTTTTGTTGCTTCTTTTTTGAAATTAGACAAGTTAAAATGTGAACTGCTGACTTAATAATAAATCCTAAACCAAAGGACTTAGCTAGCCCTTGAATCGCATTTTTAAAGCAACTGCCGCTGTGATTGCAGTGAACAGTCTTTCCTTTAAAGAACTGTTGTATAATGTTAATTTTCTTTTTGTTATTCAATTCCATTTAATTGGGATCTTAAAAGGGATTTGCTTGCTTTTTTTTTAAAAAATGAAGATCTACTCTACTTGCTTATTTGATCGTTATTTTAATTTTTTTTGTTAAGATTTAAATACAAGAAAAGAGTTCAATTAATTTAATATGTAATGAGTGCAAAAAAATAATAGAAAACTAGTAAAGAAAAAGATTATTTATTATTTTGATTAGATTGCTACCTGATAATAAAAATAATAATGAAGAAATAAATTATTAATTTCTGTGTTTATTTTTTTGATTGTTTTCTAGTACGCTGATTTAGATGTTTTTTTTCAATAATGACATAGAAAGTAGTAAAAATAGAACAACTTAATTAATTAAGAATAAAGTAAATTTATTTAAAAAACAAGCAAAACCTGAAATTTTCTATTTTAGGAACATTAGTTGTTGTTTAGAATAATTCTTTAATTAATACATCACCTATTAAAAGGTATTAATGAGCAATCTATTTAATAAATTACTAATGTTTAATACGTATTATTTATTCGACCATATTGTGAAAATCCTTTTGAGTCTTCTTTCTTATCTCCTTCACAAACCCCAAAAACTATTCAAAAAATCTATTTTTTTCTTCACCAACTTCTTACATTATAATTACTTTTATAAACATTCTCTTCTTTTCTGAATCTTTTTATTACAATAAAATCAAAACAATATCTATTATATTCAAAAATTTTAAATGAAGATGAGATAATTATCTTACTGATTGCTCTTTTATAGTGGAAATCATAGAAAAATATATTATCTAATCAAACAATAAAAAAAATAGAAAATTTTTTCATTTGACAATCACCTTTCAAAATTTTCTGTTGCTTTACCTGATAAACACTCTCAAAATAGACAAGCAAAAGGTAAATTTAAAAAATGCAAATTTTCATTAGCTATTCATTTAAGTTAAAAGAATAAATCAAAGAATATAAAATGAATGGTCACTTATTTGTTTTTATTAAAATATAATGCCATTTTTTGATATTTATTATCATTTATTGTAGAAAAAAAGCTTAAAGCTTAAAAAACATGAAATAGAACATAAGAACTAATTAGATTAATATTTTTAAAATAGAAGTGTTTTTGTAGCTATAAAAAATAATTTGAAATTTTAATAGATTATCTATTGATTTAAAATATTCTCTTTGGAATTTTTGGAATTGATTATAATAGAAAAAGAATTTAAAAGATTTAAAGGATTTTTTAATAAAGCTGATATTAAAAGCGTTTGGAATCAAAATAAATTAGCTTAAATAATATGTGCTTATCTTTATTATTCAAATAAAAAGGAAATTCTTCTGCAATGACACCTATCCCAAAATTTTACAATTTCTTTTAATAAAACTACAACATTTAGCAATATTAATTTACAATCTTATTTCGTCATGATAACTATTTTTATTTCAGAAAGATGCATACTTTTAAATGCGTTTTAAGCGTAATTAACAATTTTGGACAATCAATAATATTACCAAAAATCAACCTATTTAATTGTATATACAAACTTTATTTTCCTTTTACTCTCCTTATTCAAAGCTATGTATATATCTTATTCTCTATTATCTCAAACCATTTCTTTTTAAATACAATATTTAGAAAACAAACACTTGATAATAAATATAATAGATTTCTCTTTTAGATGTATATCAAACTAAAACTTTTTCTTTTCAAATTATTTTAAATATTTTTTTAATTAATAAAATAAAATTTATCTAAATAATTAGAAGTATGACAATGTCATCAAAATCAAAAGATCCTTCAATTTATACGAAAGTATATCATATAAAATTTATATATTATTAGATATATAGATAATTTTTTTTGAGTTTAGAAATAACTACATAATTTGATTTGAATTTTAAAAAAGATATTCCTATGTTAAATTTAATAAAAAAATCAAAACAAAATTCATCAAAATTTTTTTTTTGTTAAATTAATATGAAAAATATTTGATTTATCTTTTTATTTTTTTAATTGGATTTATTTTAATTTTATTATTCTGAAATCTTTCTATTTTTTAAAAATGAGCAATTATTTAAAAAATATTTCTAATAAAGCAAAATCCAACTGGAAAATTTAGAAGCCAATTCTTATTAGTATCATGAATATGAATTATTATTATTTTGAATTTAAATTTGATAACTCAAAAATTTTGTGAAAACAATAAAGACATTCTAATTGCTTTGAAAAATATATCAATCAATGCAAGCATTATTTTTCAAAAGAAAATATTTAAAAATATTCAAAATGAAATGAATTAATAATTTGCTTCTTAATTTTTCCTTTTATTTTCTAACTATTCTGATAAAATTTGATAAAAAATATGATGTAATTTTTAAGTATATTCAAAGCAAGTGAATCTAAAAATTAAAAGCGTGACACCTTAGCTTTTCACTGTATTCGAAATGTTATATTTGATTTTGGTTATGTTGTTTGTATATTTTTTGTTTGTTTGTGTTATTTGTTTTCTTGTTTTTGCTTATCTTTCTTTCTTTTTCTTTTTGGGTTATTTTTAATTCTTTCTTTTTTAATTCTTTTATAATTTTATCTTTTTCTTTTTAAATATCTTTCTTTCTTTCTTTTTATTAGAGACGAGAGTTTTATTTCGAAGCAGTTGGAAGTTCTCAATTATTTTCATTCAATTTTCTGAGCTTTTTATTAAAAAATACTAATTATATATTATTAGAGAGAAAATTCGTGAGTGGAGCTAATAAACATTCTAGGTTGCTGAGGGTTCCAGATTTGCTAAAAGGATTAATGACTTTGAACTCAATCCATCTGTCTTTTTCGTCTTCTCTAAGAGTCCAAAAACAGTTGGATGAATACCAACATCTTTCTCCAGTTCAGCGAGATGATGCGAAACATTTTACTTAATCTAAGTTAAAACTGTTGATATCAATGAGGGAGATGAGTTGTGAATGCAAAATTAATTTAAAATTATTGCATTGGTTGAAAAACTTTAAGTAGATTTTTATTGAAGTAGTATCATCATATTTTGCAGGATAATTGACAATGACTAACTCCAATATCTAATATTGCATAGCTAGATTTTCGGTAAAAAATCTACTTATTCCTCTGTATAATGTTTAAAAACTTATGATATCAACTGATTAAGCAAAAAAAGCTAGGCATCTTTTTTTTCCTAAAAGCGATTTTAGTAGCTGAAATGCAAATCCTTAATTTCCTCTGTTTATTTTTTGCTTCTCACTTTTTAATCAAAAAATAAATATTTAATTATTATATTCAATTTGTCTTTTCCTCCCTTTAAATAAAATTAAATTCAAATTAATTTTTCCCCTCCTCTTCTTTTTCTTCAGAAATCAAAATATCTTAATTAATTTCATAATCAAATAAGTGGAATTCAAACATTCTCGCAAGTAATCAATAAAACTTAAATGTATGTATCATCTCTATCTCAAAAAATACATTATTAAAATTTAAAGAAGAAACCCTAGTAATTTATTCATTTTTTATTTGTTGAAAGTAATCTATATGAAAATGAAAATCCTCTTTACATTCATACAAAGATGAAATATTTTACTTATTGGAATAAAAAACATCAATAGAATTAAATTTATTTATCATTTCTAGCAGTAAATCAATATTATTAAAATTGAAAGAAGAAATCCCATTTATTCATTCATTTTCTATAAACAAAAAATCTAATAATCATTCAGATAAAATATCAACAAGGCTTATCAATTCTATCAAATTCTCAAAAAATACATTATTAATATTGAAAGAAGAAATTCTATTTATTTATTTCTTTATCCATTGTTTATTTATAACGAGCATGCATGTATGCAAATGAAAATAAAAATCTAAAAATCATTCATAAGAATTATTTTATTTTTTTAAATAAAGATAATTGAATTCATTTAAAATTTAATTCTTTAAGTAAAAATTAAGCTTTATCCTTGTGAAATTGAAATAATTGATTAAATTTAATAATTTTAAATGATGTTATTGCTTGAAAGTATAGTAGAAGATAATTTCTTAATAAAATATCTTGTTTATCCTTTAGGATTGCTGTTGGTTTTAATTTTAACATATTTCTTAGCAAAGTTTTTGATAACTGAGATATATTTCACACTCATAAAAAAGAGATTAAATTTGAAAGAAGGACTTGTTATAATATTAACTGGTGGAAGTAATGGCATTGGTTTATAATTATCCTATACTTTGGCTAATAAACATGGAAAAGATATTATATTATTGATTTTTGATGTTTAGGAAAATAAAGAATAAATAAATCATTTAAAAACTAAATGCAAAGCAGCTGAGTTTATTTACTGTGATTTGAGTGAATAAAAATAAGTTGAATTGGCATTTGAGAATGTGATTTAAAAATATAATGCTGTTGACATTTTAATAAACAATGCAGCTGTTGCTTTAATAGAGTATTTTAATGATATGACAATCTAATCCTTTAACAAAGCTTAATAAATTAATTTATTATCTTATATGAAATTGACTCATCTCTTTTTAAATTAGAAAAATTTTGATAATAAAAAAGACAAGAGCATCCTTTTTATGGGCTCTGTTGCTGGATTTTAAGTAGGACTAAAAACATCTGAATATGCTTCTTCTAAATTTGGTTTAGTTATGTTTAACGAAGCTTTAAGAGCTGAATTAAAAACAAACGATTAATTCAAACGTGTTCAACTTACAATTATAAATCCTTACTAAGTCGATACAGAGCTATTTAAAGGATTTCAAACATTTTTTAAATCACTCTTTCCTACTTTGAGTGTAAAGAAAGTCGCTTAAACAGTTTATAATAGTTTAATTTAAAGAAGAAATATTGTTTTCATTAACTGGCATTATGAGGTATTCATTTTTTTTATTTCTAACTTACCTGCATGGATAAAAGACTTGGCTGGTCTTATCACACTGAAAGGTACACTAAATACTTTAGTAGGCAAAGATTAAAAATTTCCTTCTAAATAATGAATTAAAAATCAAAAACGAGTAAAAAATTATCCATATTTACTTAATGTAAAAAAAACCATTAGAAATATTATTATGTCTTAATAAAAATAGTTATTGCATTAAAATCAATTGAAATAATTGAGAAAATATGTGTTAAATTTTTAAAAAACATTTTGTTATTTGTTTTATCATTTTTATCATATCTTAAACAAATTAAGAAATTGAATAATAAACTTTTAATTTTGATTTCAATTTTATTAAACTCAACTAAATTTTTTATTATCAATACTTTTAATTAATAAATCTATTTAATCTAGTGATTACGTTAAAACCAATTTAAATAATTTTTTAAATATATATTAAATAAACTAATTTAGGATTAAAAAACAAAAACTAAGAATTTATTATCAATACTATTTTTTAACATTTCTAGTATTTCTTGTGATTACACGAAAATTAATTTAAATAATTTATAAAATATTTATTAAATAAGGTATTTATTAAAACACTTTGTAATTTTAAAATATAAATTTTATTGTATCTTAAACAATTTTAATAACTTTTTAAAAATAATGCTTAGATATTTATTATAAATAACAATATCTAAATATTAGTAGTATATATTAATATAAATTAAGGATTTCTCGAAATAAACACTAATATCTATCTATCTATCCTAAAAATGAATATAAATTAGTACATTGAAGCATATATTTCAATAATATACTAATAAATTTATTTTGTATGTTTATGGTTATACTGCAACTGAATATTTTTACAAACAGAGATATATAAAAGAAATCTTGGTATCATCGCTTGGTAATATTTCATTAGGAAATTCTTAAATTACTTACGGATCAGATAGATACTATAAAAAGTTTAATTCTAACCACTAAATTTTTCAATTATGCTTGCTTGCATGATAAGAAAAACAAACAAAAATAAAAAGACTAAGTATTCAAATACCTTATACTTAGTTAAATTTTTAAAATGTTTTTGAGTTATTTTTTATTAAATTTATTTAAAACAGAAAAATTCAAAAAAAAATGTAGCATCTAAGTAAATAAAGAGTACCAATTTATCAATTTTATATCTTTGTTGTTTATGATCAAAAATTTATCTGTTTTAATTAAAATCTCTTGTGTCTATTTTTTTATTAATTTAATAAATGAGTTAATTGTAAGCAATTTTTGTTTAAAATTTTTTTTTTGCTGTTTTAATAATACTTATATTAAGTAAATTCGAGCTTTTCAAAGTTTTTTTTGCAAAACAAAACATTTAAAATCAGATTAAAATGAAAGAGGATATGGAATTAAGATCTAATATCATTTTTTATAATTTTTCAAGAATAACTAATTGATAATTAATTGATGATAAAATAGTTTTTCAGCTTATCCGCCTTTTAGAAATTAACTCAATTCAAATATTAATAAATTTGAGTAAAACATAATTAATTTATAAATGATTGGTGTTTTAATAAAACTTAAATCACAAGAGATAATACTTGGATTGAAAAAAATCAATTTAGCCAAATTATCATTTTATTTTTTGGATACAATTAAATTCAGTTGATTTCATATTTTATGAGAATTTATTTGTATATTTTTCACTAATGTTTATATATTTTTATAAGGGAATTTCAGGTACCCATAAAAGTTTTGGGGTATTTGAATATTTTTCATTGAAGAATTTTGATCTTATTTCAAATTTTGTTCATTTTCTGGTCTGAATTAATGAGGATTTAGAGTATATTTTTTTGTATTTTTGATAATTCTGCAAATGAATATTTTATAAAGAGAAATATATAAAAGAAATTTTAATAACATCTTTTGTTATATTTTATGAGGAAATTCTGAAATTACTTTCAAATTAGATCTAGATTAACAAAGAATTTTTGCAATAAGATAACAAACATAATTAAAAAGAAGATTTGTTTCATTTAAAACATTTTTTAAACTTCCTATTAAAATGATTTAGATGAAACTGCTATCATACAAAATATAAAAAATGAAGCCTCCTTCTTTATCAATTCTATGTCTAATTATAACAATATTTCTAAAAAGCAAAAAAAAACTGAGTAAATAAATGAGATAAAGATTAACCTTTAACTATATCTTCTATTTATTTTATGAAATAGACAAAAACTGAGATTCAAATATGTAAAATCTTTTATCACTAAAAATAAAAGAAAATTGTACTATTTAAATATAATTGATAACTTATTTGATAATTATTATTGAACAAATAACAAATCTCAAAAGAATTTTTTTAAAAAAAAATGAGCATCTAAAAGATCCTTGCTGCTTTGATTTTAACTGGCTTAACAATTTCTTTGGTCATTTTTGGTCTAAAATTGAACAAAAAATCAGAAGAATCATCTTTCCTTGGTTAAAAAGACATGTGCATTAAATCAGAAGACTATTGCTCTTGGTATGCTTAACTTCCTCATCTTGAAAATACTCCATGCTGCCATGGATCAACATGTGATAATACATCTTTATATCCTTATTGTAAGCCAGATAGAAAATGAGTGATATAAACTAATTGATCCAAATACCTAAAGAGAAATAAAAAAATTATAAAAATATTTATTTAAATAAACAAATAAAGGTTTGCTTTTCTTCCAAATATAAATATTATCTTCATTTCTAATCTGTGAATTTTATTTATTTATGTTATTTTTTACAATATTTGATATTTTGTTTCTTATAATTCAATTTACTAATAATACTCATCAATGAATACCAAAACTACTTAGCTGGTTTCACTCTAAGTTAAAAGCCTTAATATTATCCAAGTATTCAAATAGTTTTTTAATCATCTTGATGTTAAATTTTAAAAATATTTTAGTTATTTTTAATTAAATTTATTTAAAGCAGAAAAATTTAAAAAAAGGTAGAGTTAAAGGAAATAAAAGGGTTCTAACTTATAAATTTTATATATTTATTTTTTGTGATCAAAAATTGATTTATTTCAATTAAAATCTCTCACTTTTATATTTTTTATTGATTTAATTATTAAATGTGTTAATTCTTAAGGATTTTCATTAATAGTTTTTTTTTGCTGTTTTAATAATACTTAAAGAAAGAAAATTCTAGCTTTTCAAAGTTTTTTCACTAAACAAAGCATTTTGAATAAGATTAAAATGAAAGAGGATATAGTATTAATCTAATTTCATTTTTTATAATTTTTCTTAACAAACTAAAAATAGATAATTAATTAATTGATCATAAATAATTGTTCAAAAGTTTTTTCAGTTTGTCTGCCTTCCGAAAGTAACTCAATTCAAATATTAATACATTTAAGTAAAGCATAATTAATTTATTTACAATTGGTGTTTTAATAAAACTTAATCACAAGAGATAATATTGAATTGAAAAAATATTAAAATTGTTATTTTATTTTTTGAATATAGTAAATAAAATTCAGTTCATTTCATATTTTATATATTTTATGAAAATTTATCTTTTTTTTCACTAATATTAATTTGATTTTTATTTTTCCAAGGAATAGAAATGTCTCTCCAAAATTTTTGGGGTATCTGAATATTTTTCATGTTAAATTAAAAAAAAATTTACCATTTTAAATAGAGAGAAAAAATTAATTTCTTTAAGAATAAAAACCAAAAAAATTTTCTAAGTATTAAAACATGTATTCTAAAAAAAAATGAAAAATTCTCACTCAAAATCAATTTTATTTGGATATATTAATTTACTAATAATTTCCGTCACTAATTTCGAATTCACTCAGGCATTGTAACATATTTATAAATATGGTTAAAGAAGACAACATAATCTAAATTTTTGTAATTTAAATTTTTTCTTTAGATATTATTGATTATACCATCCGAAAAGGCTTGTTCAGAATTATTGTATAAATTAATAAGAAGCTTTATGTCACAAACTCAAAAATTTGCATTTATATTTGTTGTTTTACAGCTACTTTAAAGGGAATTTGTTAAATTAAAGATTCTCTTGCAAAAATAAGAAGATATCATACTCAATAGAATTATTTTATCATCACTTTTTATTCTTCATGAGATGACTAATTTTTGATTCTATATTTTCCAATTCTTTGTAACTTTTATTCTGATTCTTGAATTTCTCTTTCATTTGATTGTTATTAAATTAAATTTATTAAGAATAAATTTACATAATAATTATTTTTTTTATTCAAAAATATCTTATTTACCTTCAAAATACTATTATGGAAATCTTCTCTCAAACAAATGCTACAGCATAAAGTAGATAAAGGTAAAATAAATTGTATTGATAAATTTTATTTTTAAAATGAGATAATAATATTTCTATTATTAGAATAGTAAAATTTGATATTATTTAGCCTTTTAATAAAACTTGAAACTCAATTTTCTAGAAGAATTCTAGAATAGATGAATCAGCTATGTTCTTTTCTGAAGAAATAAATTTTTTAGCTTATTCAAATGGTTTTAAAATTTTTCATAATTCTTCTAAACCATTCTGTGTTTCTATTATTATTAGTTTTCTTTTGTTCCAATAATCTATCTTAGAATAATTACATTTCAGTTCCAGATAAATCTTTCAATCTTATTTAAGATTGAATTCCAGCAATTAGATACATACATCAATCTTTACTTTTAGTTGTTACAGATTCAACTTTTTTTGTTTTTCCTTTCATGTTATATATTTGAAGAAAGTCAATCCTAGTTATACTTGCAATATTTTCTGACTTTCTAAAGTAATGAACTACTTCAACTTCATAATATCTTTTTATTATGTTAAAAACTGCAAACGCTATGCACGCCATATGATTCTATGAGATAAAAAATTTTTTGAAAAATTTTACATTATTTGCAGTTGTAGCTGATAGCATTATTTTAAAATTTTAGGAAAAAATGGGAACTATGATGTTAAAATACCTATTTTGTTAATAGTATTTGTTTATTTAATTCTAAATTAGAATTAATCAAGCGAGCAGTAATTGTTATTATAGATGAATTTCAGAATTTATTTGACCAGAATTAATATCTAAATGAAATACTTTAGACATTCTTGAATTTTTCTTTTTATAACCTTTTTTGAAAAAAATATAATTTATGAGTAGGCTATTAAGAAAGATCTATTAGGAAGAGAATACAAGGCTGAGTACCTTGATAAGCTCTTTGAAACCATCTTTCAACTGAACAGTTGGGTCTAATATATTTAGTAATTAGAGATGTGATAATATTCAATTTTACTATAAGATGTGATATACAGATATTTCATAAATATTTGATGAACTACTCAATATTAAAGAAAAAAAAAATTAGATACCATAAAACCTCGTTAAGGAAAAACAACGACTTGTGAGGCAAGAGGTAAGAGTGCTAAAGCTTTAAAATTTTTTATTATTAGTAAAAAATATTTTTAGAAATATTCATGAAAAGTAGAAATATATGGTGAATACAATTTACCTAATAAAAGATTTAAAATTGCAAGTTAATTCTTTGACTAAAAAACATAAATGATTTTCAAGTCAAAATTAACTTTGGATAGATTGCAAAACAATCAAAAGAAGATTTTTACAATTCTGTTTGAAGAGAGGTATATAAAAGAAATTTTGGTATAATTTTTTTGTTATAATTTATGAGGAAATTCTCAAATTAGGTAGATATTAACAAAAAATGTATTGCTGATAAGAAAAACGAACAAAAATAAAAATAGATTTGTTTCTTTTAAAAATATCTTTAAACTTCCAATTAAAATGATGAAGATGAAACTACTTTATCATGAAAAATGAAGCTTTCTTTCTTCTTTATTTAATTCTATTTTATTTCAATTTCTTCTGATACTTCTAAAAAACAAAAAAAGACTGAGTAAATAATTAACATGAAAATTTATGAGCTGTACTTTTAATTATATCCTAAATTTATTTTGTGAAATAGGCATAAATTCTGATTAAAATTTGTATAATCTTAATAAAAGATAATCATTCTATTTAAATACAATTGAATAACAAATCTTATTTGATAATTATTATAGAAAGAATAATAAAAATCAACTATTAAAAACAAAAAGGAAATGAACATCTAGAAGATCCTTGCTGCTTTGATTTTAGCTGGCTTAACAATTTCTTTGGTCATTTTTGGTCTACAATTAAACAAAAAATCAGAAGAATCATCTTTCCTTAATGAACAAGATGTTTGCATTTAAGCTAATGCCTATTGCTCTTGGTATGCTGAAGCTCCTTTTGATAAAGATACCCCATGCTGCCCTGGATCAACATGCAACAAGCATTCTTTTGTTCCTTTTTGTTTTCCAGATAATTTGGAATGAATGATATAAATGTATTGATCCAAATACTTATAATATAAATAATATATAAAAAAGTTATACATAAAGAAATATATAAATGCTTGCTTTTTTTAAATATAAATATTATCTTTATTTCTAATCTATGAATTTTATTAATTCACATTATTTTAACAATATTTTATATTTTTTACCCTCTTATTGAATACACTAACAATCCTCATCAATTAATGTCTAATCCACTTAGCTGATTTTCTTCTAAGACAAAAGCTTTCATGTGATCAAAGTATACAAATAGTTTGTTAATCATCTTGATGTTAAATTTTTATTTGTAACTATTTCAAATGATTTTTAAAATGTTTTTATGCTATTTTTTTAAATTTATTCAAACTGAAAAATTCAAAAAAAAATAGAATTTAAGCAAATAAGGAAAAGGAATATTAATTTATCAATTTTATATCTTTATTTTGTACTACCAACATTAATCTATTTATCTCTCATGTAGATATTTTTTTATTGGTTTAACTTTTGAATGAATTAATTATGAACTATTCTCATTCATAATATTTTTCCTGGTTTTTATTATACTATATTAGGAAGTAAACTCAAGCTTCTCAAAGTTTTTGATTAAAATTAAAGAGGATTATGGGCATGCAAATTAAGATCTAATTTCATTTTTAATAATTTTTCAGGTAAAAATAAGAGATAAATAATTGACTATATTTTATAATAGTTTTTTCAGTTTATATGGTTTTTTGGAAAGTTATTCAATTCAAATATTAATATAAGGTAAAAGTTCATATATTAAGGCCACCTCAAAGCCTGCTTGGAGGCCTGGTTTACCTGCCTTATAAATAAAAAAATGAAAAAATAAAGACTAAACTTCCAAAAAAATGAAATTAAAATTTCACTACAATAAATCATTTTTTATTTTTTGTTTTCATGAGTGAAAAAATATCTTTCAAAATATTTATGAAAAGTAGAAATTTATGAAGAGTTTATTTATTTCATAAAAGATTTAAAATTGCATTTTGATTAATTAATTCTTTGACAAAAAAACATAAATGTTTTTCAAGTCAATAAAAAGAAGTTTTTACAATTATATTTCATGAGTTATATAAAAGAAATTTTGGTATAATTGTTTTGTTATATTTTATTAGAAAATTCTTTCAAATTAGGTAGATATTAACAAAAAATGTATTGCTGATAAGAAAAACTAACAAAATAAAAAAAAATTTGTTTCTTTTCAAAAATTTTTAACTTCCTATTAAATAATGAAATGATTTTATCATGAAAAATGAGGACTTCTTCTATGTAATTCTATTTCTAATGATATTACTAAAAGACAAAAAAAACTGAGTAAATAATTTAAAAAAAAATTTATGAGCTGTACTTTTAATTTTATCTTATATTTATTAAGTGAAATCGGCATAAATCATAAATTCTGACTCAAATAGGTATAATTTTATTATAAAATAACCTTCCTATTTAAGGGTAATTGAATCCCTATTGAAAAATAACAAAAATTTGTAAGAAAATTATTAAAAAGAAAAAGAAAATGAACATCTAGAAGATCCTTGTTGATTTTAACTAGCTTAACAATTTCTTTGGTTATTTTTGGCCTATAACTTAACAAAAAATCTGAAGAATCATCTCTCATTAACAAGGTTTTTGCATCTTAGCATACACCAAATACTTTACATATCAATAATATAGAAAATATATAAAAATTTTATAAATAAATAAATAAGTCTTTATTTCTAATCTATTAATTTTATTTATTCACATTATTTTTTACAATATTTGATTTATTTTTTCATCTAATTCAATATACTAAAAATCTTGATTAATTAATGTCTAATTCACTTAGCTGATTTTACTATATTTTAAAAGCCTTAATATGATCAAAGTATTCACATAGTTTGTTCATCATCTTGATGTTAAATTTTTATTTGTAATTATTTTAAATAATTTTTAAAATGTTTTTTAGTTATTTTTTATTAAATTTATATCAAACAGAAACAATGAAAAAAAGTAAAGCTAATTTATCAATTTTACACCTATATTTTTTAAGATAAAACATTAATTTATTTACTTCTTGTGTAGATATTTTTTATTGATTTTATTTTTGAATGAATTAATTGTTCACAGTTCTCTTTAATAATTGATTTCTTCATTTTAATAATACTTATCTTAAGTAAATGTAAGCATTTCAAAATTGTTTGATTTAAAAAAAGTATAAAAAATACGATGAAAATTAAAGAGGTAATCAAATTAATGTCAAATTTCGTTTTTATAATTTTTGAGGATAAAAAGTAACTCAATTGAAATATTAATAAATTAGAGTAAAGCAGAATTAATTTGTCTACTATTGGTGTAGTTCACTAGATTTTATGAGATGTGTTTTTTGATTTTTAATTAATACCTATATGATTTTTCTTTTAATTTTTACAAAGAATTATTATTTTGAATAAGAAAATAAACTAAAAAGAATCATTTTTTTAAGTTGAAATTATTTTATCATATTAAATAAATACATCTATCTTTTTAATTTAAATTTTTATTTCAACATTTTCTTAAAAGCAAACAAAAACTTGGTTAAAATGAAAATGAAAATTAATGAGCTAAACCTTTATTTTAAACTTACAAAATAAATTCTTTCATTCAAAAGTATTAATGTTATTAAAGTTTTGATTGAATTTATGGATAGATTTTTTTAATATTTAAGATTAGATTTCATTCATATATTTGAAGAGAGTCAAGGAAACCCTAAAGTAATTATCAAAATAAGCAGGGTGCTTATTACTTTGGATCAGAAAAGCACAATTAAAAATATATGTTCAAAGATTATTTTAACTTCCTTTGAAGATTATAATAAAAAAAGCATAAAAAACTTAGCATTCTTCTTTAATTTAATTTTATATCTCAAAAATATTTCTAAAAGCAAAAAAAAATTGATTAAATAGTTAAGAAAAAAATTTAAGTTTTACCTTTGATTTATAAACTAAAATAGATGATAATTAAATGATGGATACTTTTTTCTTTAAATAATGTTACAAAGTTCTAAAATAAAAGAAAGTAATGATATTTAAATGAAATTAAATTGATTATCAAATTTTATAATTATAAAAAAAAAATTTTAAGAAAATTATTTATAAGAAAAAGAAAATGAATATCTAAAAGACTCTTGCTGCTTTTATTTTAACTGCTTTGACAGTTTCTTTGGTCATTTTTGGTCTAAAATTAAACAAAAAATCTGAGGAATTCCTTCATTAAGAAGACGTTTGCATTTAGCCAAAAGACCCTTGCTATACATAGGCTATCTCCCCGTTCAACATTGATACCCCATGCCGTGCTGTGTGCTGGATCAGTATTAATAAACACTTGTTTATTCCTACTTGCTTTCCAACTAGCGACCATTTGGAATGAATGATCTAAATCAATTGATCCACATACTTTATGATATAAATAATATATATATATATAAGTTATTAAATTATATTAGATATTTATATTAATAAATAAATGTATGTACGACATTTATTTTTCTAATCTAATTTTAATTATTAACATATTTTTTATTATATTTTATTTATTTTTTAAAAAATCCAATTTACTAGCAAGCTCATCTACCAAAGCCTAATCTGCTTCTCTAATTTTACCAGAAGTTAAATACCTTAATACAATTCAGGTATTTCCTTGGTTAATTATCTAGATGTTTAATTGTTAGCTAATTAATTAAAACTTTAATATTTTGGAATTTTAATATATATCGGTAGGATAAACCTTAAGATATTTATTATATATATTGCAAGTTTCAAAATATTTGTCCCTCTCCAAAAAACTCATGATAAACTATATTTTACTTTTATTTAAATGTTATATTAATGTTCTCCTGAAAGAGCTCTACAAAGTTGGTATGAAATGATTGAAAAATGAAAAGTAGAAATTAATATGGGTAAATTTACAATCAAATAAAAAAGTTAAACAAACTTGTAAAAAAAAGCATTCAAAATATTTATTAGTTTATTTAATTTTCTGTCTTATATTTCAATTAGTATTTGCTGGAAATTCACCATTAGCATCTCTACTTATTTCATTTTATATGGAATTTTTGAGATACAGCTCTTGATTTCTTTTAATTTTAAGTCATCCCATTATTTTAGGTTAGCATCTTTAAGCTCAGTAAGATTTGAAGGGTTTTGGTAGTCCACATTTGATTTCATGATTGCCTATATCATTTCGATAGGGTTTAAATCAGGCAGTAATGTTGGATGTTCCACCACTCTTACATTATAATCTTTTAGAAAATTATTAACTTCTTTTGCTCAATGTACTAGCACATTGTTTTGTAAAAGATACCAATACTATCCAGCATTATAAACTTCAATGATAATTTTTTGTTTTCAGTATATATTGCCTTCATCAAAAATCTGTTATGATGTATCTTTGCCAAGTGAATTATTGATTGATTTCTAATTTGGACAAAAAATTACTTTATTATCAAAAATTTTAGAAATTTTATTTTACAATTTTTTTAAATTTCTTCGTTTAAGATTATTTAATTTTGTAAATTGTTTTGGTGGTGAAAAATTAAAAATATTTTATCAATTAAATTTAGAAAAATTAATTTGTAGAAATAAATAGTTAAAAGTTTTGTTTGTAGATTTATGTCTATAGAATAATAATTATTTCATCAAAGAAACCAGTAGTTCTACTTTGAATAAATTATAAAAATAATTAAAAGAAGATTTTTAAATAAATATTTGAAAAGTTTAATTATAAAAGAAATTTTGGTATCATCTTTTTATTATATTTAATAAGGAGAATAATTCTAATATAAGATGTAAAAGAAAATTTGATATCATCATAATCTCATTATATTTTATAAGGAAATACTTAAATATTTGTCAAAATAAATAGACGAATCCAACAGAATTAATTTCGAGAAGAAAATAAAATTAAAAAGAAGATTTGTTTTCTTTTTTATCTAATTTTGTATCTCTACTAAATTTTTAAAAAGCCAAAAAATTAAGATCAAAATTAATGAGTAGAGAGAGAATATAAATTAATACTTACATTTATGATTGTTTTTTAATAGGAAATCCTTTAATTATAATCAAAATCAGATATAAAAGAAAATTTGGTATTTTATTTCGTTATATTTGGTAAAGAAATCCTTAAATTAATTATCAAAATAAGTAATCATCAACAACATAATTATTACTTTGGACAATAAAATAAACTAAAGAGAATAAATAATATTCTCATTTAAAAAAAGCTTTTAAACTTATTTTTAAGTTGAAATTATTTTATCATTTTAAATAAAGCCATTTATCTTCTTAATTTAAATCTCTACATTTTGTAAAAAGTAAAAAAAAATACTGGGTAAAAAATAATATGAAAATTAATGATGTAAACCTTTAATTTAGTCTTTAATTTCGACTTACATCAAAAATGATATCAAAATGTATTTTTTTTTTTGAGTAAAGAAATTCTTTTGTTCAAAAGTATTAATGTTTTTGATATCTTGATTAAATTTAGGATAGATTTTAAAAAACAATTAAGATTAGATATTCATTTGAAGTGAGTTATATAAAAGAAATTTTGGTACATCATCTTTGTTATATTTTATAAGAAAATCTCTAAATAAGTATCACAATAACTGGGAGCTTATTACTTTGGATAAGAAAAGCTAAATTAAAAAGAAAATCTGTCTCATTTAAAGAGATTTTTAAACTTCCTTTAAAGATGAAATTATTTTATTATAAAACACTTAATTTTATATCTCCAAAAATTTCTAATAGCAAAAAAACTGATTTAAAAATTAAGAAGAAAATTTATGAGCTGAACTATTAATTTCTTCTCGAATTTAATAACTAAAATAGATGATTTATGTGATCGAATACTTTTGAGCTAAAAAATAATAAAATAATCATATTTAAATAAAATTAAATTGATAATCATATTTTATAATTATTATAATAAAAAAGAAAATTACTAAACAAGAAAAAGAAAATGAATATCTAAAAGATTCTTGCTGTTTTGAATCTCTTTTCTTTGTTAAGAAGATGTTTGCATTAAACAAAATGACACTTGCTTTACAAGGGCTAATCCTCCTTTCGACATTAATACTCCATGTTGTGCTGGATCAGTATGTCAATAGCTCTGGTTTATTCCTTCTTGTGCTCCAATTAGCCACCATTTAGAATGAATGATCTAAATCAATCTTATAAAATAAATAAAAAAAATAAAATATATAAAATTATTAAAATATATAAGATATTTATATTAATAAATAAATGTATGCGTTTATCTAAATATAAATATTATTTTCATTTCTAATCTAATTTTATTTATTCACCTATTTTTTATTATATTTGAAATATTTTTTCAAAAATTCAATTTATTAGCAAACCTCATCAATCAAAGCTTAATCCTCTTCTAAGTAAAATGCCTTAATACAGGTATTCCTGTTAATTATCTAGATATTAATTTTTTAGTTAATTAATTAAAACTTTAATTTTTGGAATTGTAATATTTATGTAGAGATAAACCCTAAGTTTAGTTACATATTTTGTAGTTCGGAAAATGTTAGAAAAACACAAAAAAATATTTCTAAAAATAAAATAAAGAATTTAATAATTATTTTAATTAAGTATTCTTCATATTAGTATCAATAAAATAATACTTAAAATTTTTTCAGATGTGAATTATTTAAGTTTGTTCATTTTTTTGGTGATTTTAAAATTAAAAAATATTAAATTTAGAAAAATTAATTTGTAGAAATTAATCAATAAAAAAGCTTAGATTTATTGATTTATCTCTTAAAATATTTTAAAATCTATTTTTTTAAATAAAAATTGTATGATTAAAAAAGTCATAGTTTTGTTTTGAATAAATTGTAAAAACAGTTAAAGAAGATTTTCTAATTTTTTTTTGAAAAGCTAAATTATAAAAGAAATTTTGGTATCATCTTTTGATGATATTTTATTAGGAAATCATTAAATAATTGTAAAGATATAAAAGAAAATTTGGTGGTATCATAATAATCTCATTATATTTAATTAGGATATCCTTAAATATTTGTTAAAATAGGTAGACTTAGACAACAGAATTTATTAATTTGAAGAAGAAAAACAAAAAATTAAAAAGAAGATTTTTTTCATTTTAATGCTCATTTTAAACTTCCTTTTCAGCCTTCTTCTTTATCTAATTTTGTATTTCCAGCAAAAAATGAAGATCATAATTAATCAATTGAGTATATAATTCATTAAAAGTAACTTTCTAAATATCTATTTAAAGAGGTTAAATGCAAAAAAGATTTTGGTTATTTAATTTAATTTTTAACTTTTTAATTGTTTTTTATAAGGTAATTCTTAAATTATTGTCAAAATAGGATATAAAAGAAATATCAGTATTATTATTTCGTTATGTTTTATAAAGAAATCCTTAAATATTTTTCCAAAATAAGTAGACATCAACAATAGAATTATTATTTTGGATTTAAAAATATAAAATTTTAGGAATCTATCTTTCTTTGTTTTTATAAGGAAATCTTTAAATAATTGTCAAAATAAGATATAAAAGAAATTTAAATATCAAAATTTCCTTATATTTTATAAGTAAATTTTTAAATTATTATCAAAACAAGTAGGGAACTTATTATTACTTTAGATAAGAAAAGCTAAATTAAGAAGAAAATCTGTGTGATAAGTAAAAAATTTTTTACTTTCTTTTAAGATGAAATTATTTTATTATAAAAACTAAGCTCTCTTCTTTACCTAATTTTATATCTCAAAAAAAACTGATTAAAAAATTAAGAAGAAAATTCTTAAATTTATTATCTGAAATAGATTATTGATTATGAAAGAATAATCTTTCTTTGTATAAAGTGAGTATTACTTTTATATAAAAGAGTATCATTCTATTTAAATGTAATTAAATTGATAACTCTATTTGATAATTATTAAACAAGTAAAAAAAATTGTAAGAATATTATTAAAAAGAAAAAAGAAAATGAATATCTAAAAGATTCTTGCTGCTTTGATTTTAACTGGTTTAACAGTTTCTTTGGTCATTTTTGGTCTACAATTGAACAAAAAATCTTAGGAAAACTCTTTCCTTCGTTAAGAAGATGTTTGCATTTAGTCAAAAGACCCTTGCTATACTTAGGCTATTTCTCCTTTTAACCGTGATACTCCCTGTTGTGAAGGATCAGTATGTATTAAGCATTTATTTGTTCCTACTTGCCTTCCAATTAGTGACCATTTAGAATGATCAAAATTAGTTGATCCAACTTTTTACTATCTAAATAATATAAATAAAGTTTTTTTAATCAATATATGTTTGTTTTTATTTAAATATTAATATTATTTTATTTCTCTCTCATCATTTGATTTTTTATTTGCATATTTTTTATTATTTTTCATATATTGTTTTCTTTGATAAAAGAAGCCATAGTTCTGTTTTGAATAAATTGTAAATATATAATTAAAAGAAAATTTAAAAAAATATATTTGGAAAGCTTTTATAAAAGAAATTTTAGTATAATCTTTTTGTTATATTTTATGAGGAAATCCTTGAATAATTGTAATATGAGATGTGAAAGAAAATTTGGTATCATCATAATCTCTTTGTATTTTAAAAGGAAATCCTTAAATATTTGTCAAAATAATTAGATAAATAAAACAGAATTTATTACTTTCAAGAAGAAAATAAAACTAAAAAGAAGATTTCTTTAATTTTAAACAACTTTTAAATTTCCATTTAAGCCTTCTTCTTGATCTCATTTTGTATTCTACAAAAGTTCTAAAAAGTAAAAAAAAACTTGGCAAAAAATTAAAATCTAAATTAATGAATAGAGAATTTCTATTATACTAACAAATATAACAAATAGAGATAAATAGATTTTTTTAGAATAAAATTTATTTGATTTAATGTTAATGTTTTAGAAATCTTATAAAATTTTGGATAATTTAAAAAAAATAATTAGTAGATTTTCAAACATCTATTTGAAGAGATTAAATAAATAAAAATTTGGATATCATTATTTAATTGTTTTTTATTAGGAAATCCTTTAATTATTATCAAATCAGATGTAAAAGAAACTTAGTATTTTATTTCGCTTTATTTCCTTAAGTAATTATCAAAATAAGATTACATTAACAACATAATTATTACTTTGGAAAACAAAATAAACTAAAAAGAACAAATAATATAATATTCTAATATAGAAAACACTTAAAAACTTATTTTTAAGTTGGTAAAAAATAATAATGAAAATTAATGATGTAAACCTTTAATTTATACTTACATAAAAATGATATCAAAATGTATTTTTTTTTGTGTAAATAAATTCTTTTGTTAAAAAGTATTAATGTTTTTTGAAATCTTGATCAAATTTAGGATAGATTTTAAAAAACAATTAAGATTAGATATTTATTTGAAGTGAGATATATAAAAGAAATTTTGGTATCATCATCTTGTTATATTTTATAAGGAAATCTCTAAATAAATATCAAAATAACTAGGAACTTATTACTTTGGATAAGAAAAGCTAAATTAAAAAGAATATTTGCTTCATGTAAAAGAAATTTTTAACTTCTTGTAAAGATGAAATTATTTTATCATAAAACACTCATAAAAAACCATGCATACACTTAATTTTATATCTCTCAGAATTTCTAAAAGTAAAAAAACTGATTTTAAAATTTAGAAGAAAATTTATGAACTGAACTATTAATTTCATCTTTAATTTAATAACTAAAATAGATGATTTATGTGATCGAATACTTTTGAGCTAAAATATAGTAAAATAATGATATTAAAAAAAACTTTCCCTAAAATCTTAATTAGACAAAAGAAAAAAGCAAATTTAAAAATATAACTCAAATACAAATAAAAAGTCAGTTAAGATTAATGAAAACTAAAACTAAGTTTTTGTCTTATGAATTTTAGAAATCTTTTTTCTATAATTTTTTATCAAATCTAAATGAGAGAAATTGCAATTTGATGGAGATATACAAAACACAATTTAGCTTTTATAAATATATATAGCTAGGTAGGTATGGTTGAATCTGTTGAATTAGTTATTTACCAAACACTTATTTGTTTTGACTAAAATTGAAGATGAAATAGAAAATAAAAATTACTCTAAATCAGATAAGTTAAATTCCTTGATGATTTACAAATGTTGCAGAATGTTATTTAAAATTAAATATGGAAGCTAATGAAGATTTTAGTTGATATAATTAATAACCAGAGATTAGGAAAAATTTATTATATAACAAATAAAATTGAAAGAAATGATTTTGTGAAGGTTCGAATATATGATTGGAAGAGTTTTCTCTTATCAATGTTTCATAAAATTCCATCAAATTTATATTATTTGAAAATACTTTCAAATTAATAAAAAGATGAAGGAAATTGAATTTAAGTAATATTAATTTTCTGAAGAATTAAATTATGTCAGTCTTAAACAAAAAGAACTTTCAGGGCTAAAAATATAAATTCAAAAATACAGAAAGTTGAATAAAAGATCTTAAAAGTCCAGAATAGTTTCTATCTGGTGATAAAAAAGGTAAAAAAAATATTGGTATTAGACTCGGGGTACACAAAAAGTCTGAATAAATTTTGTATAAAATGAAATATGGATTTAGATTTATCTTCAATTTATTTAAATAATAACCAATTGATACCTGATATAATATTACTTTATTTAGACAAATAGATAATAGCGATTAAAAAAAGAAAAAATATAATCAAAATAATAGAATAGGTTTTATACAAAATAGGTCTATTTCGGTTTTTGGTGAATAAGTGAATAGGTTCCACCTATTGATTATTTTTGATTCACCAATAGTTGAATATTTATTCACCTAATTTTTAGGTGAATGTGGATGAAAATTTTTTCATATTATAGTTGAATCTTATTCACCTAAAATATTTACTTAAGGAAATAATATTTATGTTTGTTTACATTAATTACAATTAAAATATTTTTTATCTTTTTTATTATTTTTGGCAAAACTTTAAAATATTTATTATTTATATCTACTTTAAGATTTATTGAAAGATATGTATTAATATTACTCATAAATAAATTTTGAAAGATATTGCATTCAAAATATATGCTTTTCATCTATTAAAATACAAATTATGTTTCCAATTTTATTATTTTAAATTGATTTTTGATTATGAAATCAAAGATATGTATCTTTGTTAATTAATCAAAAGATATCTCTGATTATCAAAAGATATATATTATTTCAAAGCATATTAAAAATAAAATTAAAACAAACAATCAAAGATAATTAAAAAATATGGAAAAAGCAAATTTAAAGTTGCTTTAAACTATATACCAAAAAATATTATTTTATCTTTAGACTTTCAAGAGATACTAGATATGATGGACTAGATATATATAGAAAAAGAGAAGAAGATATCTATTTAAATTTAAGATTATATTCAGTTAAACACTAATAAAAATATGATTGAAGAGCTATTAATATTAAGATCTCTCTAAGATTATTTTAATACTTTGAAAAATGGATTCTTTAATTAGCGCATATTAGGTAATTAATTAATGATAGTCACTTAGAAGAAGTTTCAGCTAATAGTAATGAAAATTTATAGAAATAAATATTTTAGACTAACTAAACTGATAATGCAAATTTTAGTTTTGAAAATATATAAAAATAGAATATGGATTTGATCATTCATTATACTACAAATACATAAAGATTGATGGATTCAAATTTTCTCTGAAAAAGCTAAATTGATTCAGAGTGGAAAAATAAGAATCCATTATAGATGCATTAAATGTAAAATTTAAGTTACTTTAAATAATGTATATAAAACCTACAAAGAAAAATTAAATACTTTGTTCAAATGTTTATTCTGAATAATAAAATTTTTTACATATTACTTAAATATTAACATGGGATAGTAATTTAAATTCAACTCTAAAGCAAACTTAAACAGTCTCAAATTTTTATTAAAAATCTTTATTCTTTTTTTTCATGGTAAGTCTTTGAAATGATTCTTAGTTTTTATGGTTTCTTATTTCTTAGCATTAGTTTATTTTAAAATTAAGAAATAGATCTTGTTTAAGCATAATAGTTGGCTTATTAATAGCAAATAAAAACTAATTATCATTAAAAATTATTGATAGCTCTGTTTTATTTTTGGGTATCCTCCAATTTAAAACGGAGATCAGATAGAAAGATGGTAAACTGTAAGTAAAAATTTTGGAAAATAATAAGAAAAAGTAAGATTTAGATAAATAAGAAGTAGCCAAATAAGTCTTAAAATTTGATTAGAATTTAAAATATTATCTATTTAAATCATAAAAGAAAAAATTTTGCAAAATGATTTCTTTTATGAAAATACAATTTTTGGAAAGTGATAATATTTTAGTTTTCTAATTTGGTTAAATTAAAATAGACTAAACCTATTACTAATTTTATATAGAAAAGTTAACATTAATTTATTGTTTTGATACTTTTATCTTTTAATTAAAATGTCCCTTTATTTTCTATTACAATTAGTACTTTTCTGTTTAACAAAATGGAATTAAATTCTTTATTCTTAAATTAATTACTGTTTATCAGTATATTTGGTAGAAGACTAATCAAACTAGAACAGTACTATTTTAGCTCGAATAATTTAAATCCAAAATAATTACTTTTTAATAAGGTTTATTTCTTTGTATTTCTTTTACAACAATTCAATCAAATAAAATTTCTTATTCTGATTACTTTATTCCTATCAAATACATCTATTTGCTTCTTTACTAGAAATAAGAATTATTTTTCAAAGTTTGTAGTCTTAAAAATCCATGGAGTATAAGAGCAATTTTAAGATACTTAAGATATTTTAAAATGATCTTTAATTATACAATCTTATATGATTCAAGACAACTCTAATCCAAAAAGAAGCAAACACTTTTTAAGCAATTAATTTTATAATACTTTTTGATTATTTCTTTTATAATAAAGAATTTGTTTAGATTACTTTGTTAAATTTTTATTCTTACTTAAGCAATACTGGTTTTTTTTATTTTTGAAATAAAAAACTTTTGTTCTGTTATTTTTTCATTTCAAAAAAGGAAAGAGACTTGTTGAAAGTTTCATTTTCTTCACTAACTGGTGAATTAGCACTCTTAAAGCAACAAACAAAACAAAAAATTCATTTCACAGCAATAAATTATCTCTAAGAAGAGTTTTAGCTATTTTTTCTGAATAAATAATTTATGATAAGATCAGTCTATTTTGGATTGTTAAATTTAATATATTTTTGTGAAAAAATATTTTCTTTTTTTATGCATGTTAAGCTTTATGTAAAATATTTTATGAATAATTAGCTTTTGTTTTTAAAAAACTATCTGAAAATGTATCGTGGGCTTCCACAAGAATTTTATTGAAGTAGATCAAATAAATATTAAATTATTTCTGACAGAAATATTGAAGGAAATTAATTTTTGGCTATTTTATTTCTTGTTAGTAAAAGATTATTTGAATACTTGTATGAAAATCTAAAGACTAGACATATTAGTTAAATTAATAATCTATGCATAATTTAAGAGATATATTTTTAATCCTTAATAATATTTAATTAATTTGTATTATTTGTTTGAGCATACTTTTACTTATGTGTTTATACTCTTTTTTAGATTGATTATTTTATTTAAAAAGTGATAATACTCTATTCTTTCTTATAAATAATAATTAATTAATAAAATAGTATAAAAATGAAATTTAACAAAAAACTTGAACTTGCTTGCTCGGTAATAATCTTACAAGGCTTATTACTGATGGCTTTATTGATTGATTTGGAAATCTAGGATGAAAGATATTTGCTTATTACTTCAATAGCTTTCTTTATGACTACATAGCTGATAGGAATAAGAGTACAGTCTTATATTGATCTTCACTGCTTAAAATCTTAATTTAACTTTAAAAGATTATTTTTTACTCTTTTATATCATTCTGACTTAAGTTCAAACTTATAAGAAGATAATTTATCTAATATTGAAGACTTGCTAAAATCAATATTACCATTTCTAAAAGTGTTTAATTTCTTATGTATACTCATTTTACTAGCTTTGCAATTAATTTGGATAAAAATAAGAATAGAAAAATTGAACTACTTTTTCTATTTCTTACCGTAAATATCTTGCTTTTTGATTCTTACAAAATAACTCTTTCTTGAATGCATTAAATAAACCATTAAAAAAATTAATAAAATAATTCTTTTACTAGGTGATATAATAGGATGGTGTGTGTACATTTATGGTATACTTTAATTAGGAAATGCTTAAATAATTTAACTATGTTTAACCAATTTCATAATTGCCTTTCTTTTTTATAAGAATTTATTTATGGAGAAAAAGATGCAGATAAAATCTGTCCTAATTTATGGTGGTATTTCTATTTATAGCACTTAAATATTAAAGAAAATAAATAAAGAGTGGAATCTAGAATATAAGAAGATTTTTTTAAAAACTTTTTAGTTTAAATTCTTTTAAACTATAATAAAATCTCTTTTTTTTTTTATTTATTAATAAAAAATTATTGCCATAACTCTTCTTTTATTAGCTTTTAATGAGCCTTTGTTGATTAAATGTAAGTAGATAATGTATAAATATAGTTCACTAGAAATCAAAGATCTTAAAAATCTAAAAAATGCTAATAAGGATGTGATTTTCTAACAAATTTAAATAAAGAAATACTCAAAAGTAAATATTAAAATACCATACACCACAGAAAACTAGTTCGAAACTATCATTTCTCTACTCTTTTCTTTTGATCAAAGTGAAATAAAAGACAGCTATGGAAATTCAAGAATTTCTTTAAACTCTTTGATGAATTCTGAAACACTCTAAACAGTCACTCTTAAATGTTTATGCAACAAAAATTTTATCAAGTATTTCTATCAAAAATTAATTTCTATGCAGTCAATATTTGTTCAACGAAATAACACAAACTGGATGGATATGATGAAAGTACTGATTACTCAACTGAATTTGAATATATAATATTAAATTCAGTCTGTTTATATCTCATCTTTGGCAGATACAAAAAGTTATATAGAACACTGTAAATTCTTCCTAATATTTCCTAAACAAGTACAACTCTTAAATTTACCTGAATAAATTCAATTTGTCCATGATACTTTTGTGCATTAATACCAAAAAGTAATATTAATGAATATAGTATTTACCAATTTCATAGCAGGACACTAAATCACAAATCCAAATCTAGTTTTCTATTCTCTTTTTGAATGAAAAATATCATTAGCTTTAGCTTAAATCCTAAAATTTTATAATATACAAAATAGAAAAACCTTTTTCTTAAAAATTATGATTTGTATAATTGATTATATTTTACTTTATATTATAATTACTTTATGAAATTACATTAATTCTAATCTGATTTTTATCATTTTGCTTCTTGTTATATAAAATATTTGAGTTATTATACACTAAAACTAAAATTCATTCACCACTTTTTTAGAGCAAGTGAAAAAATAATTAAGAGTTTATCAAAAATAATAAACACCTAGAGGATTCACTAAGATTTTTTTAAGTTCAAGTAAATATCTAATTATAAAATCAAATTTTATAATTATTTATATTATACATATTTAGCCGTATGCCAACCACTTTTTTTTAATTTCACTCTGCTCTTTTTAAGGGTTATCAAAGAAATTTTTTTTTAAGTTTGTTTAAAATAGCAATCATACAAAAAGTGGATATCTTCCAACACCTTTTATTGATATAATATTGTGGTTTTGCTAGATAAACAAAAAAATTGAATTTGTGTAATTTATATTAAATTAATTTAGTTTCCAGAAAATGCTCTATTATAAAATTATATTGTAGATATTAATCATTTTTGAGCTGAAAGATTAGTGAGAGAATACAGAAATTAAATGATCAAGTAAGCATTATTAATATAAATTATGCTTCTTTTTTTTTACTTTGTATTCTGTCATCAGAAATTAACTAAATTAAAATAATAGAGGAGATTATGATTCCTTTAAAAAATATTTGAGATTTAAATAAAGCATAAGAAAAGCAATAAGAATGTTATAGATACATAAATAAAAAAATGAATCATAAATTCTTTCTCAATTTAGCAAAGGAAAAACTAACACTAGCTAAATTCTAAGCAAAGCAAATATCTTCGATATCATTTAATGAAAATGAAGAAATATAATCTATTAAGATATACTAAAAAATTAAGGTTTGAAGATGATCTTGCTTTACCATCAATATAGATTGAAGCTTTTTCAGCATAACTTAAATAACTTATGAAGTAATGGTTTTATCCTTATCTAGAAAAGAGATTTAAGATAGTTATAACCAGATTCACATTGAAGGCAGAAGAAATTTAGGAAATAAATATCAGATATTGCTTAGATTTTATTTTTTAGTCATAATCTTATGTGGAGGAAAATATGTTCTAAGTACAAAATACAAAAGGAAAAAAGAAGAATCAATTTAATGACTTAACATTTCGGTAACTTTTATTTTGTTTTGTTTTTAGCTTGCTCTTACTAAAATTTAAAACAAAAAGCATAAATAAATTTAAGATATCCACTTTCTCTTGAATAGTTTGTTTTTTTCAATGATTGATACAGAGATAGGTAGGTAGAAAGAAGAAAGAGCATAAACGATAAATATATTAATATATTTTAAAAGAGCAAAAAGGGAAATGAAATTAATTACTTTAGTTTGTTTGGCCTAAAAAATACAAAAAAAATAAAACAGATGAAAATTTTCATAAAAATAATAGTAGCAAAAATAGTAGGTAAATAAAATTAATATGAACAAAATAAAAATAATGTAATTCTTTTCTATACTTTTTTAAATGCTTTATTTATTTTAACATTTATGTTTATATGTCATCTTTTACAAAAAACAATCTCTTTACAATCTTTAAGTTTCTTTTAAGCCAATCTTCAAATGCTTTTTTTTTCATACATAATTCAATCATGTAATGAATGATATATTTATGCTTTTTTGTTTGACTTTCTTTATTATTTTAAAAATGCCATTTTCTGTAATATAAAATTCTATTAAATAATTAATCTAATCAATTTTTAATCCAACTAAAGGAGGAAATTTTTTCTTTGATAAATATTCTAATTGATTACTATTATTATGTACATAATATAAAGAGGGTCACTTGTTACAACAAAAAAATTAATTTGTGTCATATTATTAACATGGTTTTTAAAGATATAATAGTTAAAAAGGCAAATATTTAGATTGAGATTCTAATTGCAAAGTAGGATAAAGAAAGTATAATAAATTAACTTTTATTCAGTTTAAAGATTTATTATTTATCAAATTATTTATATTCATGTATTTGCTTTTGTTAAAAATAAATATCTTAAAAAAATTTCAAAGATAATGAAAAGCTTTTTCTTATATTACTAAGACTTATTTGAGGACATTTAAAGTTATAGTCAGAATAAATATAAGCTAAAAGCTCTCAAACAACCAATAGATGTATGATGGATCAGTTACTTGATGAGAGAGTATTTTAGATCTTTATTCAGTAATAGTTCAAAGTTTAGAAGTAATAGATTTAAAAAAACCATAAGAACTGCTTTCAAAAATAAATATGCTTGGCATTGCATAAAATACAAGACACATGAACTTTTCGATAACTTGACAAAATTTTGTCCAGAACAGGATAATTAAAATGAATAAAAAATAAAATATCATCATGTACAAAAAATTATCCTGAATATGGACAAATTTTATCTATTGTCCAAATCCCTACCCATGTGTCCGTAAGTAATTATTTGTCCATTTTCGATAATTATTATTTTAAAATTCTTGAATAATTAAAAAAAATAAATAATTCTATGTTAGTTTTATTTATTGTTTAATAAATTATTTTAAATATTAAATCTTATTACTTATCAAATAAATAAAATAAAATAAAATAATTTTTTATTATTTCTTCTTTTTTATAATTTTATTTAGTCAACAGTTTATTATTAATTATCAATGTATTATTGTAATTTTTAGAAAATATCAAATTCATTGACAAGGTAATCATGCCACTCTAATTATTTTAGAAACGATATTTTTGGATTAAAATTTTTAACGATTAGTTAAACAAATGATAAATTATAATATTTTGAGTCAGAGGAATTTTAAAAACCTAAAAACTATACAATAACAAGATGGCACTATGTATTTTTACTATTTAAGAGCACTCTTTTCAATAAAAAAGGAATATAGACTCTTAATCCAGAAAATAGCAATGTAAAAGATTATAAATAGTTAATTGAGGAAGAATTAACTTCATAATAATGGCAAATTTTAGAAGAAATTTCTATAATTTTGCTTTCTTTTTAAAACATTTCTATAAAAATATAAAAAGAAAATATATCAACAACCTAGTAATTTAGTTATAAACTAAAAATTAAAAATTAAATAATAAGATTCTTTTTTAGTATAATTATTGATCAGGTAAGTGTATTATTGTTATTTATGATTCCTTAAAAAAATATTTGAAATTTTAATAAAGCAGATAGATAGATAGATAGATAGATAGATAGAAAAATGAATGAATCATAAGTTCATTTTTAATTTAGCAAAGGAAAAACTAACTCGAGCTTAATTCTAAGCAAAGCAAATATCTTAGATACCATTTAATGAGAATGAAGGAAAAAAATCTATTAAGATATACTAAAAAATTTAGGTTTGATGATGATCTTGCTTTGCTATTAATATAGATTGAAGTTTTTTAAGCATAACCTCAATAACTTATGAAGATTTGGGTTTATCCTTATCTAGAAAATAAATTAAAGATAGGTATTGCCAGGTTCGCATCGAATACAGAAGTAATTTAGGCGATGAACATAAGAATAAATGTAAATCCTAAAATTATTGCTTAGATTTTCTAGTTTAATCATAATTTTATGTTGAATAAAAATATGCTCTATGTGTAAAACACAAAAGGAAAAAAGAAGGAGCAATTTTACAACTTAACATTAAGGTAAATGTTCTTTTGCTTTGTTCTCAGCTTGCTCTTACTAAATTATAAATCAAAATGCATAAATAATTTTAAGATACCCACTTTCTCTTTAATAGTTTACCATTATCAATGATTGATACATAAAAAAATAGGTAGAAAAAAGAGCATAAATGATATATGTCTTAATAAGATTTTAAAAGAGCAAAAAGGTAAATAATACTGACCTAAAAAATACAAAAAACAAATAAAATAAATAAAATAGGTGAAGATTCTAAACAAATAATTTTAGAGAACTCTATTTTTGGTGCCTTTTTAGAACTAATCTACTCATCTCTAAATGGTGATTAAAGTCTGTTGCTGCTAGGAAATACCATTATCTGTAGTGAGAAGATAGCAAAAATAGTTAGTTTTTAAAAATAATAATAATAAAAAGAATATTTTGTAATTCTTTTCTGTTGAATTTTTTAAACACTCTTTGTATCTTAACATTTATGTTATTTGCCTACATTTACAAAAAATAATCTCTTTATAATCTTTCTTTATTATTTCAAAAATGCCATTTTCTGTAAAAATAAAATCTACTAAGTAATCAAATCAATTTTTAATCCAACCAAAGGAGGAAAATTTAGATTTGATATATATTCTAATTAATTACTATTATTAGGTAATATAAAGAGGGTCACTTCTTACAACAAAAAAAATAGGTAACAGAAGGATCCATGTCTACATTTTGATAAAATATCTGTTTGTTTAACTTTACCATACTTTTTGAAATATTAAGAAGTAAGTCGCAAATCGCTTTGATAGTTAGTTTAAAATAATTGAAAAAAGGAATTAATTTTTGACATACTATTAGCATGGTTTTTACAGATATTAAAGTTAAAAAGACAACATATTTAGAGTAAGATTATAACTACAAAGAAGGATAAAAAAAGTTTAATAAATTAACTTATACTTAGTTGAATGTTTTTTTAGTTATTAAATTATTTACATGCTTTAGTTATATAAATATTCTTGATAAATTTCAAAGAGTATGAAAATCTTTTTGCTTAAAATATGTAATACTTCTTGTTATTTTGTAAAAAGACAATATTTCTAGTATTTCATCTAATGTATTGAATTGTTTTATCTAAATTATAAATTAACTACATACATTTTTTGTTGTTTGGTCTTCATGTCTGAAAGAAATTTACTCTTAAATCTACTTAAATTTGTAATAAAATTATTAACTCAGAAAGAGCTAAAATCTTAACATTAAATACCTGTAGATACCCTTAAAGCTTATCAAAATTTACAGTAAAATCTGTAAAAATGCTTGCATCTAAGATTCATTAATTTTATTATCTAGACAAAAAACTTTCCATCTGCTTAAATTTTATGAATCTTAATTTTTACTATTAAGACATCTATTTTAAAAATTTGTTATTGTTTTAAATAGAAAATCCAATCATCAGCCTTCAAAACTTTTGTAATAATAGCATTTATATAAGTTTTGTTACTCAATCTATTTACTGTTGATACCTATAAAGCTTGTTTTTCTTTTGTTTCTCGATTTGCATATTGCATACTTTTGATAATCTGATTATTACATCATTTTGTGTTGTCACTTGATTAAGATGATAAATTATTAAGAATTAAAACAAAATATTACATAAATTTCTCATTTTATGAAAGAATATTTTGATCAATATGTTTCTGATTTGTGGTGATTTAATTAATCTTAATCATATTTTATCAAAAAATAAATAATTAAAAATTCAAGAAAGATTGACTATAGGCAAATAATTAATTAATTGAAATTTATTTACTTTCACAAAAAATATTCAGAAATTGAAAAAAATGGATAATACCAGCTAAAATCTTGGAGAATCAGAAGCTAAGGACAGACTTGTTTTCCATATTCAGAAAAGGAATAAAGTTAAAGATTTGTACAAATAGAAAGGCATCTAGATGCTAGATAAGCCAGAGTTAGTCTGTAAAAGCTATTATTTAATTTAAAAACAATTTTTTTGTATGTGAATATGTTATTATTAATATCTAAATCTTAAGAATTCCAATCTTTTACAATAAACAAGCAATATATTAACTAATGAATAAATAAATTCACACATTCCTCTTCTTTACTAGCTTTAATAAAATCTTAACTTTATTTTCAACAGTTTCTGACATCTAATAGCCCAAACTAAAGCCTTTCTAAATTTCAGTTTAATAGGCTATGTAGAGTGAATTAACCTAAAGAGGCTACTCTGATTTTAGGTTTTTAGGACAGGGAGCATAAGGATTAGTCTTGCTATCAAAATATTAGAATACTAATATAAGATATGCAATCAAAGGAGTATAAGTTAGAGATGTTTATGGAAACTCTGATGATGATCTTAGCAATCAAGTGAAATAAGAAATAGAAATACTCAAAAAGTGCAAAGGTTCTCCTTATGTCGTCAATCTTTTTGATTCATTTGAAGGAAAATTATTTACTTACCTAGTTTTAAATGAGTGTTAGGGTACAAAAATATTTATTTTCTTCATAAATAAACGAATTAATCAATCAATCAAGCAACTTTATTGAAATTTTTTAATGTAAGATTAAAATCTATTTATATAAAAAGGAACTCTCTCTGAACTCTTATAAAAGAATTAAAACTAAAGATTGAATGAAATATCAGCAATAAAATATGCTAAAGATATGGCTGAAGGTCTCTACTTTATTCACTCAAAGAGCTGTCTAGTAAATGATCTGAAATTAGACAATATCTTAATTGATTACAATGGAAATGCAGTTATCTGTAAACTTTAAACAAATAATCTATCTAAACAAAGCCTGTTATCTATTTAATATAATAGCCGATTTTGGATATGCAGATAATCTTTTAAACAAATCTGGTTATGCAATGAATCAATATGTATATACATAACTTTTTATCCATCCTACTCACAAAATTTTTAAATAATTATTCATTTCAAAAATTGAAGATGGGAAACTTCTTGTATTAGGCACCAGAATGTTATGACCCAACTAAATCAGATATAGGTAAGGTTTATTATGATGAATATTAAAAATTAGGTGTCAATGTGAAATAAGAGCCAAGCAACAGGGTAATTAAAAGTGCTAAATTTAAATTATTAATATTGTTCTTATTATTTTAAACAGAGTGAAGTATGCTCTTTAGGTATAAAATCAAATAAAAATCAGCTATTCTAATTAAAATTACTTATACATAAAAAGGATATCTTATTTATACACTTGTCTAAGGAATAAATTTCTAATTAACATTTAAAAAGCATAAGAAATTGAATTATGATGATGAGTTTTCCAATTTTGTTTATAAGGAACAGCTTAAATAAATAATTGATGGTTTAACTAATTTTGTTCCAAGGAATAGAATGCCTATCAAAGAGGCTTTGATTATTTTAAAAGATATTATTTCTTTTGAATTTTAGTTAGATGATATGAATATTGAGATGATAGATGAAAATACTCAACAATTCACAAGTTCACTCAAAACTGAGATAGATTTTGTTAAAAATTTATCAGATAAATTTTATCCAATCATGTATATTTGTTATACAAATCTATTGATTCTATTACATTTATTTATTTATTTATAGTAAAAATGAACAGACCTTATACTAAGAGTTGAAAATAGACAATCAAAAAATATTCTATGTTATTATTAGAAATTTCTAATGAACCTATACTCAATTTATTTAAATTAATAAATTAAAAAGGAAGCAAAAATAGCAGAATATTAGTAAGCAAATCTCCAACTAAATTAAAGAATTAGTTAATAGGAAGGAAGAATCTAAGATTTGTAAACCTAATTACAATAAGAATAGAATCATAAAATAGTTTATGTTATTATTTGAAATTTTTCTCAACCTATCCTCAATTTATTCAAAATAATTCATAAAAAAGGAAGCTAAAATAGCAGAATATTAGTAAGCAAATCTCCAACTAAATTAAAAAATTAGTTAATAGGAAGAAAGAATTTAAGGTTTGTAAACATAATTAATATAAGAATAGAATCATAAAATAGCTTATGTTATTATTTGAAATTTCTGCTTAACCTATTCTCAATTTATTCAAAATAATTCATAAAAAAGGAGAAAAATATGACACAATATGAGTTATTTAATATCCAACTAAATTAAAGAATTAGTCAATAGGAAGAAAGAATCTAAGATTTGTAAACTCAATTACAAAATGCATAAAATTAATTAATGAAGCAATCTTAAATGATGACGATGACAACAAACAAGTAAGAAATTGCATTTTAAGAAATAAAATATAGGAAAATAAAGAGGAGTAAGCATAAAAATAAAACAAATTTCTGATCAAAACAATTAAGACTTCACCTAAAATCAACAAAAATATTATTTAAAAAGAAAGTATATACTTTACATTATTTTACTTCATAATAATACTCATTAATTTTAATATTAAAAAAGCATAAAAGTACTTTCGAAACACAAATAAAACATATAAAATTATTACTCACTTAAAAAAGCTAGCTAATAGCCATCTGTTAAATTAATTAAATGTTTAAAACCATTAGAAAATAAAATCTTTTATTTAATAGATTATTAATTTTCTTTCATACTTCAAAAGCTAGTCTATTTATTCGTTTCTCATAAATCATATCTGCTCTTTAATTTACTTAATTTGTTTAAGTATGCATATAAAAAGGAAGTAACTTGTTTCACTCATTTTCATGATTAAAAAAAATTGTTTGTTTTTAGGAAGTAAATTACTTTGAAAATCATGAATGAAAGAAAATTTATTGTTTCTATTTTAGAGGGTCAAATTTTATCTTTCATTTTACTCTATTTATTTATTTTCTATCAAAATAGATTGTAATCTTTAATAGTTTTCTTAAAAAATGTAGCTAACTCTACTTTCATAATCTAAATAGAATGTAATTATTTTATCACAAAATTATGAATTAACATTCACTATTCATTATAGGTAATTAACATTTTAGAATGATTTTTGATGAGAAAATGCTGAATTAACTAAC